>OY744526.1:112033042-112143042 GCA_963556195.1 Sepiola atlantica | reverse complement strand
GTGATTATATAAATGGACGGATATACATGAATACATTAAACCTGGACACGACTATGTAGTATTAAGCTGAGAAGGAGCTACGCGGTATTCTGTTCCACAGACGGGTATTTCTAGGAGAGTAACTGTGCTCATAGAAGGTTCGTTTAGTTTTAAAAAGAAAAAGAACATTGTAAGAGTGGTTGTAGGTAGACAAGTTTTTGTTGTGAGTGTTTTTAGGGGGTATATCGCTCACTAGATTTCAAAGTCGGTTTTGTACTCTGCTACAGCAGAAACGGTGCTCTAAGCATTACCTCCTCAAATGTTGCAACAGTACTTAATGTTAGGACGCATTTGGCTCTTAGAGGTGTGCGCCAGAGATGAGATACTTTCTAAACCGGTAGAATTATACAATTTTCTTTTCAAGCGACCTTGCCAAATGATTTCATGTGAGTGTTTTATTTAATGTAAGAAGTTAAAGTCAGTCTCAGAAGCTTCTCAAAGCAGGGTGATCCGTGAGACGAAAGCCATTGATTTCAATTGGGATCAAGTGGGGATCAGGGCGTTTCTGATCAAAAGAGAGGAGCTGTCTTTAAACGCATTAAAAGTAACCATTCTACATTCCTTCCATTGTATTACGTGCGTAGTGTCGGAAGAGAGAGAATCAGAAATATATTGGGCATTGCTGTGTTTCGAAGTGTTGCCCTAGTTAGTGTTGTCGGCTGAATAAATATCGACGAATGATCTTAGAATGTTATTTGGGAGATCGTTGATGAATATCAAGAAGATAGGTGGGTCCAGAATATATATTTGAGACACGTCCGCGTTGATTCTATTAGCTTCAGACTTATGCCCATCAACGACTATTTTTTACGAATATATCAAAGAGTACGTATCTGATAGTTGAGATTAAATTTCCAGATATTCTATGGCTAGAAATCATGTGAAGTAACCATTTATGCAAAACACTACCAAAAGTATTTCCTATATTAATATATATTGCTTTAGAAACATAGCCCCGTCAATAAAATCACTGTACCTGTGTGATATTACAGTTAGCTCATCAGCTGTTGACATCTCGAAGGACGAAAACTATATTGCTTATCACTGGGTAGGCTATTTTGTTAAGGTGATTCAAAACATCTCGATTATTCACAGATTCAAGCAACTTACTGCTGACGTATAGAAGACTGTTTGGTTTATACTGCAATGGAGAAAAGCGATCTCCAGTGATGTAAATACTAGGCGGACTGATATACTTTTCCAGTGTGCTGGTGAGCATTTCTCCGTTAAGCCACGTTTGAACAGCTTTGTAAGAATGGGAGCTAGTTCCGGTTGCAACACTATCAGACACTATGATTGGAATGTTGTCAGGGCCAGTTACCTTCCTTGCAAGACTGGTAACATCCCGTACACAGACACACACACTCACACACTCATATATGTATATATATATATATATATATATATATATATATATATATATATATATGTCACTTACATGGAGTATATTCAGTCTTAGGGTAAAAATCATGAGGTACGATGCGCTGACCACCGAGGGTAGAGTGTGATGCTAAGTTCTTTAGCAAAATAGTTTCCGTGTCATCGGATGCTGGGGAAATCACCTCATGCCAATTGATAATTGTTAGGATAGCAGTCACGTATCTGTTTAGAGACCTGTTTAGTATTCGCCAAAACTAGTGAGAACTAAGCGTCTGCTAAGCTACTTCATACTCAACATAGTTTGCATATGACCCTCTGGCGTTCACCACAACCTATTTACAGTGGGTGCTGGCATACATAAAGGCGACTTTAGTTTAAGAAACTATTTTTCATTGAATACAATTGAAATAGTGTGTTCTCTGTGCAATGGCAGCGGCACATTCTGGGGTTTACCACGGTCAGCTGTTTGGTTTCTTTTTAATTTCTTTGACGGTATGAAGCTCTTTATATCAACGGTATGTTAATCAGTTAAGTCGGATGCAATAGATGGGGCATTACATCCAAACATTGTAAACAAGACATTTCTGATATAAAGGAGCTTAGTCTATCCAAGTCAGCCATTGAGTATCGATACACTATGAGATGGAGAGGGGTATCAGAGGTCTTCTTGCACTTTGTGTTTATCTTAATTGAGATAAATAAGTTACCAGACGATCATAGCGGATACAGAACAATGAGTGAACACAGTTCAAGGCTAGTTGCCAGAAAAAAATTAAAAAGACTTGCAAATTGTCCGTCAGCATCGAATACACGAGCAGTTTTGTCAACAAGATGGGTTTAGTTAGGGAAAAATCGTGGCATCCCTATCTGTATCATCAGGTCTTTTTGTTTTAAATAACCATTGCACATTGTGAACATTAACATCTATACAGATGTGATTGTGGGCAGTGGGATGATCGGAGATGATATGACTAATTTTCTTAGAGATACTCTCAACGAAAGTAACTCCGTCATATACGGAAAATATGAATGCGGCACTCTAAGTTCTGCTGGGAAGAACATATCCGGCAATTTAAGGTCTTCTTTACAGATGTATCTGACACATAGAAAAGTCATCTTTAATGTGGGTACATAACGATCTTGAAGGTCAGATTTAGATGTTATGTTGGAGTAACCTTTAGTAATGAAATCATGTACAGAAACAGACGGGGCAATGCCAGTTTCGCACAGAAACAACAGGTTAGGGTTGGTATCTTGTAATTGGATTTAAACGTCTTAACGGTCGGTCTGATGTTTGAAAAGAGGACTTGCTACTAAGAGGGTCTACGTGGGAAGTTGATGTTCAAGGTGTGCATTTATGTAGTGTATTGTGACTTGTATTGTTGAGGTTGAAAAATTTGTCGAAACAGTCAGCAGAGTTGTTTACAGCAAGACAAAGAGAGTTGGAGAGAGATAATATGAGTAAAGAAAAGTGTATTATTTGAAACGATAAGCCGTAGCAGTCCCCACTTATAGGGCATCGGCAGGTCCCACTGGTATTCCTGCATGGTTCAATTTCTATTCACCAAAGAACAATTCAGCAGCCTCGGTACCATACATCTGCTGATAGGACAGCCTCATTGAGAGTTACTCCACGGTTCGTGTCCTTGGACTATCAGACATATAACGGCAGCTCAGATATAACGGTTACCCCTAGCACCCTTATTAATGGCATAGCAACAAGAATAGAAAATGCATTACTTAAGCAATCTCAAACTACTGAAAATACAAAACGACCGACGGAGTAGATAACGTTTACCTCCATCTTTGTCCGAAACATCGCGCATGTAAAATAAAGAATGAGGGGCGAAATAATTATGTGAGAGTTATGAGTTTGCCGAAAATGCATCCACAATTATTTCTTTGCTCTCCATCTAAAAGATTGTAGCGACTGAAAAGAAACGAAACAAGTAATAAAGTAGTAGACTTAGCATGAGTAATATTGATTGTTTTAGGAGATTTGGAAATAGTCTCTCCTTCCACAGTCTAATGCGAAATGGGGAGGGATTGACTTATTTGTTTAGACATACTTTTTTATCGCCTTGTTTTTATTGAAGAATTCGATACCTTAAAAATATAGCATTTACATACATACATTTCGTCGATTATAGGATACTTTTTAGTTTGAAGCTTTTCTCTCGCTTGAAAATAAGTATTTTCAGTTGCCTATTTTTCGTGAGAAAAATCAAGAACGAAAATCAGCATATTTTAAGACATTACTATAGAGACTGCAAAAGAAGCATTACTCTCGGGAGCTCGCGAGTCAGAGAGAGAGAGAGAGAGAGAGGGAGAGAGAGAGAAAGGATACTTATCGTTATTAGGGGTAGTGAATTACAACTTTTACGTGCATACTTCGGTGCTGAGCAACAATTTATGGGTCGCGAAAAGTGTTAAACAAGATAATGAGAGGGTATAGAAAAGCTATTGGAATCCGTGGATATTTGACTGCAGTTTTGTTTTGTACTCTGGTTGATTTAGTATCATAATGTATCTTGTTATCGGAAGTCATCTTAAAAACACATGTAACAGTTTGTAACATATTTCCATTCTATCGACATACAGCACGATCGGTGAGTCTACGAAATTATGTATTCAAATTTAAACACTTATTAACTACTCAGGTTTCAAGATACATTTGGTTATATGTTTGGAGTTTGTGACATATATCCATTATAGGAACAGCCGGCGAGAACGGAATATCCCACAATATCATGGTACCATCTTTGGGCAGGACATATACTACACTTTGATAATAAATTGTATATTAGTTCGGGTTTGACGTTCGATAGAACAACGTCATCAAATGAAATTAATAAATAAGCTATTTCATTGTATTTTAGGCAATAAAGCAATACCATTATTTTTTTTTAAATGTCGATGAGGATAATATATGTACGAGCCTGAAATGCCTAAGCGTATTATTATATAGATATTATCGTACGCGGGGAATAATACTAATAACTATCTAAATATTGAATACATTGTGCCGGCTCAAATATCAGATAGTTTAAATGAAGTATAATGTTTCATTGATTAATGTATGACGTTTGAGGAATAATCAAACTACCCCTTGAGGATTATAAAGTATCACTGTAACATTGCATTGAAGCTTTGTATGTGTTGCAGTAACACGACACATATTTACTTACGTCAGTATTACTGCCTAAACTTTAGTTATTTAGTTTCTAATAGACCTTCTAAGTCTAAACAGCATACATATATATATATATATATATATATATATATATATATATATATATATATATATATATGAAGCAATCCAACAAAAGATATAAGCGTCAACTAATATCTTATAATTAGTGAAACATCCGGATAAAAAAACTGAAGCTCAATATACTGGATAGAGCATTAATATTATAATATAAAATGAAGTAATAAAATAAGGTGTCAATCAAATTTTATTAGAATTCAAAGTTCATGCAAAGCATCCTTAAGTCCTTAGCTCATGAGTTTTCAAAGATAATTCTTCTCTTCAGAGGACCATTACCGCAGTTATACTACTACGGGCAATAAAATTACGCTTTGAAAATATATAAAATTATATACACAAATATACAAAAAATACATAACATCAAACATATCAATCCAAAAACATACTTTTGTTGAATCCATACAGTCCATCCAGGTCATATAAGTTGAGAAGCATAATCAGGAAGGACATTACTCCAAGATACAAACAGCAGTCCAAATATGTGAAATTGAAGGGGCCGGCAAGGTTATCCATTCGCGAAATGTGTCCATATTCAATGTTAATGATAAATAAATAAATAAATCAATCAAAATAATACAAAAAGTCCAATCAAAGTTCCGAGATCCCAACATGTGCAAATCCAATCAAATCCAAATTCGTTGTTAAATCAGAAAACCAGCTAAATCCGAATTGAGCAAAACAAGACGGACTCCCATCACATCTAGCCAGAAGAGCGAAAAATATATAAGTGATCTTCTCACCAGACATGACAAATCCCTAACGAACAGAAGGCGATATCAAATTGTCTACATCTCAGAATGACTTCAACGGGTTCAGAGGACAGACATTTCCTGAACCCGTTGAAGTCATTCTGAGATGTAGACAATTTGATATCGCCTTCTGTTCGTTAGGGATTTGTCATGTCTGGTGAGAAGATCACTTATATATTTTTCGCTCTTCTGGCTAGATGTGATGGGAGTCCGTCTTGTTTTGCTCAATTCGGATTTAGCTGGTTTTCTGATTTAACAACGAATTTGGATTTGATTGGATTTGCACATGTTGGGATCTCGGAACTTTGATTGGACTTTTTGTATTATTTTGATTGATTTATTTATTTATTTATCATTAACATTGAATATGGACACATTTCGCGAATGGATAACCTTGCCGGCCCCTTCAATTTCACATATTTGGACTGCTGTTTGTATCTTGGAGTAATGTCCTTCCTGATTATGCTTCTCAACTTATATGACCTGGATGGACTGTATGGATTCAACAAAAGTATGTTTTTGGATTGATATGTTTGATGTTATGTATTTTTTGTATATTTGTGTATATAATTTTATATATTTTCAAAGCGTAATTTTATTGCCCGTAGTAGTATAACTGCGGTAATGGTCCTCTGAAGAGAAGAATTATCTTTGAAAACTCATGAGCTAAGGACTTAAGGATGCTTTGCATGAACTTTGAATTCTAATAAAATTTGATTGACACCTTATTTTATTACTTCATTTTATATTATATTATAATATATATATATATATATATATATGATCATAATTCATCCAAAACAAGGCAGGCCGCCACTGTAAACGTAAGAGGCTACTCAGAGTTAGGATGTAAGTTTAGTGTGTCCTCCTAAGTTGAGAGCTGTGTAGTCAGATGACGATACTGACGGGGAAACATGGAGCATGGCGGGAGTTCTAGAAGACGGCAGTACGAGGAAAGAAGATCTTGGAGTAAAAGGCCCTCCGACATTTGAGGAGCTCAACAATGAATGGATGCGATTTAGCTTATTATCGAGTTAGTCTAGTGTTTTTACGTCGAGGGGGCACCAGAGTTACAACTTCATCGGAGCACAGTTCATTGAAGTATTTGTAAAACAAGCACAACGATGCTACATTGCGGCGATGGGACAGGGGTTGATGCTTGGTTGACAGTGAGGGACTTATTAAGTTGGCGACTCTTTCTTTTACCTTGTCTAAGTGGGTGAAACTAGTGGATGATGCACCAGCCCAGATGTGGCAACAATACTCCATGCATTGACGGATGTTGGCTTTCTAGTGATACAGTATTATCTCAGGTGTGAGGAGTTTACTCGCACGGTAGCGGGATACCACCTTATTTGCTGCAGCCTTGGCAATGTCTTCAATGTATGTGTTCCAATTGATGTTCCCCGTGAAGGTTTGGCAGAGGAGTTGGAATGTTGAATTCTCAGGTAGGGTGTTATTTGCCATGGCAATCGCTGGTTGAAGAGGTGTTTTTGTAGTTGTTGAAGGTAGGTGGATTTGTCTTTTACGCATTAAAAGTTGTCAACCATTTATGACCCTATTCCACTACAGTCTGGAGGTCATTTCCTAAATATTCAGCCATTGTCCCAGATATGATCGCGTCTATTTCGCTATCAAAACGAGAGAAAAGCTTGGTGCCGTTAGCAAATATACCTATCTCAGACTCAATGTCATCAGGGTTGTCGGTTATGAAAATCAGAAAGAATAGAAGTACAAGGATAGTTCCTTGGGGTACACCAGCATTTGTGTCATGTTGCTTAGATAAACGGTCATCGAGAACAATCTGGATCTTTCTTTCGGTTAAGAAGGATCTAATTATATTAAATATCCGCCCAGTAATACCGAATGAGGGTATTTTCAGGAGAAGCCCTTCATGCCATACGTTTTCAAAGGCCTTGGATATATCAAGCGCTACTGCCTTAGCTTCACCTACCTTGCTCAGTGTATGATATATAGATTCAGAGATGACCATTAGGATATCCGCAGTAGATCTTGCGTGTCTAAATCCTACTGGCGGTCAGAAAGAAGATTAGCATTAACAAAGTACCGGGCAATTATTAAATTGACTGAGGATTCAAAGATGTTAACAAAGATTGGGAGTCGACGGATTGGGCGGTAGTTCTCAATATCAATTCTATCCCAGAATCCTTGACGACTGGTACAACAGAAACAATTTTCCAGCTACCGCGGAAGCAAGATGCCTCTAGGTATTAATTGTAGAGATTGGAGAGGATAGGGGCCAGTTCTGGAGAGTATTTCGTTCTAAGGAATAAGATCAGGCCGACAAACCTTGGAGGTGTACAGCTTTTTTATAATGTCTCTGACTAGGATAGGGTGAATACCAGGTTTTCAAGTGTAGCTTCGGTCCTTAATGGTGGAGTTTTAGGTTAAACGCTGGGCTAGTAGTTCAGCGTTATCAGTTGCCGTGCAAACGACATCATTGTTGTTTGTTAGCGGGGGAATCATTGATTGGCCATTGTTCATCACACTATTGGACATTTTTCAGAAATCGCGAGTACCTAGTTTCTGTGACTGAATGCGTTTTTTGATTATCTCTGTATACCTTCTCATTGTTTCACCTATCACTGCCTTACTATTATTGTTTGACTTAAAATATATGTCTATTAGCACCTGACTTATCGCGGTTGAATTTACGGAATGCTTGCTACCTCTCAGCAATAACAGCTGCACATTTCGATATGAACCATTGAGGAGAGTGGGGCTTGCTGAAAAATGTTCACATGGGAACATAGGCTTCAATGCCTGCACTGACCCATTCGCGTAACTCATTTACACACTGATCAGCAGGGAGTTAGACGGTTTCCCTCCACGGGGCGTCGCTGATGTGATCTCTGATTGACTCAAAATCAGCCTTCTCGTTGTGTCTCGTTGTTTTGAGCAACGGCTCGTCAAGTTTGGGACGAGTGTTTAGGGTGATATAAATCATTACCACAATGTAAGCATAATTCCCGAGTGGGCTATCGGCTATCGTCACACAAGCCTCGGCCAGGGTGCTCAAGAACATGTTTAGAAGGGATGCTTGTGGTCTACTCGATCGGGGATGCGGGTCGGTAAATCGACAGTCTGAGAAAGGGAGTAAGCTTATGAGAAAGTATACATAGAGTTAACGGCTGCGTCAGTAAAGCTGGAGAATCCCAACCAGTCACGGTTGTGTGCATTAATATCCCCAAATACATGTATCTGGGCATTCGAATCGAGTGAGAGTGCTCTATCTATGCATTCAGAGACAGGGTTTAGCAGGGTAACGCTATGTGTTGAGGAGGAATGGTATAAGAATTATAAGAAACTAACGCTGTGATATGAATTCAATCTAAAGCACATGTATTTGTCATCTGAGTCTAACCTTATATATGTGTGTACTATAAAAATCAACAAATTAAAAATAAAGGTTCTATAATTATCACTACCTATTTTGAGTATTCGTCGGATCAGCTTTACGTGCGAACACACAAATCAAAAAAAAACAATGAGAAAAGAAGAGAATTAAAAAAAACAGTCGAGAACGCTATATGTGAAGTCGTTATACGTCACCAAAACAATTAGTTGCAGTTCCAGAAAAAAACGTTTACAATTGTAATTCCTGAGTAGCTAATTATTGTGTTCTTGAATATTACATGAGTAACGTGAAAAATTACCTTTATCCTACTCTGTGTCTAACACTAAACGAGCCTTCCATGAGCAAAGTTTGTTGGATTTAGTACCGCGGTACTGCTTCCCAGTCGTTTTCATGCCCAATGTAAACAGATTCTTGTTCAGCCGTCTACCTAAATAATTACATTCTGCCAAACACACACATTACCAATTATAACGGTGGTGTCCCACCAGTAACCTGATAACTCATTACTCCTTGTCCTCGAGTGGCGTTTAGTCTTTGAGAAATTGTGAGTCTTTTCTAAAAAAATAATTAAATATTTTATCATGCATTCGATATGCTTGTCCATAACCCAGTGGAAATATCGATATGTATGTGGTCTATGTAACTCTATATAAGTTTGTGACAAAACGTTTGGATGACCTTTAATGTAATAATATATTCTTCTATTTTCCTAAACACAGACTGAAAGTATCCAACTAAGTTGAGGACATATTATATGGAGCATATCAGTAAACGAGTCTCAGCATTTACCTAGAACTATTAATTGCCAAGAAGAGTCTCAGTGACACTGCGTCTTTTTTAATGTTATATACTTAGCGTTAGAATTTTCGTATTTCTACTTACCCTGAAATATATTCTGTTGTGTTTTTGTGTTACTGCGCCATTACACTATTTATCTCACGTTCGGTTGCGATATGTTTTACGATAATGATACGATGGGATAAAAAGTGATTTGTGGGTTCTTTACCCCTCCCCGTCACTCTCTCCCCCGCTCTTTGTAGATAACTTCGGTAATGTACTGCACAACGAGAATTACCATATAAATTCCTCATATTCAAAAGATTACATATATTTTCTATAGATCGAATGAAGCTGCCACCATACCACTAACGTAAGATGTGAAACAGTGTCGTTAAATTGCAATGCGAACTTTTCTTTTACTTGGCAATAATATTTAAAGGTATATATGTCCCTTACTTGGGGTCCACTAGAGGAAATCCAGTATAATGATAGTAATGAGCAGAAGGTTTTCAGAATCTAAATAAGCTGATGTAAGATGCATGAAGCTTTCTGTCTGGGCCGTAACACAAAAGGCATTCTAACCGGACAAAATTCTGCCCGATAGTCAATATCTAGGAGAAAATGAGGATCTTATATATATAATCTGTTAAAGTTGTATTTCATGCATTTATTGACTTGTTTAAAAACTTAGGTTAACTTTCCACAAATGTAAGGCAGCTCAGGCAATAGGCATCACCTCGCGAGGCATTAAGCACCGGGACTATTGTGAGCAAAAATAACACAGTAATCCCTCATTGTGGAGGTTTTCAAGTGAAATGTTGATGCTTGTGCACTGTATGTGATACCAAGAATCACAGTTAATGGCACCCCCTCTGCCACATCTGCAACCTTCCTCAGTGTATTGGTCGTTATATTGATAGTGCATCAAGTACTGGTATATTTTACCCTTGTCTTTCTAATTTCCTATCCTTCTGCCACACCTTCTGGATACTGTAGCAATCTCCTCAGCAGCAGATGGCTCCATAAATCTAGTGATACTTCTATCTGTTGTTAGGCTCTCCACATATCGGAATTGCTTTATTCTAACTGGTGTCCCTCTTGTTCCAGCTTGAAAGTTGTGACTCATTTGTTAGGGAAATAAGTATTTAAGAATCAGATTAATATGATAAAGTCAGCAAGAACATTGGCATGTTTGAGGATGAAAGCCCTTGAATGGAGGCTTAAGAATATGGTCCTAGATCGGGGGCTAAGGATGGGTGTCTTGGCTTCAAATTGATTTTATAATACTTGGCTGAGACCTGCTTCTTCATGACCACGTCATAAACATGAACTATTTCCTCTGATTCGCTCTTGGCGAACATTCTGTGAACAAACATTTTTTACGGAGTATTAAGCACCTGTATGCCCATGTTTTAGTATCAGTAAATGTTGTCTTGTTATTACAAATTCCTGATTTTATATAACTTCCTAAATTATAAAAAAACAGGCTAAACTTAACTTATCCTGTCATGTTTCGTATTAATTAAATATGTTTAAGAGACGTTCAACTATTTTTCGTCAGAGTAATATAGACATGGGCCATTAAGCACCACCATTTTTCAAAGATAAAGATATTTAAGAATGCGAAATTACACACATGCTTTATGTTTCAATGAGTACCAGTACAAAGCAATTACCATACTAAAAGCATACAAAAACATGGTAAGTTTAATTTGCAGCTGTTTCCAAAATTAGTGTGGAAATGATGACCACATTTGATAGGCTGTGCAGGCAGACCACCACGACACACTTTCTAGCTCTGAAAAATCGAGAATCTTAATTAAATCAAGTGTAAACATGTTTTGGTACTTATCTCTGATATGTCTTACTGCTTCAGCAGTAACATGAAAGTATGTAGGCTCAGTGGTTTCGCAGATAAGCAAAGTCTTGTTCAGTTGCCTTTCTAGAATTGTTTAAGTATGCCTCAAAATGGCTGAAGATGTGAAGAAAATAACAGCTTCTAAACTACTACTTCTTGTGTGGCTCAGTAAATGCTACTCGTGGGAAACAATGCCTGTTATTGTTCAGTGATCATACAAACTCGGTGCTTATTGCAATACCAGTGGCATTATAATACTATCGAGACGTGTGTGAAAGTTACTTAGTTGCTGGTGCCTAATGCCACATGGTTCTTAATACCTCATGTTACCTTAATGTTTAATTCTGTAATTATTTAAATTACAATTCTGGAAATAAAATCGTTATATAATAACATAACTGTACAAAAAACGTCAGTAATAAACATGTACAATGCAGAAAAATATTAGATACATAAAAATAATGACTGAACCGTTGGGGGTTTTGTTTGAATTGATTGTGTAAAGGCATATATGGGTCATTTAATGCTGAATAAAGTTTTCAATGTAAGGATTATAATTTTATATTCCTAGAATGCATTGCCGTTAGAATAAAATAATGTTGGACTACATCGAACTTAACCGTTGCCATTTCAGGGCGTTTTCTATAATTATTCATTAATAATAAATCACATAAATAAAGTAGTAATAGTATTTTAATTACTAAATAAAAAAATCATCTAATTCTTAAAACACACTTCTTACTTTGTAGGTTTCATTTTAAATATTGTTTTGGTAATTTCTTTATTATTTTTACTAAGTTTGCCTTGATTTCTGGAGAGTTAGTCAGGGAGCCGTTTTGATGTACATCCGATGTTTTTTTCTAAACATTGTATTTTCAAGTACAAGCCTTGACTTTCATCACCTTTGTTTCGCCATTGACAATTCTGATACTTATCTGAAGACTTTTTGACATAGATTTTTACCTGGATGACATGAGGTTTTCATCGCTGAAAACAAGAACTGAAAAGATTTATCTGTAAATTAAAATTGTTATCGATTAAATGATAATCAGTAAAATCATAAACACCTGTATAAAGAAAAACTCTTAATTTCATTATTTGTCATCAATCCTTTGACAGAAATAGTTAATTTGATACAAAACATGTACTAAACAAGAACGTTTCTCTAATGTCTAAGAAGATTCAACAATGTTTGTTTCTCTGGATTGCTTAACCCATTTTATAGGGTTAAAAACAATGCTATTTACTATTTAACGTGGAATGTACACATTTTCTAGCAAGATGAAGCGAATTAGAGTAATGCAACTTCAAACATGGTTTTACTAACTGTAAAAGCCAATTAGTACTATTAATAACACATAGATGTTTCTATTTTCCCTTGATTAAATTATATGTATTTAGTAATATTTATTAAGATTTAAAGTAATTAATTTGTTTTAATTGAATAATAATATATTGTAGATGTGACTTTTCAGCATTTTCTCAAACTTTCCGACAGTGACATTGATAAACAACTGATAATCTGTATACTATATTTTCTTTTATTGCAAATGCAAGAGAAGTAAGAGCTACTCTTCTTATAGTTAATTACTAATCAAATTTTTCAATAGCTACAAGTAACTACAAACTCATTTATTGGATTATTTCTTAATCAACCTCTTTGAGGTCTTGCCTGGAGCTATTTTAAACTTGTTGACGTGGATGAACTGTATAGGTTTACATAAAAGTATGTTTTGGGCCGATATATTTGATGTTTTATATGCCTTTATGTATTTTCATATATATTTTGTTATATGTTTTCAAAGTTTAATTTGTATTACCTGCGGTAATGTAATTGCGGTAATGGTCTTCTGAGGAGAAGATTTTCTTTGAAAACTCATGAGTTAAGGACTTTAAAGAACTTTGCCTGAACATTGAACTATAATAAAATTTGATTCGCACCTTATTCTATTCTTTGACTTCATCTATTGCTATTAATGCTCTATCCAGTATATTGAGCTTTATTTTTATCCGGATCTTCACTAATTAAAGATATTAGTTGCCTCTTATATCGTTTGTTGTATAAAGCTTATATATATATATATATATATATATATATATATATATATATATATATATATACATACATATATATGTGTGTGTGTGTGTGTGCGTGTGTGTATATAAGTGTTGGGTTATGGCGCTAGTATCAGACAAATGCACTGCAAACTTTTCGACAAAGTCGTGGTAGCCAAACCTATGTATACAATTTTCTTGGTCTATACCTGATTAACCTCATTCCCCCGAAGATGGACCAAGATGGGTCCTAAAGTACTTGGGAAACAAATCCAAAATATGGCAAATTAATCAACCAATTCCTCTCCGAAACAAATATAATGGTTCTGACTATTGAATAGATCTACCAAAGGATATCTAGACATGAGTTGTCTATTATATTATACAAAACGTGCCTGCAAGAGAAGATGCTGCCTAGATATATATATATATATATATATATATATATATATATATATATATATATATACAGGGTGCGTCAGGTATATGAGAACATATTTTCCATTTTATTAAATGATAAAAAAAATCAAACAAAAATATTCTTAATCAAAAACAATTATATAAACATGTAAGCTAAGGTATTGTTTTATAATTTCATTCAATGAAATTCCCCTCTACTTCAATGACAGCTTCGATTCGAGACCTAAACCGACTGCAAGCGCGCTTGAGATGGTCCTCATCTATGTTGTCCATCACTCTGACAATGGATGCTTTTAGAGAATCTTTAGTGTTGTGGGGGTGTTTATTAACATCTCTCTCCACGACGCCCCACACATAATAATCCAATGGATTCAGGTCTGGAGAGTTTTGAGGCCACAAGTTTGGAGTGATGTGATCATAAAAATGATCCGCCAACCATTCCTGAGTGTTTTGAGCCTTATGTGCTGGTGCAGAGTCTTGTTGAAAGATGTAGGGCCTTCCATTTGTTACTCTATCGATCCAGGGCTTAACAACAGTATCCAAGACTTCAATGTAAGCAGCAGAAGTGACTCTTAGTCCTTGCCGAAAGAAGTGTGGTGGCATCACATGTCCTTCGTTGCTAACAACCCCCAAAACCATAACAGTTGCAGGAATTTTTTTATGCATGACTGTTGGAACTTCGGAAGGGTCATTACACAGCCATCTGTCATTCCTTCTGTTTACCTTTTGATCTTGATCAAAGTTATTCTCATCTGAGAAAAACCAAAGCATGCCTTGCTCAACAGGATGTTTCAGTTTGTTTAACAGCCTCTTGGACCTTATCAAACGATTCTCTTTGGTGGTCTCGGACATAAACTGGCCTCTCCTCATCACATAAGACTTGTAACGAAGATTTTCATGAACAGTCCTTCGAATTGTGGCTTCTGAAACATTCAGGTCTTTTGCGATGGACCTCATTGACTTTTGGGGGCTCTCATCAATAATATTCTTAACTTGATGAATAAATTCAGGTGTTCTAATCGTGTCTGACCGTTAGTCATGCTTTTTACGTTTAGCAACCTGCTTACAATAACCATCATTTTCTTCTAACTCCCTACGAACTTTATAAACAAAAGAACGGGCGACTTTAAGAAATTGTGCGATTTGTAAATCGCTATTATCTGCCTTTATTGCGACAATTACAGCCTATCTTTTCATTTGTTCCGTTACATTATTATCTGCCATTTTTCATTATCTGCAAAAAAGAATAAAAATAATTAATATAACGTAACAATAACGACATTACGCGATGTTCTCATATACCTGACGCACCCTGTATATATATATATATAATCCATTATTTTATCGTCCATTATTTAGACGGCAGTCGTTATGATGAATCGAATAACTTTCCTAAAATATGTTGCAACAATCTCAATACTGGACTCGTTTATTTTGACATCTAAATGATCGATTGAAATATGAGTAATAAGAATTTATATATGCGCAAATACTTCAGACTGACTAGATACAATAATGTATAAAAGATGAAGACAGATATATCGGTAACTACGTACTGATGTAAGATATTGGACGGCATTTCACCGATATTGGTTAGTCGAATGTTAGAGGTGTAAGGTGAAGACCGTGAATTATTTTTTTCAGATACGCAACGCATTTGGAAATAATCGAACTACTTAATCAATCGGCGCATGTAGACAAGAAAAATAATTAAGATAGGCACGCATGCAAGAACTCTAGAAGATAAATGGAGGTAAACAAACTCCAAGGTGATTCACAACGAAACGTCATGAACATTATCCACGCGTTATTTACTTTAGACTTACTGTTATACATCTGTTGATTAAATTGTTCATATATATATATATATATATATATATATATATATATATATATATATATATATATATATATATATATATATATATATATATATATTATCCATAAACCTATATACGTTTTTATTTTTTATTTTATGCTCGTCAGTATTTTTTTTTTTTCTGAAGCCAAGTCTTTTCAAAGATAATAATCTTAGCATCATAGGAATTACATAGATGGAGAACTTGGCAGTGGAAAAGACAAAATTCAAAATTTGAAAAAATATAAAATAACGGAGAGTAAGATTGTGTGTGTAAAAAATATGGAGTATGTCCAGTTGGTGAATGTTCGTAGATAAGGTGTCCGGTGAAAGAGGATTTAAACATGGAAAAAGGGTTTTTCGTGAAGGTAGCGAGCGTTCAAAATGTTCAAAAATGAAATAAATCCAATAGAAAGATGTTTAATTCAATCGTTGATGGCACGCACATATTCGGATGTAATTTTCAGAATTAGGGACATTTTAAAATACTTCCGTTGAACGAGAATGACAGTAGTTTTTCAGAAGTTGAGAATTAGCTGTGTATATTAAACGCAGGCTGTCGGGAATTTAAGTAGTGACTTCGATCGAGTCTAAAAAAAGCGGCAGCTCTAGTTGGAGACAAAGCCACGTGAAGAAGTGGGGGAAAGGGATGATGAGAAAAAGATAAAGAAGGTGGGTGATAGGGTTAGTTAAATCAACTATGACTGATGCTAGGAGAAGAGGAGGGGAAGGAGTTGTTTGGTTACTATTCATTGCTAGTAAGCAATCAACCAGTTGCTAGTTGGGGTGTGGTTATCATAAGCTAAAAACAGAAGTGAATTCAGGTCAGTAAGTAAATAATTCTTAAAGGGCCCCCCGTAATGAAACGGATTTCAACATTACAGATTTCCATTCATCGGAACCCTAATTTGGAATACTTTTCAATTTTCTGATTTATATATAAGTTTGTATAAACATGTTTTTACCGAAAACACTTTGCATTGAAGAATCGAAGTTGAAATATATATGTAATTCGTACATATTTAACCCCCTTTCTATCATTTATCTTTATAAGTACTCTATCTCGTATATTGAGCTTAAACTATTGCACTATAGGTTATATCCTCTAACAGTATACTTTTAGTTTCATATATATATATATATATATATATATATATATATATATATATATATATATATATATATATATATATATATATGTATATATGCATATATATACGAGCTCAATGTAATTTATTTCATTATAACACACTATATATATATATATATATATATATATATATATATATATATTAATATATATTGTGCGACTGGGGATACAGTAATTCGATACTGACGGAGTGTAAAATAAGAACGCTAAACATATATCTATAAGATTTGTCATTCGTACATATTTATCTCTCTTCTTTCATTTATCTTTATATATATATGCATATATATATATATATATATATATATATATATATATATATATATATATATATATATCTTTTAATGGCATTCAGTCGTTTCTCGTCAAAGTAGTCGTCGACAATGTATGGGAAAACGTAGCCAAGATAATCATACAGGATTCCACCCCTATTATCTTGTCGACGATTACCTTGACAAAAGCTTGACTGAAAGACGTCTGAGTAGAAATCACATTTAATTCCTCTATTTATTAATTTATTTTCGTTTGTTGCAAATAGGAAAAACAAAGATACTTATTAATCTGAAGAAATCGGTTATTTGATCCCCTCATGTGTGTTTTTTATTTTTTATTTTACTAATTCATGCTTTTTTCTTCTCTGTAAGTGTTGTGGGGTACACATCACCCCTATTGAAGAACTAATGGAAGCAACCATCTATAATAAACACCAGAGTTGCAAAGACTCAAACAGAGCACACTCCTATCATGTGAGTGTCCACGTGTGGTATCTGTTCCGATGGATACTACACCCTATAGACCGGTGTTGTCTTGGCCTTCGGGGCATGATTCCGCCGGTCTATGGGTCTGTCCTGTGCAGTTCTAGGAGGTCCACCCTCCCAGGCTTTGCCTCTCCTCTTTGGGGAGGAGTAAGTTGATAGCTTACTGCCTGAGGCGCCCCTACCGGGGAATGCCGACGGGGCTGTCCAGGCAATTTTTAATGGCTAAAGCGCTCACGTTCTCGGGCGCTGGCTTTTCAAATCCCACTTTCCGACCTTGTGTCACATACTCCTATAGGGGGTAGGTGTTAAATATCGAGGACACTCCTATTATGTGAGTGTCCACGTGTGGTATCTGTTCCGATGGATACTACACCCTATAGATCGGTGTTGTCTTGGCCTTCGGGGCATGATTCTGCCGGTCTATGGGTCTGTCCTGTGCAGTTCTAGGAGGTCCACCCTCCCAGGCTTTGCCTCTCCTCTTTGGGGAGGAGTAAGTTGATAGCTTACTGCCTGAGGCGCCCCTACCGGGGAATGCCGACGGGGCTGTCCAGGCAATTTTTAATGACTAAAGCGCTCACGTTCTCGGGCGCTGGCTTTTCAAATCCTACTTTCCGACCTTGTGTCACATACTCCTATAGTGGGTAGGTGTTAAATATCGAGGACACTCCTATTATGTGAGTGTCCACGTGTGGTATCTGTTCCGATGGATACTACACCCTATAGACCGGTGTTGTCTTGGCCTTCGGGGCATGATTCCGCCGGTCTATGGGTCTGTCCTGTGCAGTTCTAGGAGGTCCACCCTCCCAGGCTTTGCCTCTCCTCTTTGGGGAGGAGTAAGTTGATAGCTTACTGCCTGAGGCGCCCCTACCGGGGAATGCCGTCGGGGATGTCCAGGCAATTTTTAATGGCTAAAGCGCTCACGTTCTCGGGCGCTGGCTTTTCGAATCCCACTTTCCGACCTTGTGTCACATACTCCTATAGTGGGTAGGTGTTAAATATCGAGGACACTCCTATTATGTGAGTGTCCACGTGTGGTATCTGTTCCGATGGATACTACACCCTATAGACCGGTGTTTTCTTGGCCTTCGGGGCATGATTCTGCCGGTCTATGGGTCTGTCCTGTGCAGTTCTAGGAGGTCCACCCTGCAGGCTTTGCCTCTCCTCTTTGGGGAGGAGTAAGTTGATAGCTTACTGCCTGAGGCGCCCCTACCGGGGAATGCCGACGGGGCTGTCCAGGCAATTTTTAATGGCTAAAGCGCTCACGTTCTCGGGCGCTGGCTTTTCAAATCCCACTTTCCGACCTTGTGTCACATACTACTATAGTGGGTAGGTGTTAAATATCGAGGACATTCCTATCATGTGAGTGTCCACGTGTGGTATCTGTTCCGATGGATACTACACCCTATAGACCGGTGTTGTCTTGGCCTTCGGGGCATGATTCCGCCGGTCTATGGGTCTGTCCTGTGCAGTTCTAGGAGGTCCACCCTCCCAGGCTTGGCCTCTCCTCTTTGGGGAGGAGTAAGTTGATAGCTTACTGCCTGAGGCGCCCCTACCGGGGAATGCCGACGGGGCTGTCCAGGCAATTTTTAATGGCTAAAGCGCTCACGTTCTCGGGCGCTGGCTTTTCAAATCCCACTTTCCGACCTTGTGTCACATACTCCTATAGTGGGTAGGTGTTAAATATCGAGGACATTCCTATCATGTGAGTGTCCACGTGTGGTATCTGTTCCGATGGATACTACACCCTATAGACCGGTGTTGTCTTGGCCTTCGGGGCATGATTCCGCCGGTCTATGGGTCTGTCCTGTGCAGTTCTAGGAGGTCCACCCTCCCAGGCTTGGCCTCTCCTCTTTGGGGAGGAGTAAGTTGATAGCTTACTGCCTGAGGCGCCACTACCGGGGAATGCCGACGGGGCTGTCCAGGCAATTTTTAATGGCTAAAGCGCTCACGTTCTCGGGCGCTGGCTTTTCAAATCCCACTTTCCGACCTTGTGTCACATACTCCTATAGTGGGTAGGTGTTAAATATCGAGGACATTCCTATTCATGTTTTACCGCATGGTAGGAATCCGGTCATCTCCTACCACATTTAGTTGCGTTACTGTATTGCTATGAATAAATACATTGTATATTTTAACCTGTCACAATTTGTGGTTGTTATCTTTGTGACCCCTAGAACGGGTCTACAACACTGGCGACGAGAAATTTAGTAAAGAACATACGTGAGGATTTTGATTTTATACCAGTCACGACAAACTGGCTACCAGGATTACTCAAGAAAGTTACGGGATCATTCGACAAAAAACTGAATAACGAAGATTCGGGCAAGGATTTACTTGAAAAAAAAAAGAAAATTGAAGAAATAAAAAGGGTTAAATTTTTTTCTGTATAAACACAAACGCTGAATTATTTTCTAGTGGAAAATTGCCACACAAGGAAAAAATAAATTAAGGAAATACTCGTCAATATAACCAGATACAAAAATTGTAAAAGTTTTTTTTGTAGAGTTGGTACTATAGAAAAAGAATTGGTTTGTTTCTGAAAACGCTTTTTTTGGTCAAAAAAAAAAAAAATGGAGAATTTTTCAAAACAAATTTTGGAAATTATAAAACTTCAACAAAATAAACAATTAGAACTTGAAAAAAGGTTTCGAGAAGAACAATTGATAGTACAGAAACGAAATGACTAGAAGCAGTTAAGTTTAATGAAATACTTCGCGGAAAAACAGGGAAGAGAAAGAAAAGAAATGATGAAATACGCCGCGGAAGAAAAGAAAGAAATGAACGAACAAATATTGGAATTGAAAAAATTACATTTAGAGCATCAACACCAATCAGATAAAAAAATGGATTTGTTAACGTAAGTTTTAATGAATAAGGACAACGGACAGGAAAACAGTACGGCTTTTTCGCAAAATGCGATCTGGTCAGCCATTGATACATTTCGCTATGCTTCTGAGGAAGACCTAACGTTTGAAACATACTTCAGAAGATTTGAAGACTTATTCAAGATTGATTGTGGTTCATGGACGGATCAAAAGAAGGGTCGTTTATTACTACGGAAGTTGGGTGCATCCGAACATAAAAAATTCGTGGATTATATTTTGCCAAGAAAGACCAACGAATTGTCGTTTGACGAGCCAGTCAAACTGTTAATGGAGTTATACTGTCCAAAGACAAGCCTTTTCCATAAAAGATGGAAATGTATGAATATTACACATAAGGAAAATCAGGATTTTACGACTTTCACGTCTATAGTTAATGAAAACTGTGACGACTTCAAATTGTCATCATTAACGGCAGATAATTTTAGATGCCTAATATTCACACAAGGTTTGATAGCCACAAAAGACGCCGATATAAGACGTTGTGCTCTAAATAAACTGGATTTAGAACCTGATTTAACGCTTCAGAAACTGGCTGAAGATTGTCAACGGTTCGTGGCAGTGAAACAAGATTCCCGAAACATAGAGGAAGCAGGTATCGCTCACATTAAAAAGATACGCTCCAAAAATCAAGGACACTCACCCGCCAGCTATTACCAACCAAGAGGCAAAAAGAACCCTTCACAAAATTATCAGGATAGACAAAAGCCTAGGACCCCTTGTAGTAAATGTGGAGGACCTCATGAGTACAATGCATGTTGGTACCATAAGAAAATATCGTGTGACCTATGCAAACGAGCATGGCACAAGGCCTCATATTGCAGAGCAAAAGTAGGAAAAAAGAACTACATAAAAACTGCAAAAAGGGACCCTTCACCAACAGAGAACATAAGGAAATATGTTACAGTGAGAATCGGAAATAGAGAAGTTAATCTGCAACTCGATTTAGGGTTGGATATATCGATTATAAATGTTCACACGTGGAAGAAATTAGGTAAGCCCACGATGATGAAGACGAATAAAATCACAAGATCGGTAACTGGTGAAAAGATACATTTTGAAGGTGAATTAATTATTAATGTTTCACTAAAAAGAAAGACAAAAAAGTTAAAAGTATTCGTTCTTAGGAACACATAAAATTTATTTGGATTTGACTGAATCCAAGAATTTGAATTATGGGACTCGCCAATGAGTGATTTTTGCCAAAAAGTCGAAAATTTAACGGCCGAAGCCGTCAAACTAAAAAAAGATCTAAAAAATGTTTTTCCAAGTGTTTTTTTCTGAAAAGCTTGGATGCTGCACTAAAATAAAAGCGAGATCCGAATTGCTGGATGAAGCAAAACCAATATTCAAAAAACCGCCGAATACTACAGTTCCTAAAAAAAGGTATTTACCTGGGGAAAAGGTATTTTTCCAGTTACATAAAAATAATAGTATGATGTGGGAACTAGGAAAGGTCAAGCAGAGGATCGGGCGGATGGTTTACATAATCGAAGGTCCAAAAATCACTCATAAGAAGCATTTGAACCAAATTCGAAAACGTGTCACTGATGACGACAGACAACCTCCTGTTGAACAAGAAGAAGTAATGGACCATATATATGACACGTTCGACCTGGTAACACCACAAGCAGCCGGACAACGCCGATTTTCCAGAGAAAGAAAAAGGATCGATCCCATAGAGATCAATCCCAGAAAAAAGAGCTATACGATCATTCCAGGGGAATGAAAAGCTCGGGAGGGGGGGTGTTGTGGGGTACAAATCACCCCTATTGAAGAACTAATGGAAGCAACCATCTATAATAAATACCATGGTTGCAAAGACTCAAAAAGAGTTCATTCCTATTTTGTGAGTGTCCACGTGTGGTATCTGTTCCGATGGATACTACACCCTATAGACCGGTGTTGTCTTGGCCTTCGGGGCATGATTCCGCCGGTCTATGGGTCTGTCCTGTGCAGTTCTAGGAGGTCCACCCTCCCAGGTTTTGCCTCTCCTCTTTGGGGAGGAGTAAGTTGATAGCTTACTGCCTGAGGCGCCCCTACCGGGGAATGCCGACGGGGCTGTCCAGGCAATTTTTAATGGCTAAAGCGCTCACGTTCTCGGGCGCTGGCTTTTCAAATCCCACTTTCCGACCTTGTGTCACATACTCCTAATGTGGGTAGGTGTTAAATATCGAGGACATTCCTATTTTGTGAGTGTCCACGTGTGGTATCTGTTCCGATGGATACTACACCCTATAGACCGGTGTTGTCTTGGCCTTCGGGGCATGATTCCGCCGGTCTATGGGTCTGTCCTGTGCAGTTCTAGGAGGTCCACCCTCCCAGGCTTTGCCTCTCCTCTTTGGGGAGGAGTAAGTTGATAGCTTACTGCCTGAGGCGCCCCTACCGGGGAATGCCGACGGGGCTGTCCAGGCAATTTTTAATGGCTAAAGCGCTCACGTTCTCGGGCGCTGGCTTTTCAAATCCCACTTTCCGACCTTGTGTCACATACTCCTAACGTGGGTAGGTGTTAAATATCGAGGACATTCCTATCATGTGAGTGTCTACGTGTGGTATCTGTTCCGATGGATACTACACCCTATAGACCGGTGTTGTCTTGGCCTTCGGGGCATGATTCCGCCGGTCTATGGGTCTGTCCTGTGCAGTTCTAGGAGGTCCACCCTCCCAGGCTTTGCCTCTCCTCTTTGGGGAGGAGTAAGTTGATAGCTTACTGCCTGAGGCGCCCCTACCGGGGAATGCCGACGGGGCTGTCCAGGCAATTTTTAATGGCTAAAGCGCTCAGGTTCTCGGGCGCTGGCTTTTCAAATCCCACTTTCCGACCTTGTGTCACATACTCCTATCGTGGGTAGGTGTTAAATATCGAGGACATTCCTATTATTTGAGTGTCCACGTGTGGTATCTGTTCCGATGGATACTACACCCTATAGACCGGTGTTGTCTTGGCCTTCAGGGCATGATTCCGCCGGTCTATGGGTCTGTCCTGTGCAGTTCTAGGAGGTCCACCCTCCCAGGCTTTGCCTCTCCTCTTTGGGGAGGAGTAAGTTGATAGCTTACTGCCTGAGGCGCCCCTACCGGGGAATGCCGACGGGGCTGTCCAGGCAATTTTTAATGGCTAAAGCGCTCACGTTCTCGGGCGCTGGCTTTTCAAATCCCACTTTCCGACCTTGTGTCACATACTCTTATAGTGGGTAGGTGTTAAATATCGAGGACATTCCTATTATGTGAGTGTCCACGTGTGGTATCTGTTCCGATGGATACTACACCCTATAGACCGGTGTTGTCTTGACCTTCGGGGCATGATTCCGCCGGTCTATGGGTCTGTCCTGTGCAGTTCTAGGAGGTCCACCCTCCCAGGCTTTGCCTCTCCTCTTTGGGGAGGAGTAAGTTGATAGCTTACTGCCTGAGGCGCCCCTACCGGGGAATGCCGACGGGGCTGTCCAGGCAATTTTTAATGGCTAAAGCGCTCACGTTCTCGGGCGCTGGCTTTTCAAATCCCACTTTCCGACCTTGTGTCACATACTCCTATCGTGGGTAGGTGTTAAATATCGAGGACATTCCTATTATTTGAGTGTCCACGTGTGGTATCTGTTCCGATGGATACTACACCCTATAGACCGGTGTTGTCTTGGCCTTCGGGGCATGATTCCGCCGGTCTATGGGTCTGTCCTGTGCAGTTCTAGGAGGTCCCCCTCCCAGGCCGAGCCTCTCCTCTTTGGGGAGGAGTAAGTTGATAGCTTACTGCCTGAGGCGCCCCTACCGGGGAATGCCGACGGGGCTGTCCAGGCAATTTTTAATGGCTAAAGCGCTCACGTTCTCGGGCGCTGGCTTTTCAAATCCCACTTTCCGACCTTGTGTCACATACTCCTAACGTGGGTAGGTGTTAAATATCGAGGACATTCCTATCATGTGAGTGTCTACGTGTGGTATCTGTTCCGATGGATACTACACCCTATAGACCGGTGTTGTCTTGGCCTTCGGGGCATGATTCCGCCGGTCTATGGGTCTGTCCTGTGCAGTTCTAGGAGGTCCACCCTCCCAGGCTTTGCCTCTCCTCTTTGGGGAGGAGTAAGTTGATAGCTTACTGCCTGAGGCGCCCCTACCGGGGAATGCCGACGGGGCTGTCCAGGCAATTTTTAATGGCTAAAGCGCTCACGTTCTCGGGCGCTGGCTTTTCAAATCCCACTTTCCGACCTTGTGTCACATACTCCTATAGTGGGTAGGTGTTAAATATCGAGGACATTCCTATTATGTGAGTGTCCACGTGTGGTATCTGTTCCGATGGATACTACACCCTATAGACCGGTGTTGTCTTGGACTTCAGGGCATGATTCCGCCGGTCTATGGGTATGTCCTGTGCAGTTCTAGGAGGTCCACCCTCCCAGGCTTTGCCTCTCCTCTTTGGGGAGGAGTAAGTTGATAGCTTACTGCCTGAGGCGCCCCTACCGGGGAATGCCGACGGGGCTGTCCAGGCAATTTTTAATGGCTAAAGCGCTCACGTTCTCGGGCGCTGGCTTTTCAAATCCCACTTTCCGACCTTGTGTCACATACTCCTAACGTGGGTAGGTGTTAAATATCGAGGACATTCCTATTCATGTGAGAGTCCTCGTACCACGTGTGGTATCTGTTCCGATGGATACTACACCCTATAGACCGGTGTTGTCTTGGCCTTCGGGGCATGATTCCGCCGGTCTATGGGTCTGTCCTGTGCAGTTCTAGGAGGTCCACCCTCCCAGGCTTTGCCTCTCCTCTTTGGGGAGGAGTAAGTTGATAGCTTACTGCCTGAGGCGCCCCTACCGGGGAATGCCGACGGGGCTGTCCAGGCAATTTTTAATGGCTAAAGCGCTCAGGTTCTCGGGCGCTGGCTTTTCAAATCCCACTTTCCGACCTTGTGTCACATACTCCTATAGTGGGTAGGTGTTAAATATTGAGGACATTCCTATTCATGTTTTACCGCATGGTAGGAATCCGGTCATCTCCTACCACATTTAGTTGCGTTACTGTATTGCTATGAATAAATACATTGTATATTTTAACCTGTCACAATTTGTGGTTGTTATCTTTGTGACCCCTAGCACGGGTCTACAACAGTAAGTATAGCTAGTTCCCCAATATTATAAAAGTGCATGTCCCAATTTAAACGTTGTATTCGACATTTATATAACTTAAATTGCCCTTTCACCTGGGAATTTCCTATGGCTATGAGAATAGAGTGAAAGCGTGTGGAGCCAACAGGGCTTTGTGAAAAGTGTTCCCGCCTCAGGACCGTCTGAAATTATCACTTTCTTACACTGATGAGAGTAAAAAAGCTGAAACGACGTCGTCTGTAAGTAAATATAAGTTAATATTAATTCATAAATATTATTATGAATTCCCTTTTAAGAAAATTAAAGGTGAGAACTACTAGTAGGTATTTAAAAAAGACATTCACTTAGCTCCAAAGCAAGACTCCGAGTAAGTTAGTTGAGTTTTCTATTGTCTCGATGTTAATGGTGTAATCGGCATAAATATTACTTTAATTCTCAATATCACGATGTAATCTCCTATATCCGTGACGGTAGAGTGAAAGCGTGGTGAGCTAGACGTGCCTCTGTGAACTGTGTTCGCGCCTCATGGCCATCTGTAATTATCACCTCTCTTCACTTATGAGAGTGAACATCTCTAAATGGCATCGTCTGTAGGTAAATATAATTTAATATTTATTCATAAATGTAATCATTTATATATATATATATATATATATATATATATATATATACATATATATATATATATACATATATATATATATACATATATATATATATATATATATATATATATATATTGTGTGTGTATTTAGAAAGCATATTTTCATTTAGCCAAACATTATAAAATAGCACGGAGTATTTTTCCTTGATGAAACGTCCCTTTTTTTTGTTATTTTTCGAATAGTCCATTTAGCTTTTCCGTAGGTTTCTTGTTCCATTTTTTGGTTTTTTTTCGATGGTACTTTCGACAGTATATGGAAAAACGTAGTAACAAAAGTTATAACGAGATTTTGCATTATATTGTCGCTGACTATTTTGAAAAATAATGGTCACTGACTGAATACACGGGTGTGCCAAGTTCGAATCTAGTCGGTTCCACAGCACCACTGTCAGTTAGGGATGTTGCTAACCTTCTTGTGGTCCGTCCCGTAAGTACCCGATGTCTTTCCAAAAAGATTTCTAAACTAGAAAAACATCGAGGAAACTAATGCATACACCAGACTCATCTGATTCACCAGAAAGAAGAAGCTTGCTTGCACGTTAATTATACATTATTCATTTTTAGTTACTATGAATCGAATTTTACTGAATGAAACTAGCTAATACCTTAAAATGAAAGAAAATGTTCAATTAATTAATTTTTAAAAAATTGCATCACATAATTGAATCCAGCATAAGGTGTACACTACCAGAAAATTATATCCAACCCGTGATGTGTGTTTAGCAGATACGACCACGCTGGCGCAAAGTTAATCTAGGAAAAAGGCTTGCTATGAGATAACACTACACTCACAAATGGATCGCATCACATAATTAAAAGAGTTTTTTTTTCGGAATTAAAAAAAAAGACAAACTTAAATGCCTTCTAAAAACTTGGCGCAATGGGCATAGGTGTATTGCATGACAGAGATAAGTACATAACCTGAAATCTAACACTATGCATATATAATTTCCTTTATTTTATCAATTACTCCTCACATTCCATGAGCGAAGTTTCTGACAAATGGGAAATAATTGCTGTTTTCTGGGTCGGAGTCTATCCATCTAACACTAATCGTAGGCCAGCTTTTTACCTTGAAGTAGTATTTATGTTTAGCTCTGTACATCAAGTGGCTTTATGACTTGTCTGGAGCAATTTCAATTTTAAAAAATAGTTGAAGCTAATACTACTTGAGAAATAAAATATTTAAACTAACTGACTGGATTCACCGTTAAATAACACGAAAATGGCAAATAGAGGCAAAGTGTAGCATCTTTTAATATACTGCGATTTCACTTTACTGTCTTCAGTCAGTGAAAGAAAAATCCTTCTCGACTGGAGTAATTTTAATGTTGACCTATATTAGATGTGGCTTTTTTAGGAGAGCTTAATTTACCTTACATTAAAATGGGTCCACTGTCAGTGGCATTAGTAGAGAAGGCAAGAAAATAGAAAGTGGAAAAGGAGTGATATGCCGCAAAAGGAGAACAGACCAACCAGCATCTTAAAAAGTATTCGGTTTTGTTATATAGCATTCTGTCTGTGCAGCCTGAAAATATTCTGCTTTAGATTTGGCAATCAAATTAAATTGTCCTGAGAGTCTCCTTCGTCTGTTTCGAGCAGACAGTCTTCCTATTAATGGCTTCCAAAGTAAATATTTATTGCTAATATGTCCAATTGAATTTCCAATTTACGTCGCTGGAAATATTTCAACGAGAAACCAACGTCTTAGGCGACTAATGCTGCATTATTATTACTTAATTCGTATTGTTTCGGGTTGATATCATTCTATCCTAGAATATAGGGGGTCACCAATTAAGGGTAAATAACGTCAACCCACGTATAATTTGAGATCCATGAATAAAGAAGCTGTCCTAATCTGCACATCGACTGGTTCGTGACTAGCGTTATGGATACGGGCGTTGAACGATGGAATCAACTATGACTACTGAGTGCTATTACGCTCTCATAAATTACGGACATATATGAACGCACTATATTAGCTATGAGTAGCAAAAACAATATTTATCTAATTAATTATGTACTAAAGTGTGTTTCGAATAGCTACTAATTTTGTTTCTTTTCATAAAAAAAAAGTGTTTATATGGCGAAAAGAAGGAACCAAGCATTCGTTTTTTTTTCTAAATCATATATATGTTGTATAAAATAATTTCATTTTAATAGTCAATTACGCGAGATACACACTCGATATAGAAAGTGTGGGCGTATGAATGTATTACACAGTAATATATATGACGTACGTGGTTTCGAATCTCGTTACGACTAGCGACAATGCTAGGTCGTAGAAGACACACAGCTAATTATGCACGGATATATATTATATATTGAGAGATAGATAGATACATAGAGTTTGGCGATTTAAAATATTTTACAAATCAGGTTCAAAATAAAGAGCACAAAGTCAGATTAAGTATACAAAGAATATGGCGTCGTTGTTGTGAGAGAAAACACAACGTGATGGATATATATATATACATATACATATACATATACATATACATATATATATATATATATATATATATATATATATATATATATATATATATGAGACAGGAAAGTTGAGAGTAATCCGACGTTATGGGAAATGAAAAAGGAAAAACTAAGAGATATTTTTAATATATTCATCAACGTTTCGTCTGTATTGTAAGACTTCCTCAGAATGATAATTTGAAGAAAAGTGTCAAGCAAGTACATCGAACTTTGGTGTTGACATGATGGAAAGATGAGGAAAAGTAGTGAAAAGTGAGCGACCACAAAAGGGATAAAAAAAACAATAACTTCCTCAGTGCACTTTTTCCCACGTATTAGAACACGATCATACTTTCAAGTTCGAACAGGCTAAAATCATGAAACGCATGTATAACAAAGCTCGGCGAAGACTACTTGAAACAACACTCATCACAGACTCTAATACCATCAGAAAACGAAATGATTTCTACAATCTATCCCCCTTAATAAGCAAAATTATCCTGACCGAACAAAAACTAAACCTAGATCATGGCTAATCCTTACTCTTATTGTTCTCACTTGCACTTATACTCAACTTCCCGCATACACACTTTCACACATATATATTAATTCATTCACATACTTATGGATCACCCACTACGAATCAAAACTACTTAACCACAAATAACAGCTTTACAAATTAACACAATTTACACATGCTTACAAATATTCAAATATTTAAACACCTTTTTATTTCAATTTACTCTCCAACCATCAACATACCCTGAACGAAATCACATTTTATCTATCACTCCCCTAAAATTAAAATCATTTTTCATTCTTCTCATGTCGGAGCACACTTTTGCACATTCTCTCAAACACACTTATGCTCACACATTCCTGGCATAGAAACCTGGACAATACTCGTCCCACCATCCCTCCATCTGTCCCTCATGCCTCAACATATATCACACTTAACAACAACAAAAGTCTCACCTACCCCCTTTCTCCTCTCCCACCTATTTGATCATTTCCTTCACACTCTTACCCTCCTATTTTCAAGTTGTCTCCATTTCTTCAAATCTTTTTATAAAACTATGATACCACCTATATGATAAACACACATTGTTTCGCCCTCCCTTCTCTTTCCCAGCCTCTAAAAATCCATGCCACAACTCACCACGACAAAAATCTCAGCTACCCATTCATCTCTCCCACCCTAAGACTAGTTCAATTATATTCTCACCCATCCCCATTTCACTGCTACTTTAACAGTACCCACTCAAAGCTTTTCATATTCATTTCATCTTTCGCCACCACCGATTTCTCACAGTCTGGACTCTCTTCCAACGCTCTACTTTCCTTTATCTCTCAATAATGTAAACCTCAAATTTCGATGTACTTGCATGACATTTTTCTTCAAAGTATCATGTTAAGGAAGTCTTACAATGAAGACGAAACGTTATAAATATATAAAAAATACCCCTTGGCTTTTTATTTTTCATTTATATATGAAAACTTTGTTAAAAATAACAGCACTCCTCTGGTAAAGTATACCTTTTTTATTTCTTTAATTTTCCTGGTGGTCTTTTTTATATTGAAATAAAAAAAATGTTCCATAGTTTCATATGTTTTACGAACGTGTTCGATTCTTCCTCAAATAATCCTCAGGTGTCAAAAGCAAATGAACAAAAAAGCTAGAGAAATAAGAGCATTTTAAAAAGACAGTAGAGAAACGAGCATCGGACGTTGTCCGCATTGCTCCAGGCAGTCGTGGGCGATTGTTCTGTGATGCAATCCGACGTTGCTGGATTTAAAATCGCCAACGACTTCCTCGAGCAATGCGGAAAACGTTTTATGCGCGTTGATGCAATCGATAGAGCACATGACACTAACCAACTTTTTTTCTCGGCTGAAAATGATAATCATTTTCATATTTGCAAATAAAGAATAGCCTGTAAATTACAGATGTGTATTATAATTTGACGGTTTTCATACTTCAAACGATCTTTCGTCTTTCTAAAAAATACATATGTTGATCAAAAGTTACTGATTATGGTTACTTTATGAAAACACGATATTTTAAACTTTACACAAGGTTAATTGAACATCTCAAATATTTCGGTTCGGTGAGAAATTGTAGTGTTACTGTTAACGTAGACGCGCCTACCTTGTTTATATTACCGTTAAGTACAAATAAGTATTTCAATTAACAAATAATTATTTCAAAACGAGATTTGTCTGTATCTTTTAAGAAAAACTTATACATGTTGAAACCACTTACATCGGAGTTAGGGGTTAATTTGGGTGGTGTTGGTTTTGTAATCGGTTCATACAAGAATCGATTAATTTTTGAATGCCTTGAACAATACTCATTAGAACAGAAATATTGTATCACGGGATGTCGGTTCAGCCAACCTGCCATCAGATTATCTGCTACAGAGAGCATACAATAACATGTCGATCATATCTAATATTATACCAAATTTGATACACTTATTCATCATCATGAATTTAATGTATTTCCATGATCACATTTTTATAAAAAAACAATATCATGATAGCTTTGTTCGTCTGATATTCTGATTTATAATATAAATATTTGGCTTTACTGAGGAAATTAAAAAAACAACACATTTATTTTCTCATCAAAGATCATTAAAAATAAGCTAATCATATGGCTTTTGTTTCCGAAAGCTGCTTAGCAAATTAATTAAGAGTTGTTGTTTTTTAATTTTGTAGGATATTCTTTCACATAATTTTTCAATTAGACAATATATATTTATCTGTAAAAGTTTACGAAGCATTGACTTTTTGTTTTTGCTTTATTTATAACTTTTCAGAGTGTATCTGAACTTCCTAAGTATGAAACTCAATTTTGAAAACTAATTCATCACATCATTTCCAATGTTTTGTTTGTTTTCGTTTGAATTTTGATGTGTGTGTACTTACTGCTCAGTGCTTCATTTCGACATAAGGTTTAGTCTGAATAATTTGGTTCTTGTAAATGTTGTAACAAGGTGGTTCACTTTTAAAATAAATAACAAATCAAGTTAAAAACAAGTGACGATGATTTATTTTGAAAATTGTAAACAAATACGTACCTTTTTGCTAAACGACAAACTTGCCATAAAAAACAACAGTTACTTCAAACCGATCAAAAACAAACAGACAGGTCCTATTTATATGAAAACCCTCATATAACCGAACAAAACAGTCCTTCAACTTATAAACCAGAAGCCTATAATTCTATAAGACCAAGACAAAAACACTATCTGCTTCTACTCATTTGGATTGAATATATATATATATATATATATATATATATATATATATATATATATATAGTCTAAAGAAGCTTTGAGTCATTCAAAAAAGTGTATAATGCAGTTTAAATTCACAGACAAACCAACTAAATCTAAGATATTGCAGACTTAACATTCGTTGGAAAATTAATAAATGAAAAAATATAAGTAAAAAAAAAAAAAAAAGGGGTGGGTTAATTATCTAAGAGTGAAACAAAAACAAGAGACCTTACGCGTCGTATATTAACACGGGGATCATCAGCTGTTCACCATGTAACTGTTTCGGAGATTTAAAAACAGAGCAGTTATAATATTCATGGCTCTCCAATGGTACTGATTATACGACCATTTCCCCAATAATCAAGTGTCGAAATAAGTCAGCTTAAAATATCACTAATATATACATAAATAAATAATAATAATGATAAAATAATAATAATAATAATAATAATAATAATAATAATAATAATAATAATAATAATAATAATATGTTACCCTTAAGACTACCGTATGATATAGTAATTTGCATATCAAATAACATTAATTATAACAATAATAAAAGTAATAAAAATAATAATAATACTATCTAAACACTATATCCAAGAACTATATATATATGAAGACATTCGATGTATATAAAAAAATAAAATGAAAAAAAGTTTATATTGTGTTATAACTTTTTATTATTTATTTTTCTATTTATTTATTTTGTGACGTGTAGGAATATAAATTGTTCTGTAAAGAAAAATAGTTTTTTCTAGTTGATAGTATGGAGAACAAAATTTTCGACTGATCCTTCAGTCTTCATCGGTGTTTGGGGTTTGCGTGTGTACGGTGGGAGGTTTTCCCAGGCCATATATTTATATATATATAGATATATGTGTGTGGAGGGGTATATATATATATATATATATATATATATATATATATATATATATATATATATATATATATATATCAACCAAGTTTAAATATATACAGAAATTGAATATAAAACAAATACTTTTTCAAAAGTGCTTAATAAAGAGCAGAACATTTATAAAATTAAGTAAACAACGGTATATATATATAAGGAAATTGACAACATCTTTGAAGCACGCATGAGAATGTATTTAAGTAAAATATTTTGAATATATATATAACTTTACGAAATACATAAAGTTTTTTTTAGTTTTGATGAATCTTCTCTTGACAGAAATATGCGTATACATATATATATATATATATATATATATATATATATATATATATATATATATATATATATTGTTAAAAATAAGACTACTCGTCTGTTTAATTATACTTTTTTTCAATATTTCTGTCGTTCGTTTTTGTATTAAAATTAACAAATACCCTATATGGGTTTCGAACGTTTTCGATTCTTTGCGGAATTCATCCGCAGGTGTGAAATGCAAATGAGCAGGAAATCTGGAGAAAGAAAGGAATTTACAAAGTCCGCGGATACACGCACAGAGTACGTGTTCGCATTGTTCCAGGAAAAACGTCGACAATGTAAATTCAGTTAAATGCATTTACTTTTGACACGTATAGGACATTTATTTATTTGTTTATTTTAATACAAAGAAGTCATCAGAATTTTTTTTAAAAATAAGAATAAGATAGGCAAACGAACTAATCCTGTTATTTTATAACTATCTTTGCATATATTTATATATATATATATATATATATATATATATATATATATATATCTTTCCATTCGAAGTGATTCACACAGCATAGCCACTGTAGATATATTGACTGTATCTGTAGTCATAACACATTTCTGACAATTGCAGCAGTGTAATCTTGAGTGGGCATAACTTCCGTTGGACTTCCTGGTGATCACATCCCTTTAGCTAGATATTTTCCCATTGCAGGGCTGCCGATTAGAAGATGCATGTTACCCTAACCCAAACCCTAACCCCTACCAAAAATGTAACATTTTGCAGGAGTACATTCGAAACAGTTCATTCTTTATTAATTAAATGAATTGCTAAAGTTTTTTTGCACCAAACCATACAATTTAATTATTATACTTATTTATTTAATAATAGATATTTCTTACAATCTATATTTTTTAACCTTTACTTCATATAAATTAAATCTATAAAAGTTGGTGTACACCGACTAACATACAGTTATTGGAAAACTGGACCCATGCTTTATAAATGGACGAGTGTAGGAGGTTAAATAGTTATATGCTTTGAATCATTTGTAAAATTAAGCTCATCCTGGGTGGTGTTCTCACAAGCAAAATTATGTAACATGCGACTAACATTGTGACCTGCAACCTCCGATGTGACCTTCGACTTCGCGTCTCTAAATAACTGGCACGTCTCTACGTCGTTTTGTCGTTTTGTCGTGTTGTCGTGTCGTGTTTAGTTGGCAAAGGTGATAGGATCGCTGAAAACTCCACATTCTCATATAGGAAAAGATAAAAACAGAATAAACTTCATATTTAGCAATATAGTTATACTGAAAAGTCCCCAAATACCTGACAACTTTAATAAACAAAACTATGAGTTACAGTGATAAATATTTAATTGTGCGTTTTTATTACCTATTTCAAACAATAATACTGCCAAAGTATTTCGTTACGTGCATTAATATATATATATATATATATATATATATATATATATATATATATATATATATATATATATGTGTGTATGGGTGTGTGTTTGTGTGTGTGTGTGTATGTGGGTGTATGTATATATATATATATATATATATATATAAGGGTCATATAACTAACGTCTTTAATTGATAAGTTTTTTAGAGTAGACATACAGTTTTTTGATATAAACCAAATTTCAAACAGTACATACACGAATTTAACCTTATGATTTTCATTCTCGATCGAACCATGAACGTTTCTGTGTAGCTTACTTGCAATGATCGAATGCTTAATACAAATACTGAGCTGTACTTTTTTATTGAGCAATATCGAAGTAAATACTGAAACTATTTGTATGCAATATATTGTATTACCTCATAATAATATGTGTATATACTTGAATTGAATCGGTATAAAAAGTCAATCTTTTAAATGTGACATTTACTCTTCTAATATATTATATTCATCTTAAAATATCATATGTGTATGTATTTTAAATAATAATGAATTATCTACACACGCATATAAAGTGTGTGTTTGTGTATTTAATCTGTTTGCAAAAGTAACTGTATAAAATTAGATATCTAAATTTTATCAGAATTGGTAATATAAATGATATGCAACATGAGATGGAAACAAATCATGTTTTAATTATTGTCGCAATGAATAACGCAATGATTTTTTATTAGCCTAGTAAAATAAATATAACCAGAGACATTGAAATTACCTTAAAATTGATGAGAGGATTTCGGTAAAAATCATGAGTTTACAGTAGAGAATAAATAAGATATTGAATTCCTACAGGAGGGAGTCTGAATGCGTACTACAGCATCTGTGACTGTCTTCGATTTCTTTATACAGGGGTTGTCAGGAAAAGCTCACATGATGATACTTTACCTTATAAGTGAACACTGACCAAATATACAAAAATAAAAAGCATTTAAATCCTAACCAAGAGTTCCTCGATAGGGCACTGTATTTGTATATACGAGGAATGGTGCACTATCTGCTAGTGGTGGTGAATCAAGTAAATCACTTAGCTGGATACTCCATCAGACCAGATAAAGTCTTGTTCTGAAATCCAGCAAGACCAAGACAAACACCCCAATAAAGATAACATTTAACATAGCAGTTGACATTTTAGGAGAGAGGAAAACGAGTGTTCTTCGTTTCTTTCTTAACCAAACGTTTGAAAGGAGAAGGTCACTCTTTGTTGAACGCTCGGATATTTATGTATATCATATATAAATCAAGTATTAGCACCGGGAACCTCTGGAAGCAAATTCTAGTGCTATGAAAAAGAATGCAACACGTGGCTGCGTGTTAGGACATATATTTTTGTCTCGTTACCGCCAAGTTTGAGGAATTTATTTTCATATTCAATCAAAATCATCGAAACAATTGGGGTTCCATATGCTGGTAATTGCACGTATATGTTAGGTACAAACTGATCACCGCTTATCAAAGCTTAAACGTCACTCAAGGATAAGAGTTGAAAGAGGTTGTCTGGTTAGCGATGAGATAACACCGTCATTATTGGAAACGATGGCTGAAACTGGGCAGACTTTGTAAATTTAAGAAGACTGCTCAACAGGAATATGTAAATATTGGACTTGAAACTTGAATCATTAGTTACAGTTATCTGTATTTAATTTGTTTTTGTTATTTATTTACACAAATGATACCTTTCAAGTATAGTATTTTCAGATGTGCTTTTTCAAAATATGTGGATCATGTAACAACGTCTCTGATTGGTTAGTTTACTCGGGAAAGAATACTTAGATATGAAAGCAATATCAAACAATAAAGAAACGTATGAACAGTGTACGAGCTATTGGAAATAGCATAAATCGGTCGTATCAGTGATTCACTGACAACCGCGATTAATTTATAGTTAATAATAATTCTCAAAAAAGGACACGATATTCGACATAACCAGTACAATATAAAACCTAAACGCGTGCATCCATGAAACTTAGTTTATTAAAGTAGATGAAAGCAATCCATAACCAGCTCCAAATTAAGAAAGTAATAAAATAAAGATCAGTACACACCAAATATATAGCTTTATTATGTCGTATTATTTTACTTTTGGAGCTGAGTTTTAATATATCCTAGTCGCGTGGCGTGTCTATCTATGAAGTTGACAAAAGCCAACATTTAAGCTTCATGGTGTCATCCATTTTAAATTAATCTATTATATAAGTAGCAGTTGTCTGTTTCACTTGTGTTACATGTTATTTATGTCGAAGTTCTCAGAAATCAAAGGGGCCCCTTCCTGGGGAAAACACTGGATAACTATACGAGATACATACCTATTCTATTAAAGTTCCTGTCAAATGTTGAGTTAGTAAAGAAATTAAGAACATAAATGTTCCTCTCACCAATGGATTAGTTAATTATGTTATAGTATATATTTCTTGTAGTCTCCTGGTCTTACCGGATCTCAGTCTATCTAGTCTGGTGGAGTATCCAGCTAAGTACTGTTACTTCAGATAACATGACTTGGAACAGATGCAGCATTCCTCGTATGAGCTAGTGTATAGTCGTGTCGAAGGGGTATTTTTGGGACTTTGAATACTATGTAATTTTTAATATTTGGTCAGTGTTTACTTGTCGGAGGGAGTATCCTCAAGGCAGGTCATGCTGACAAACCGTTGTACAGAGAGACCGAAGACACTCGAGGATAGTTCAAGAAGGTAATTAAAATTCTCATGTATGTTGGTGTGTATATGTGGTAAGATAAACGGGAACACAACAAAAGTCACACCATCAAATCGGATATATTATTTTCCAGCATGAGATCGACCATGATAAGAACACATTGTGTTGTAATATTCATTCTTTAAGGAGTCATGTGAACAAGATTAGTCAAGAGACATCGACATTTAAAGCGATGTTCAGGAATCAATTTCTTGTCTGAAACTGGAACTTAAATAATCTGTTTGGTTTTCTGGCTAGTATTAACATGTAGTATATGGGCTGCTCTTGTCAGAGGTTCAGGTCTCCTTAACTAGTAAGGTAGGAGAGAGAGAGGGAGGAGAAGAGTAAAGACAAAGCAATAAAGTGCAAATTTTAAAAATGTACACTGTCTAACTTTTCTATGTTATTTCCCCCAAGCAACGCTGAGTAGCCATGCTTGTCGTATATATATATATATATATATATATATATATATATATATATATATATATATATATATATATATATATATATAAGAGGTGTACTAAAAGCGAACTTTTAGGAGAGGTAAAACCTATTGTGAGGAGTATACAGCTGAATATCCAGGATAGAGCAGGTAGATATGAAGAAGAATGGAAAGGAATTAGAGAAGCAAAAGCCAAATCAAAATTCAATTCAAATGCTCAGAGCAAGGTATATTCCGCAAAATGGCAATTTATTCGAGTTAAATTTTCCTTAAGCCAGGCTTTTCAAAGATCAAAATCTTATCATCAGAGGAAGTTGCTGGGATAGATAAGTTGGCAATGGCCAAGATTTAAAATTTGAAAAAAAGAAATAAAAGTTGTAGTGAAAACTCTGCCCGAATGCAAGCAAATGTCCGATTGCTAAAAAGTCCGGCGTCGAAAAGTCCAGCAGAGAGAATAAGGTGTAGATAGGTGGGTCATTAACGGCACAATAAATAATGAGAGAGGATTTAAAGTTAAAATCCAAGATGCCACAACTTCAGGTACGGCGGAAATAGAAAATCCAAAAGGGTAAAAAGTCCAATAAGAGGTACGTTCGTGGAAGCAGGTAGGCTCAGAGAAGATTGAGGTGGAAAATAGTCGCCATTAAAAGTACTCCCTGCCTACTGGTCGCATATTAGTTTTTGCTTTTTCATTTTAAGCCGGCTTTCTAAACGGGCTAGCTTTAAACATTTTCGCTGCCTTTTTCCCACTTTAAAACACTTTCCATTGTTATCTCTGCCCAGGAAGTACTTTTAATGGCGACTATTTTCCACCTCAATCTTTTGCTACTCTAATTCCTTTCCATTCTTCTTCATATATATATATGCCCGCTGACCGTTGGGAACTGGTTCCTAGACTGAAGATTGCGTTAGCATGAAACATCGATGTCTCTAGGTATATTTTAAATATTTAATATTTATAAAAAATATTATTGTTTATCAGCCCCCTCCCACAGAGGCTGGGCACTTTTCGAGGAGCTTTAATAACAAGTAGTACAAATAGCTATATGCAATGATCCGACTCGTAGATCACTCTTAGCTACTTGGTGGATAGTAGTAATTCTACTATTTACAGTTAAAATTCCCCTTTATTTACTAATTAGTTTCCAGTGGCCTTCGGGTAAGATCTTCGACTGCGAATCAGTGGCGATTTGTGTTCGGGGTTCGTGCCCGCTGACCGTTGGGAACTGGTTCCTAGACTGAAGATTGCGTTAGCATGAAACATCGATGTCTCTAGGTATATTTTAAATATTTAATATTTATAAAAAATATTATTGTTTATCAGCCCCCTCCCACAGAGGCTGGGCACTTTTCGAGGAGCTTTAATAACAAGTAGTACAAATAGCTATATGCAATGATCCGACTCGTAGATCACTCTTAGCTACTTGGTGGATAGTAGTAATTCTACTATTTACAGTTAAAATTCCCCTTTATTTACTAATTAGTTTCCAGTGGCCTTCGGGTAAGATCTTCGACTGCGAATCAGTGGCGATTTGTGTTCGGGGTTCGTGCCCGCTGACCGTTGGGAACTGGTTCCTAGACTGAAGATTGCGTTAGCATGAAACATCGATGTCTCTAGGTATATTTTAAATATTTAATATTTATAAAAAATATTATTGTTTATCAGCCCCCTCCCACAGAGGCTGGGCACTTTTCGAGGAGCTTTAATAACAAGTAGTACAAATAGCTATATGCAATGATCCGACTCGTAGATCACTCTTAGCTACTTGGTGGATAGTAGTAATTCTACTATTTACAGTTAAAATTCCCCTTTATTTACTAATTAGTTTCCAGTGGCCTTCGGGTAAGATCTTCGACTGCGAATCAGTGGCGATTTGTGTTCGGGGTTCGTGCCCGCTGACCGTTGGGAACTGGTTCCTAGACTGAAGATTGCGTTAGCATGAAACATCGATGTCTCTAGGTATATTTTAAATATTTAATATTTATAAAAAATATTATTGTTTATCAGCCCCCTCCCACAGAGGCTGGGCACTTTTCGAGGAGCTTTAATAACAAGTAGTACAAATAGCTATATGCAATGATCCGACTCGTAGATCACTCTTAGCTACTTGGTGGATAGTAGTAATTCTACAATTTACAGTTAAAATTCCCCTTTATTTACTAATTAGTTTCCAGTGGCCTTCGGGTAAGAACTTCGACTGCGAATCAGTGGCGATTTGTGTTCGGGGTTCGTGCCCGCTGACCGTTGGGAACTGGTTCCTAGACTGAAGATTGCGTTAGCATGAAACATCGATGTCTCTAGGTATATTTTAAATATTTAATATTTATAAAAAATATTATTGTTTATCAGCCCCCTCCCACAGAGGCTGGGCACTTTTTGAGGAGCTTTAATAACAAGTAGTACAAATAGCTATATGCAATGATCCGACTCGTAGATCACTCTTAGCTACTTGGTGGATAGTAGTAATTCTACTATTTACAGTTAAAATTCCCCTTTATTTACTAATTAGTTTCCAGTGGCCTTCGGGTAAGATCTTCGACTGCGAATCAGTGGCGATTTGTGTTCGGGGTTCGTGCCCGCTGACCGTTGGGAACTGGTTCCTAGACTGAAGATTGCGTTAGCATGAAACATCGATGTCTCTAGGTATATTTTAAATATTTAATATTTATAAAAAATATTATTGTTTATCAGCCCCCTCCCACAGAGGCTGGGCACTTTTCGAGGAGCTTTAATAACAAGTAGTACAAATAGCTATATGCAATGATCCGACTCGTAGATCACTCTTAGCTACTTGGTGGATAGTAGTAATTCTACTATTTACAGTTAAAATTCCCCTTTATTTACTAATTAGTTTCCAGTGGCCTTCGGGTAAGATCTTCGACTGCGAATCAGTGGCGATTTGTGTTCGGGGTTCGTGCCCGCTGACCGTTGGGAACTGGTTCCTAGACTGAAGATTGCGTTAGCATGAAACATCGATGTCTCTAGGTATATTTTAAATATTTAATATTTATAAAAAATATTATTGTTTATCAGCCCCCTCCCACAGAGGCTGGGCACTTTTCGAGGAGCTTTAATAACAAGTAGTACAAATAGCTATATGCAATGATCCGACTCGTAGATCACTCTTAGCTACTTGGTGGATAGTAGTAATTCTACTATTTACAGTTAAAATTCCCCTTTATTTACTAATTAGTTTCCAGTGGCCTTCGGGTAAGATCTTCGACTGCGAATCAGTGGCGATTTGTGTTCGGGGTTCGTGCCCGCTGACCGTTGGGAACTGGTTCCTAGACTGAAGATTGCGTTAGCATGAAACATCGATGTCTCTAGGTATATTTTAAATATTTAATATTTATAAAAAATATTATTGTTTATATATATATATATATATATATAAACATATAAACATATATATACATATATAAATATATATATATGCATATATGTATATATATATATGTGTGTATATATATATATGTATATATATATATGTATATATATGTATATATATATATCGCTATGTATATATGTATATATATGTGTGTATATATATATATAAATATATAAGTATATATAAACATATATATCAATATATATATATATGTATGTATATATATGTATGTATATATATAGAGAGAGAGAAAGAGAGCCTTTTTTTTAATTAATTCATAACTTTGTTCAAAATTATCACGTCTCCTTTTGTGAAAGCAACATTTTAGGCATCACCCAGTGTGGACAACGCATTGTATTGCGTCATACCTCGTATATGACGCTTTTTGTGACGCCAACTGGAACATAATTTGAAAAACAAAGGCACGCCATAATTTTGTGAGGTAAACCATTTTACCCAGATACAAACGAGTTGGAAACACGCACAGAGTTGTATAGTATACTATGGCGTCTGTGCACATTCCATTGACACGAACTATATAATTTAATGTTGATAATAATAATGGTATTTTATAATAATTAATGTCTGCTAAGATCAATACTATAAAGAATATATTTCTCTTAATTTTTCTGTAAAAATAATTCTATTTTCAACAAAATATTATTTAAATGACGAAATTGCATATGTCACTTCTTTATTTATTGAAAATATTAGCAATTGAATTATTTTAAAAACATTGTATATTCTTTTTTTGTTACAATGAAACAATTTTCCAGATGATTATTTTTCATATCAATCAAAAAATATTTGACTTTTTGAAGTTTATTATTTAAATGTTATTATTTTTAGTCGACGAGGTGACATAGTTTTATTTTGGAATAATTTATTTTTAAATGAGAAAAGTATAGTATTTTAGCTTAGAAACATCTGATTAATCACCAACAAACTTCTCATTTATTTATGAAAGTGAAGATGATAATTTACATAGGCACATTATATGCCTAAACGTATCATTATATATATATATATATATATATATATATATATATATATATATATAAATATGTAAATTAAAATATAAATCAAGGAAAATATTAAAATAAATATACGACACTGCTAAATAACTCATCTCTTCATCAGATTTTACACTGTTATAAAAAATCACATACTATGCTTAACTTCTGATGAACGAATGTAACAGTTAAACTGCAGTAAAGTATAACAGCTGAGCTAATTTTATTACTTATAATTGATATATATATATATATATATATATATATATATATATGTGTGTGTGTCTGTGTGTATACATAATATATGGAATATGTATATATATACATATATATATTCTTTATATGTGTATAATGTGGCATTTATATAACATATATACGTATAATATAATGCATAACTATGTGTATATGTAGAATAGATAATATATATATATATATATATATATATATATATATATATATATATATATATATGTAGTTGTGTGCATGTGATCATTCGTGATGATGCATAGCGCTTCGTAAAAATAGAATTTCGGTTTATACTTGATGTACTTGTCTGTCTGGTCCTATTAAAGAGCTTAGACACAACAAATCAGTAAGTTTTCAAAGGGAGATAATATATATATATATATATATATATATATATATATATATATATATATATATGTGTGTGGGAGTGAGGGTGGTGTATGTATATGTGTGTGTGTTGAGTGAGACAGATAAAGAAAGAGATTTACAGACGTGTTTCTGTTTTGTAAGGAAACGCTTTTTTAAGGACTAGTCTACATTTAACTTTACAGAAAAATAATATTTGCAATCATACAACCGTCTACACGCGGTCTGTTTTTTTTTTAAAAGCAATATCCTTTATCGTTTTCCAAGTGCCGCCAGTGAAAATCTCTCATGTCTTAAAATATCATCAATTTCCCTGGATATATCCATGATCCATATTCTTTTTGAAATACTATTCTTATTTCTGCCATCTGTCAGACAGTGTTTGCGCCAAAGATACATTCTTCAGATCACGTAATGAATACATATTTAAACATATATTTCTTTTATACCACATGGAAAATATCTAAATTATATAAAGGACAACTATTTTTTTACTGTGAATATTATGTTAATTTGGATTCTCTCTGTTATAATTAATGAATCCTTTTGTATTATTTAAATGTCGCAGTTTGTCTTCGCAGATACCCGGTGAGTAACATGAGCTCATTCTTTGGTGGACTTTACAATTAAGAGGGTGTGCTCTTCAAGATGACACCCGTCTTGAAAATAACATTTTAAAGATAAATTAGATCCAAAACATTTAATAGAGAAAAAAACCCGTCGAAATAGAATTATGAGTTATATTAAGTAATATATTTTCAAAAGGATCGTTTCGCACGTAACTGTCGATAATATGTATGTGTTGAGTTACATCCTAAACTAGTGCCATTATCAATATGAATTGTGGCATATACTAATTTATGTTCTAGTTACAAGTTTTGCCTAAGATCAAAGTGTAGTATCTGTCTCGACGGATACTGCACCCCATATACTGGTATTGTTGTCGCCTTCGGGGCTTGATTTACGCCGGTCTATGGGTCTGTCCTGTGCAGTTCTCGGAGGTCCACCCTCCCAGGCTTCACCTCCCCTCTTTGGGGAGGAGTAAATTTTGCTTTCTGCCTGAAGCGCTCCTACCGGGGAATGACGACTGGGCTGCCCAGGCAATTTTTAAACACCACTTTCCCGAGCCGACCTTGGGTCCAATCTTACTTGAAAGAGTAAGATAAAAACTGGCTTTGTGCCTAACTCCTGGAGAGGGGTAAATCAATACAATAGGTATCTCCTTATCAGGGAAGGATCAAATGCAAACACATGTATCTTTATATTATCAATATATATATAAATATATATATATATATATATATATAAATATATATATATATATAAAATATATATATATATATATATATATATATATATATAAAATATATATATATATACATATATATATCTATATCTATCTATCTATATATATATATATAATATATATACATATATATACATATATATATATATCTATATCTATCTATCTATATATATATATATAAAATATATATATATATATATACATATATATATATATATATATATATATATATATATATATATATATATATATATATATATATATATATATATATAATAATGGTAATAATCCACGTGAAAAATATCCACAGGGTGGTAATCCAGAGAATTTTAACCGGGTTTATAAAAAGTGCTCAATATAAAAATAGAGCTTTATATATGATAATTTTATTTACACAGACATGTACAAAATCTGCGACACTGGCATGTCGATGTTATCGATCAACAGTTATATAAACTGAGATCTAATCAGGCAGAGATGAGATCTCAGTTTATAGTAACTGTTGATCGATAACATCGACATGCCAGTGTCGCAGATTTTGTACATGTTTGTGTAAATAAAATTATCATATATATCTATCTATCTATCTATCTATCTATCTATCTATCTATCTATATATATATATATATATATATATATATATATATATATATATATATTATTGAAACAATTAACCCCTATAAAAAAGTATATACATTAATATAATATGCATAGATATTTTAATGAAACAAATACTAACGAGATTCACCAGTACATGCTGTGCAACAATCTGCTACGGTAGATATTTTCTTTTAATAAAATTCATAACATACCCTAATACATAGAAATGACGCCAAAAAATAGCTATCGACATCCATATTTCATGGGAAATGCTGTGAACGGATTGTTTTCTATTACTGAGATTCAATACCATATTTGTAACGTAAAATAATACGTATAGTTTCTTTACTATTACTAGCAAATATTTTATCACTCCGGTACCATATTTTTGCTAGTTGTTTTATTTAATTGCTCAGTAAAATGTGGGTGTTTATTTTTGAAAAAAAAATCAATGCATCCTTTCTGTTAATAAATAAAACACGGAATAATAAAAAGAGTTTGAAACAAAATTTACTCGTTACGGCATAAAATATAAAACAAAAAACCCTAAACTCACGTAAGCTCATAAATAGATAATAATATTTGAAAGTGCATCTAAAATAAAATCATCTATTAAAATAAGAGAATACAATGAACACGATGTTAAATTACGTTATTTAAATGCCCAGTAAAATGTGTTTATTTTTTTACCAAAAAAAATAGTAATTTTTTAATGAATTATTGTTGTAATTAAACAATTTGATTAAATAAATGTGTGCTTTAAAAAGATTTTAAAAAAACTAAAACGTTTTAATAAAATAAACAATGCACATATATCATTTTAGGGGGCACGTACGATACATCTCAGAGAATGTGTTGTTTAAATGTTATTAATCAAATAACGCGCCCAGTCTTGTGTCCGTCCCACTCTCTTTTCTCTCTCTCTCTTTATATATATATATATATATATAAAGTATAAAGGAATACTCAATGAAGATATACTCAATAAAGAATAAAAGGGAAATACCAGTAGAGTGCTCAATTAAATTAAATTAAGAGCGTAATATTTTTATTTTTAAAATACAGATTTTAATCAGACATGGACCAGTGGTTTCTGACAAGAAACGGGTTGAATTCCCGAGTCACGTCGTCTTCAGCATAGTCTGAAATAGTAAATGATGGAATTTCTTCAAAAAACATCCGACTGTTATGAAACGCTATGTACACCGAATTTTGAAATGGAGAGCCGACGAGGAACGCTTAGGACAGAAAAGCCGTTGAAAGATTCTATATTTAGAAGTAAAGCAAGAAAGAAAGAAAGAAAGAAAGAAAGGAGTGGGAAAGTAAAAAAATTAAATTTATAATAATAAAATATTACTTTTATATTTATATATATTATTTTCATATATATATATGTAGAAAATAATAAGAAAATAATTAATTAAGGTACGCAACTCTAATTAATTAAATAATCTAAAAAAAGGGGAGGTAACTATTTATCATTATATAAAATGTATATATATGTTTTTATGAATTACGATCATTTCAATTAATTATTCTCAATTCAAAGTAAAAACATGAACATAGATAAATATATAAATAAACAATATATAAATAAAAAATATAAATATAGATAAATATATAAATACATAAATAAAAAATCAATATATACATAAAAAATCAATCAATATATAATTAAAATATCAATATATAGATGAAAAATCAATATATAAATAAATCAATATATAGATAACAAATATAAATAAAAAATCTATATAAATAATAAAATATATATAAATAATAAAATATATATAAATAATAAAATATATATAAATAAAAAAATCATCAGTATATAAATAAAAAATCTCTATATAAAAAATATATAAAAAATAATATATACAAAATAAAAAAATCAATATATAAATAAAAAATTCAATATATAAATATAATCATAATATTTAAATCAAGAATCAAAAGTCAAAATGTAAATAAAAATATAAATAAAAATATAAATATATAAAAATATAAAAAATATAAAGATATAAAAATATAAATAAAAAAATATATAAATATGAATATAAATATAAATATATAATATATATAAAAAAATATATTAAAAAAATAATAAATAAATAAATAAAAATAAAAATATATGTAAATATAAAAATCGAAATATAAATAAATCAATATATGAATAAATAAAAATCATATAAAAATTCTAAGATAAAAATATAAATAAAAAATCAATATATAAAAAAATTCATATGTAAATAAGAATTCAAAATTCATATATAGATAAAAAATGTATATATATAGATAAAAAAATATATATACATATACATAAATAAAAAAATCAATATATAAATAAAAAATAAATATAACCATAAATAATCAATCAATATATAAATAAATATATAAATAAAAAATCAAAAATAAATAAATATACACATACACATGTACACTTACACACATGCATACGCACACACTCACGTACATATATGCATATGCATACATATACATATATATATATATATATATACATTATATACACACTCACACACACACAAACACATGCATGTGTAAATAAAAAATTATCAATATATAAATATAAATAAAAAATTAAAAAATCAATATATAAATAAAAATCAATATATAAAATTCATATATAAATAATAAATAATAAATAAATAAAAAAAATAAAGATTTGAGAAATAAAATTTAAAAATTACAAATTTAAAAATATATTAAAAAATATATATAAAAATAATATATAAAAAATATAAAGATATAAAAAAATATAAAAAAATATATATATTAAAAAAAATGTAAAAATATTAAAAAATATAAAAAAATATAAAAAATATAAAAAATTTAAAAATTTAAATAAGAAAGAGGGAAAAAATGGAGAAAGGAAAAAGGGTTGTGATCAGGTTCGTAGAACGAGAAGTCTGCAGTGGAAGTGTGTAAGTGTCTGAAAAATGTATGTAGGGTTCTAGGAAGGCTTAAGTCACTCGATCCATCCAATAGATAAGGAGTGCTTGTTTACGATGTATACAGCCCTTAAAAACCTCATCGCGTACATTTAAACATCTGGTGTTTGGGTTCATGATGGCCTTAAAAATATGGAACTTCTCAGCATTACACAAATGGCAAACATTAGATATAGGTGAATAAATGGGTTTTCTCTCTATGATTTTCCAATTTATAGAAAAGGGAGTTCCTTCTTCTTTTAGTTCCCAAATTCGTTTAGCCAAAGATGTGTTTGCGCGATCTTTGTATCTAAAGGAATATAGGTGTGAATAATACCTTTGTTTAAAGGAACCTTGTGTCATGCCGTAGTATACATCTGTACTGTTATCAGTTAACTCGTAACCGCAGCTTTGTAAACAACTGAGTCAACTTTACAATTTCCCTCGAGGGGGCAAAATTTTTTATTTTGGCATGAGCATCCGGTGTCGACTGCCGTGCTTTGTTCTCTGGTGATGTAACTCCTTATAGGCCGCATGGTTGAGTAGCTGACCTTGATGGTGTTTTTATTGAAAAACTTATGTAAACTGTTTGTTGGAGGGAAATGTTTGTTTAATAATGAGAGAAAAATATGACCTACTCTTGATTTTGTTCTGCTGGAGAAGGGTGGCGAAAACCAGATAATCGATCTCCTCCTTTTGCGGTTGTTGTTCTGTGGAATATTCTGGTTTGGGATGTATGAGATTCCATCGTGGAATCCGCTGTCGCGGAGGGCTTTATTATAATATGGAGCGGCCTGTGTGAAAACTTCATAATTGGAGGAGAGGTTTGAAATTCTAAGGCTTATATTTTTAGTAAGGTTTTTGAGGATTGATGGTGGATGGCATGAGCTTTTATGGATATATTGGAGTGATTCATTCGGTTAGTGGAAGGGTTTGTGAGTGTTATTTTCGAGGTTAAGAGTAAAATCGAGGAAATCTATTTGGTTTAAATTTGTAGTGATAGTGATTTTAAAGCCTAAAAACCATCAAGGTCAGCTACTCAACCATCCGGCCTATAAGGAGTTACATCACCAGAGAACAAAGCACGGCAGTCGACACCGGATGCTCATGCCAAAATAAAAAATTTTGCCCCCTCGAGGGAAATTGTAAAGTTGACTCAGTTGTTTACAAAGCTGCGGTTACGAGTTAACTGATAACAGTACAGATGTATACTACGGCATGACACAAGGTTCCTTTAAACAAAGGTATTATTCACACCTATATTCCTTCAGATACAAAGATCGCGCAAACACATCTTTGGCTAAACGAATTTGGGAACTAAAAGAAGAAGGAACTCCCTTTTCTATAAATTGGAAAATCATAGAGAGAAAACCCATTTATTCACCTATATCTAATGTTTGCCATTTGTGTAATGCTGAGAAGTTCCATATTTTTAAGGCCATCATGAACCCAAACACCAGATGTTTAAATGTACGCGATGAGGTTTTTAAGGGCTGTATACATCGTAAACAAGCACTCCTTATCTATTGGATGGATCGAGTGACTTAAGCCTTCCTAGAACCCTACATACATTTTTCAGACACTTACACACTTCCACTGCAGACTTCTCGTTCTACGAACCTGATCACAACCCTTTTTCCTTTCTCCATTTTTTCCCTCTTTCTTATTTAAATTTTTAAATTTTTTATATTTTTTATATTTTTTTATATTTTTTTATATTTTTACATTTTTTTTAATATATATATTTTTTTATATATTTTTATATCTTTATATATTTTTATATCTTTATATTTTTTTATATATTATTTTTATATATATTTTTTAATATATTTTTAAATTTTTAATTTTTAAATTTTATTTCTCAAATCATTATTTTTTTTATTTATTTATTATTTATTATTTATATATGAATTTTATATATTGATTTTTATTTGTATATTGATTTTTTAATTTTTTATTTATATTTATATATTGATAATTTTTTATTTACACATGCATGTGTTTGTGTGTGTGTGAGTGTGTATATAATGTATATATATATATATGTATATGTATGCATATGCATATATGTACGTGAGTGTGTGCGTATGCATGTGTGTAAGTGTACATGTGTATGTGTATATTTATTTATTTTTGATTTTTTATTTATATATTTATTTATATATTGATTGATTATTTATGGTTATATTTGGTTTTTATTTATATATTGATTTTTTTATTTATGTATATGTATATATATTTTTTTATCTATATATATACATTTTTTATCTATATATGAATTTTGAATTCTTATTTACATATGATTTTTTTTATATATTGATTTTTTATTTATATTTTGATCTTTGAATTTTTATATGATTTTTATTTATTCATATATTGATTTATTTATATTTCGATTTTTATATTTACATATATTTTTATTTTTATTTATTTATTTATTATTTTTTTATATATTTTTTATATATATTATATATTTATATTTATATTTATATTTATATATTTTTTTATTTATATTTTTATATCTTTATATTTGTTATATTTTTATATATTTATATTTTTATTTATATTTTTATTTACATTTTGACATTTGATTCTTGATTTACATATTATGATTATATTTATATATTGAATTTTTTATTTATATATTGATATTTTTATTTTGTATATATTATTTTCTATATATTTTTTATATAGAGATTTTTTATTTATATACTGATTTTTTTATTTATATATATTTTATTATTTATATATATTTTATTATTTATATAGATTTTTTATTTATATTTGTTATCTATATATTGATTTATTTATATATTGATTTTTCATCTATACATTGATATTTTAATTATATATTGATTGATTTTTTATGTATATATTGATTTTTTATTTATGTATTTATATATTTATCTATATTTATATTTTTTATTTATATATTTTTTATTTATATATTTATCTATGTTCATGTTTTTACTTTGAATTGAGAATTATTAATTGAAATGATCGTAATTCATAAAAACATATATATACATTTTATATAATGATAAATAGTTACCTCCCCTTTTTTTAGATTATTTAATTAATTAGAGTTGCGTACCTTAATTAATTATTTTCTTATTATTTTCTACATATATATATATGAAAATAATATATATAAATATAAAAGTAATATTTTATTATTATAAATTTAATTTTTTTACTTTACCACTCTTTTCTTTCTTTCTTTCTTTCTTTCTTGCTTTACTTCTAAATATAGAATCTTTCAACGGCTTTTCTGTCCTAAGCGTTCCTCGTCGGCTCTCCATTTCAAAATTCGGTGTACATAGCGTTTCATAACAGTCGGATGTTTTTTGAAGAACTTCCATCATTTACTATTTCAGACTATGCTGAAGACGACGTGAATCGGAAATTCAACCCGTTTCTTGTCAGAAACCACTGGTCCATGTCTGATTAAAATCTGTATTTTAAAAATAAAAATATTACGCTCTTAATTTAATTCAATTGAGCACTCTACTGGTATTTCCCTTTTATTCTTTATTGAGTATATCTTTATTGAGTATTCCTTTATACTTTATATAGCCCCTACCAGGAATTACAATTATATATTGTTAGCCCAATAGTTGAGCACTCTCGAGGAATATACCTATTTCACAGATTACACGGTAAACCTGGAATTACAACTTTTTACCAGATCATTCAAAGGAAATGGATATTCACCACCTCGGATATTCTACAAAAAACATCCCAATACGAAGTAACCAAGACTACACTAGGACACTACTCACTAAGATCGTCGAGGTAATACGGAAAATGAGATGGAAAGTCCTAAATGCTGACGGTATATTTGCGGAAAAAACTACTACGGTCTGAAATCGAGCAAATACCCACCAAAAGTTGAAATGTTGGAGAATTTCGAAAGAGACCTGCTTAACATTACACATAACCTTCGTTTTACAAATTACACAAACCCATTACAGCTGAAACTCACCTCCGACATAAAAAAACTCAATAAGCTGAGAAAAGACAATTACTCATTCGTTTTTTCGGACAAAACTAAAAACATATATAAAATGAAAAATGAAAAAAAGACATCCCTCACTAAAAGCGCCATTACTACAAATTACCAATTAGCAAAAACTAGCACATACACAAATATTAACAAAAAAGCATCAGATTTAACAACTAAATTAGGAATTGAATATAGAGCAAATATTTTAACTAAAAATAAGGCTTTCATTACTCTTAAGGATCATAAAGATAGTTTTAATATTAGGCCCTCTTGCAGACTCATAAACCCAGCAAAAAGTGATATTAGTCTAGTTAGTAAAAGTATCGTTAAAAGCATAGTTAGCAAAATTAAACTTAATTCAACACTCAGTCTGTGGGAAAACACTAATTCTGTATTAATATGGTTTAGGAATATTAAAGATAAACATTTATGTAAATTCACACAATTTGACATAGTAGACTATTACCCCTCAATTACAAAAGATATCCTCGATAAAGCTCTTAACTACGCACTAGATTACACAGATATAAGTCAGTTAGAACGAGATACCGTCCTAAATGCCAGACAAACCCTTCTTTTCTTCGAGGGAAGGGCCTGGGTAAAGAAATCAGATCCTGAGGACCCCTTTGACGTTGCAATGGGCGCCCACGATAGTGCGGATATATGCGACCTGGTAGGACTTTATATCTTACACACACTCAAAATTAAGTTTCCCGACCACTTCATCGGATTATACCGAGATGACGGGGTCTGCCTTTCACACAATAAAAACGGACAAATACTAGATAAATTTAGGAAAGACCTCATTCAAACCTTCAAAAGTTTAGGCTTTAAAATCACTATCACTACTAATTTAAACCAAATAGATTTCCTCGATTCTACTCTTAACCTCGAAAATAACACTCACAAACCCTACCATAAACCGAATGAATCACTCCAATATATCCATAAAAGCTCATGCCATCCACCATCAATCCTCAAAAACCTTACTAAAAATATAAGCCTTAGAATTTTAAACCTCTCCTCCAATTATGAAGTTTTCACACAGGCCGCTCCATATTATAATAAAGCCCTCCGCGACAGCGGATTCCACGATGGAATCTCATACATCCCAAACCAGAATATTCCACAGAACAACAACCGCAAAAGGAGGAGATCGATTATCTGGTTTTCGCCACCCTTCTCCAGCAGAACAAAATCAAGAGTAGGTCATATTTTTCTCTCATTATTAAACAAACATTTCCCTCCAACAAACAGTTTACATAAGTTTTTCAATAAAAACACCATCAAGGTCAGCTACTCAACCATGCGGCCTATAAGGAGTTACATCACCAGAGAACAAAGCACGGCAGTCGACACCGGATGCTCATGCCAAAACAAAAATTCTTGCCCCCTCGAGGGAAATTGTAAAGTTGACTCACTTTTATACAAAGCTGCGGTTACGAGTTAACTGATAACAGTACAGATGTATACTACGGCATGACACAAGGTTCCTTTAAACAAAGGTATTATTCACACCTATATTCCTTTAGATACAAAGATCGCGCAAACACATCTTTGGCTAAACGAATTTGGGAACTAAAAGAAGAAGGAACTCCCTTTTCTATAAATTGGAAAATCATAGAGAGAAAACCCATTTATTCACCTATATCTAATGTTTGCCATTTGTGTAATGCTGAGAAGTTCCATATTTTTAAGGCCATCATGAACCCAAACACCAGATGTTTAAATGTACGCGATGAGGTTTTTAAGGGCTGTAATAATCGTAAACAAGCACTCCTTATCTATTGGATGGATCGAGTGACTTAAGCCTTCCTAGAACCCGACATACATTTTTCAGACACTTACACACTTCCACTGCAGACTTCTCGTTCTACGAACCTGATCACAACCCTTTTTCCTTTCTCCATTTTTTCCCTCTTTCTTATTCAAATTTTTAAATTTTTTATATTTTTTATATTTTTTCATATTTTTTTATATTTTTACATTTTTTTTAATATATATATTTTTTTATATTTTTTTATATCTTTATATTTTTTTATATATTATTTTTATATATATTTTGTAATATATTTTTTAATTTTTAATTTTTAAATTTTATTTCTCAAATCTTTATTTTTTTATTTATTTATTATTTATTATTTATATATGAATTTTATATATTGATTTTTATTTATATATTGATTTTTTAATTTTTTATTTATATTTATATATTGATAATTTTTTATTTACACATGCATGTGTTTGTGTGTGTGTGAGTGTGTATATAATGTATATATATATATATATATGTATATGTATGCATATGCATATATGTACGTGAGTGTGTGCGTATGCATGTGTGTAAGTGTACATGTGTATGTGTATATTTATTTATTTTTGATTTTTTATTTATATATTTATTTATATATTGATTGATTATTTATGGTTATATTTATTTTTTATTTACATATTGATTTTTTTATTTATGTATATGTATATATATTTTTTTATCTATATATATACATTTTTTATCTATATATGAATTTTGAATTCTTATTTACATATGAATTTTTTTATATATTGATTTTTTATTTATATTTTGATCTTAGAATTTTTATATGATTTTTATTTATTCATATATTGATTTATTTATATTTCGATTTTTATATTTACATATATTTTTATTTTTATTTATTTATTTATTATTTTTTTATATATTTTTTTATATATTTTTTTATATATATTATATATTTATATTTATATTTATATTTATATTTATATTTATATATTTTTTTATTTATATTTTTATATCTTTATATTTTTTACATTTTTATATATTTATATTTTTATTTATATTTTTATTTACATTTTGACTTTTGATTCTTGATTTACATATTATGATTATATTTATATATTGAATTTTTTATTTATATATTGATTTTTTTATTTATTATATATTATTTTTTATATATTTTTTATATAGAGATTTTTTATTTATATACTGATTTTTTTATTTATATATATTTTATTATTTATATATATTTTATTATTTATATAGATTTTTTATTTATATTTGTTATCTATTTATTGATTTATTTATATATTGATTTTTCATCTATATATTGATATTTTAATTATATATTGATTGATTTTTTATGTATATATTGATTTTTTATTTATGTATTTATATATTTATCTATGTTCATGTTTTTACTTTGAATTGAGAATTATTAATTGGAATGATCGTAATTCATAAAAACATATATATACATTTTATATAATGATAAATAGTTACCTCCCCTTTTTTTAGATTATTTAATTAATTAGAGTTGCGTACCTTAATAAATTATTTTCTTATTATTTTCTACATATATATATATGAAAATAATATATATAAATATAAAAGTAATATTTTATTATTATAAATTTAATTTTTTTACTTTCCCACTCCTTTCTTTCTTTCTTTCTTTCTTGCTTTACTTCTAAATATAGAATCTTTCAACGGCTTTTCTGTCCTAAGCGTTCCTCGTCGGCTCTCCATTTCAAAATTCGGTGTACATAGCGTTTCATAACAGTCGGATGTTTTTTGAAGAAATTCCATCATTTACTATTTCAGACTATGCTGAAGACGAGGTGAATCGGGAATTCAACCCGTTTCTTGTCAGAAACCACTGGTCCATGTCTGATTAAAATCTGTATTTTAAAAATAAATATATATATATATATATATATATATATATATATATATATATATATTTCTCACTCTTTCTCTCCTTAAATTTCTCTCTCAATAGTACTACCCCCCCCTTAAAAGAAGTAAAGGAGAAGGTAATCCTTGGGAGAGTAGTATAATAATCACAAAACAAATACTATATCCCCTTTTAAAAAAGAAAGAGGCAATGCATTGGAGGACGGTATCATCACAAAAAAACAGTTACTACACTTCCTCCACACATCTCAAAAACGGAGTAGGTAATGCCTGGGAGGAGTGTATAATGACAACAGAACAGAATCTACACTACCTCCAAACCTCTAAAAAACGAAACAGTAATGTCTAGGAGGGTGGTATCATGACAACAGAGCAAATACTATACTACACTATGCCTTTTTATTGAGCATTTAAATATAGTACAATAGTCTGAAATAGTATATACTATACTATTTTATGATATGTAACATATTATTACGTAGTATAGTTTTGGCTTAACACAGACAGAAAAACGGGCAGACAGGCAGATACATAATCTTCATTATTTATTGATAACAACGCTCTACAGGTAGCAGTGGCCATAACAGCTAAATCGATACCCCATTTAAAAACAATTGTAATTTGTATATACTCACCATGTCATGAAATTGTATCTTATCGACTATCTTTTAGTGCGATTGGATTCATCGGTTCGTTTGTGAAACAGAGTCTCATCGAAGGTCTCTAACATCATTAGTTATATATTATTAAAACGTAAGTAGTAAGAAACATCATTCTACGAGTTTATGAATTCATTGATACTTTTGTTGCCGTCTTTGATTTTCATACACGTGCGTAAAAAACATAAACCTATTTTCATGTTATTCTCTTTTATTAGATAATATTCACGTAAACAATGGTATTACTTGCCTATTTTACTGCACCCAAAAAAAAATCGCGCACATCCGTGAAGGTTTTGCCTAGCTATCTCTCAAGAGACATATACGCTGCGTTCGATGTCAGGGTGGCAAAATGGCGAATGATTATTCTTCGCTCCCAAGCTGACGTCACAGATACACAATAACTAATATGTCATCATTCTATTTGAGTTAATATAAAACCCTACGAGAATAGTGCAGGTGCAGGTTTTAAACATCCAGGGTGAAATAATAATAATCCAATAATACGACGACATAAAACACTAACCAGACCCAAACGAACTGAAGCGGTAGGAGTTTATTAGCTACTCGTGGCTTTAGCTAACTAGCTCTAGCGGTCATTCGCGCTGTTTGACTGATGTATTTTATCAGCGTCTCGGAAACAAGCTGATCGCAAATATGACTTAACTGAGCCAATATATACGAATCCGATTAGCAACTTAGAGATTCCACCCAAGGCAATTGGGGCAGATCAAGCCAGAAACGAATAAATTGTTTGGGCTCGCCATGATAAATTACAGTTTCATTATAGGTAAGACCAAATATAAATGAGGTTTCTGGTTTTAAGCGTTAGAAGAGACAGATATATTGGCGCTAAATAACAAACATGTACTCAGACAACGTATATATTTCGATCTCGTTTTCTATTACCTACTTTCAATTTCCCTATGCATATAGTAATCTGGCATAATATTTATATATATACATATGTATATATATATATATATGTAAGTGCATATATTTATTTTAAATATATATATATATATGTATATATATATATATATATATATATATTCTATATTTCTCTATGCATGTATGCACATTTATATGTATATACATAATGCGTATATATTTCTCGATATATACTTTTACTTTTTATCTCCCTCTCTATTTCTCTTTGTTTCTCTACGTCTTTATATATATATATATATATATATATATATATATATACATACGCACACACACACATATATGTATACATATATATATATATATTATATATATATATATATATATATATATATTTTAGTTTAAACAGAGGTTTATGCTGTAACTCGACTGTGTGCGATCAACGCTATTAATTTAGCTCATGTAAACCTTAGTATTTTCCTCAATATTTTCCTCAAAACACTTTTATTTAAAAACAGTTGTGTCTGCCCATTCTAAATACATATATGTTCATGATATCCAAAATATATCCGAGTTCTATGAGGAGCTTTAGTAATGTATAAAAATACTCCAGTCTAACTAAAAAAATAAAAATGCACCCAACATTATGTTAAAAATATTTACTTTTCACTCAATTATTTTCACTAAATGGGTAATTAAAAAAAGCTCTTAATTTGAATAATTGTAGTTGTGTGGTAATACTTATGTGTTATGTGTTTACTTTGAAGTATGTGTTCATAGATTTTGTATCTATTGAATATAAACACTGTTAACAAGAGAGAAAATATAACTGTAATAAACGTAATAGGGCAAGAACATTTATATGCAAAAATAGAGTGATTGTTTTACCCTTTAAAACGTTCAAGGTGAACATCAGATATGTATAAATTTAATGAATGTTGCACCAAGGGCACTAATCTTAGTGTTGTCGGCATAAACATCGGATATATTTTGTATATTATTAAAGGATATGTTAGTGATATGGGCAGAAACAATGATTTGTAAATAAAAGTGTTTTGAGCGAAGATGGATTTTTTTCTCTTAAAAATAAGGTTTACATGATGTTATGTATGTATATATATATATATATATATATGTATATTTATTTAAAATGTTTACTGTTTTATATATATATATTACCTGTTTATTTATGCTGTTAATCTAATTAAATTTGTTTATATTTTCATCATGTTGTATTATTTATTATCATACCTTATTTAAAAATCTTCGAAACATAAAACGGCGTATGTTTATTCTGTTAAAATCAAAAGCAAACGTTTCAAGCTTCCATTCTAAATCAAAACTTTATCAGAAAACTGCACAAAACTCGTAGACTCAGGCTTGAACAAACACAATGGGTCATTATTGAACAAAGAAAGATATAGTTGTGAAGTTGCCCAACAGTAAATAATAAATGAAGGAAGTCAAGTCGAGGGTTGGTTTAACAAAGTAAGAAAGTGACTAGCACTTGGCTACACAGTTACAAGACTGTGATTTGTTTCCCCGTGTCTCTGGTGACTCGCACTATTTATAGTGACAACCGGTGCAGTATCTCCTGTGTAAGAACGGCCGGTGTAACAGATATTAACACAAATATTGCACAACGACAGTGAATTATACGGTTCACAGCCATAGGGAAACATAAAAACCAAAATAAAAACTAGGATTCGTACATTAAACGCAACAGCAAGATAAGATGACAGTTTTATCTGAAAATAAACAGCTTATGTGACAGAAAGCTGATTGTTTCAGACATCAGTGCTCAATTAAAGCAAAATCGTAGAAAAATAGAGAATATGCAATTGGCGTACATGACAGAATCCGGGTAAGTGCTAGAGTATCCAACAGAACAAAATAAGAGTAGAAAAAAATTGTCAACAAATAACGGTTACCACAAGTAAGAAAAGTTACTTTTATACATCGTTGTCTAATTCTTACTGTTTAAAAGTATTTTCAAGCGCATTTTAATCGCTTATTTGTACGTCTTGTAATTCACAAATTTCGTCGGATTTTTCCATGTGAAAACCCGAGCCATCCCAAGCTCGGAAGAACAACTCTAGAAACTCGAAAATTCCCCAAAAATGCAGATACTACTAATATACAGTTCTGTAAGGTATGACAGTTTCCCTTTATTAGCGACAGTTATCAGTATTTATAGTTAAAACCTATCCTGTCATGTTGATTTAGTATACGACTCTTATCAAAGAACATAACAATGGGCACTTTTTCATTAAGACAAAGAAAATAGGTAGGGTTTTGTAGTGTGGGTTTCAATGACTATTTTACAATGATTCATTTAATCAACGGAACTCTATTTTCCATATTTTAAGAGTTGTATTTACTTGGATAACGAACTTCCCATTTTCTTATTATATGGGCTATTAAATGAAAATGTGGGGTTAGTTTAACTGGTCTGTAAGTCAGTACTTTAACCCCCTATGTAATGTTTCTATAGATTAGGATTGCCAAATAAAATGAGAATACGGTTGCTAAATAAACTCTATCTTTAGCTAAACACTTTTCTTGTAACGCGCATGTACTCTTATCTTTACAACTTCATCCATTGTTGTTATTATGATTTCGTAAGTTGTTATCATCGCTTTTTAATATATTTCTATTATGACTCTTATATTATTTTTCCAAGTTGATTGTACAACTATATATACGTGTAATTGTGTTTTTATTGACGATTTTATGCAGTAGGTTATTTATTGGGAAGTGTATATTTAATAGGTTAAAGAAAAAAACTATTTTATATTTAACTAGTAAGTTTAATGGGGGCCTATATCAGATTATTTTTTTATTTCTATTTTTTTCTTTATTGTTATCTTATTTTCTCTATCTCGGTATAAAATGTTGTTATTAGTATTGCCGCTGTTTATGAATGTGTTGTTTTATGTATTCGTATTAGTATTAAACATCTATTCATTATATGTAAACTATCATAACAACGTGCAACAAGTCCTCTGAAGTCCCTCTCCATCGCACAGTGCAAAAGGATTATGAAAAAAGGCAAAAGAAAACATGTGGTCATTATATGTCAAGATCATAACAAAGTGCAACAACTCCTATGGAGTCCCTCTCCATTGCACAGTGTATCGATACCTGATAACCGACTGGGACAGCCTCAGATCCTTCATATCAGACATTCTCTGACATTCAATGTTTAAAAAGAATATGTCCTGTATTACAATTGATTACACTGATTGGCTAATCGCTGGTATTGAGAACTTCATACCCTCCAAGAAATTCCACCATAAACAAAACTCTCCACTGTGGTACCCCCCTGAATGTGCCGCTGGCATCGCTCACAGAAACCACAATTTTAATAGCTTTCAACAAAATAGATGCTCTAGAACAAAAGTCGACTTTAGGGCTGCCAGTAACACCTGCTAAACGATTATGAAAAATGCAAAAGAAAAGCATGCCTAATCTATTCAATCCAGAGTAGCCGAGCAGACACTTGGTTCACACGATTTCTGGCGTATTACAAATAGGTACCTGAACAAAAGCGTATCCTCTATTCCAACTATCATCAATGGACCAGAGGTGGTTTCTTGAGCGTCTAGCAAGGCCAACCTATTGCCAAACCCTTTGCATCAAATTCCATCCTTTGTGATTAGGATCGCCTACCTCATAGATTACCCCCATGACTGTAAACACGCTGGGCGAAATCAACATATCTGTCCGGGATGTAGTCAAACTTATTCAGAGCCTTGATGTCAGCAAAACAACTTGTCCTGACAACATCCCAATCATCGTGATTAAAAAACTGCACCCTGAACTAGCTCCTATTCTTAAAGAGTTGATCACCGGTTGCTTGAAATGAGAAGTGCTTTTCAACACCTTAGAAAACCTTGTCACTCTGTCCAATATTTAAAAATACTGGTGATCGGTTCTCTGCATCTCAATACAGACTAATTAGTCTCCTGTGCGTCATGAGTAAGTTTCTTGAATCTGTAATAAAACCTAAAGCTGTTAATCAAATTAGCAAAACAGCCTACTCAGCGATAAGCAACATGGTATTCGCCCTGCAAGATTAACAGCCGATGTTCCGACTGTAATTTCACGTAGGATCACTGAATCTATTGACGAGAGCTACGTTTCCAGAGCAATAGCTACTGATATATCACAGGCTTTTGACAGCGTTTAGCATAAAGGTTTACTTCACAAGTTTGCTATCTAGGAAACATCTGGAAATGTACACTCAGCCATCAAATCCCCTCTCTCTGATAGATTTATAAAGAAGTCGTTTATGGGCAGAAGTCTGACGCACACAGTCTCAACACCGGCGTGATTCAGGATTTCATTCTGGGCCCAACCTTCTTTCTGATCTTCATAGATTATTTCCCAAGCTGAATTCTAAGATCTATCGACTAAAGTTATGCTGATGACACAACCATCTATGGAAATACTTCGAAGAATAGTAATAATGTTATTTCTTGATATCTCTCTCTCTCTCTCTCTCTCTATCCATCTATCTATCTCTTTCTCTCTTTCTCTCTTCGAACCTGAAGCAAGTCGTGCAAAGGTTGCTGGTTACTTTAAATGCGTCAAAGACAAATATCCTCTACTTTCAGCACCAATGCTCTGATCCCTACTTTGTCCCAGTTGAAATGAACGGCTCTCTCCTTGAGGAAGACAACTGCTTTGATAAACCCCTTGGACTGACTTTCACTTCAGACTTGAAAAGAAGACTTACATCGAATATGTTGCTAAGACCGCTGGAAAAATGATTGGATCATTCTACTGCTCTACTGCTCAAGAAAGTATATGACGCCCGATGCCATCTTCTATCTGTACAAGTGTCGAATACAGCCCAAGAGGGAGTACTGCTGCAACTCGGAGAACCCTTTTCTGCCTTCGAAATCATTCCTACAGTAAATCTCTCCCAGAAAAGATGTTTCTGGTATTTTTTTTGCTCGACCGCCTTTTTCAACTGAGATCAACTCTATGCCCACCCTTCTTGTAAAACATCACAGTAGTGGATTAATATGTGTTGGATGAACGATTGAAGAAAGATAACACCGAAATAATCACTCCAACCAGTTATGCATATGACATTCAGTTGTTCGAAGCAGTATGGAACAGTATTATTCGTATCGACTTTTAATTTGAGCAAAGCTCTAATACACATCCATTTGCATATGATTGGAATAATTATAATATAACATATTTCTGAAAATACTGATGAAAACAATACGTTCTCTTTTTTGTAATTCATATACATGGCAGTTACTACTAATATTTATATATTCGGATTATTTTTTAATTGAAAAAGATAAATGATGCTAATTATTTCCAAATACAACGTATTTACATATCTCTCTCTCTCGCTCGCTCTCTCTCTCTCTCTCTCCTTATTAATCTCTCTCTCCTGATATCATCGGAATATCCTGTGTGGCCTAATTTTAAGTAGCCCTGAAACTCTGCTACAATATTCAGAGATGTCAGTTCACGCTGATAGACTACGAGGTGGATGATACAAACAACGGTAAAATAACTTTGATTGGTTAATAAATTATTCAGCATATGATCTACAATATCCCGCCTGGAGGGGCAAACTACTTTTAGATTGGCCAATAATTTAAAAATTGAATTATTATAATCAAACAAGCTGTATTTAATTTATATTGCCATATAAAAAATGACCGTGTGGAGGGATTGAAAAAATATACAATGTTTACAATTTTTAAATACTTTTTTTTAAATATTGTTTTATTTTTCCATTATTTTATTTTTAGTTTCAATAAATATTCATTTGCTAGCGAATACAGCATAATGCAAGCTGTATTCATAAAAATACGTATTGGTGAGAAACAGGCACATACGCGATATATTGTTTCATAGTTTTAGAAACATGGAAGTGGTTAACCATTTCTTGAAAGTCGCGTTCAACAACACAGCTGAAGCGAATAAAATCATGATTTAAATTTCACAGGGTAAAAAGCTAGTGTACATGTTTAAAATATGATTTTATTAATTCTTTAAATATTTCTTTTATTTGATTACTGAGTTCATTGAATAGTTGATGATACTTAATTAAAAATAATTCAATGTGTATTCATCCAAGTTGCGTGTGGGTGAGAGGCATACATTAAAATAGCGTGTATTATATGAGGGTTTTATAAATACAGAGGTTAAGACGCCATTAACATGCCAATAAGTCATATGATAGTGCACATACAACATTTATATGAGTAATGTGTAAATATTCCTTGAGTAAAGAGCACTTCAACTATTTGTCAAATGTCAGAGTAATAAGGACCCGGTGCATGAGGAAAATGTAGCCACTAAAAGAAATGCCGCAACTTATTATAATTGGTTACTGATACACAAAGAACATTAGGGCAACGTTCGATTTTATATACGGAAAAGCACCTAATAACTTTAAGCAAAGCCGCATTTGATATTTCGAGCAAAAAGTCAAACCAAATCAATATGAATACAATATTATAGTAAATCATGGTAATTAAACCACATCTTGATGGCAATACCGAATAAAATTGAAATCACATAGATTTTTTTTAAAATCTAGCCTTTACATTTCGTATGCAACATCGTAGTAGTAGTAAACTTCCGTTTGAAATGAGACCACTAAATAAATTAACACTGAATTTTTTAAATTGTATTTCCCTTATAGATCAGCAAATTAGAATACAATTACTACTCAATACCAGTTTTCATTCTGCGATGGTAATCTAAGTAGTTATTTCAATGGTCAATATCAGGAATTTCGAAACATTATATAACTGATGATTGAATCCGGTATAAATGTGTGTAAATATTATCAAATTAGCACTTCAAACTAGACAAAAAGTAGACTAAAAATAGAATGATATATCTCAGCGTTATATTTACTTAAATCAGATATAGTGTATATCTGAATATAGCATCACTAGCCTTTTCGTTGCATGTTATTAATTTCCAACCTTTTTTCATGAGAAAAGGTACCGTGATATGTTAAATAATGTGTGAAAATATATTTCAAATTAACAAAAAAAAATTGTTGCGAACTGCAATTTCTAACTTGAATTCAGGTTTAGAACGCCTAGACATCCCTTCGGCTAGCTAGCTTTTTATTCTAAACAATGGCGTTTGAAATATATACGATTCGTGAATTTTGAAAAGTACGGATTAGAGGTGAGAAACTATTATTAATTTTGAAAACAAAAAGGGGATTATATTTGGTTCGGAATGAGAAAGGAAATAGCTGCTCTTCACGGCACTTGTCAATCAAGCAACGAAGAGAAAGGTAGAAAAATGAAAACCGTTATGAATACAGTTGTCTGGTAAAGCGAAGAGTGCAGTCGACATTTGATGTCAACATGAAATATACCTATTGGCAATTATCCAATCAGTAAACGCACGCAATTCGCACTAAAAACCAACTAACCTATTCAATTCGTTGAATGAAGTCGAATATACGAGTCATGTCTACCTTGAAGACATGCAATGAATCATAAAAATTCTAAACACCGACTCTTTTCCGAATACAGTTTTGAAATCACAATTTTCAATTTCATATATATATATATATATATATATATATATAGAGAGAGAGAGAGAGAGAGAGAGAGAGAGATAGAGAGAGAGAGAGAGAGAGAGAGAGAGAGAGAGGGGGGGTTACAGTTGATACGTATTACTCATGTGAAACAACAATCTTTATTCACAGCAATATATTCGTATATTAACGACATGGTATTTTTCGCTGTGTTTGTAAGAATTTGAATATTTGTATAATTACTGGCGTCAAATGCACTTCCTTCAATTCCATCTATGAGTAAATCGGTTTCGCACAATTCGGGTGAAAACTGTATGAGAGCGGTTACATCAATACAAAACACATTACAACACCAACTACCGCGAAAAATGAACTCATTTTCAAAGGTGATCTTATTAAAATGTGTAACCCGTTAGTAGTAGTATAGTTTTAAGTATAACATACAAGGTGTCATAAAAGCATGTAATAATATGTTTGATTAAGAGTTTTATTAAGAAACGAGCATGGCTACCCGGCGTTGCCCGGGGCGATAAACAACATATAAACATTGACATCCACCCTTCTTTTGATAAGTATAATAATAAGAAGAGAAAAAAATGTTGAAATAAATAAAAAAAAATTGGAAGAAAACAAAAAAAAAATTGCCATGCCTGTGTCATATACTGCACAAGTACCATGCCCGGATTATGTACTACACAAGTACCATGCCCGGGTCGTATACTGCAAAAGTCAAAAAAATCAAATTTGAAGAAAAAAACAGTAGAAAAAGAAATTTAGAAGGAAACATGAAAAAAAACATTGGAAAGAAAAAAAAACTTGTAAGAAAACAGTTTTGAAGAAAAAAGTAATTTTGAAGAAAAAAAATGTTGAAGAATAAAAAATGTTAAAAATGAAAATCTTGAAGAAAAAATAGTTTTGAAGAAAAAAATATATATACTCCACAAGTACCATGCTCCCGGGTCATATAGTGCACAAGTGCCATGCCCCGGGTCATACACTGCACAAGTACCACACCCGGGTCATATAATGTACATGTGCAATGCCCCAGGTCATATACTGCACAAGTACCAGTCCCCGGGACATATAATGCACAAGTGCCAGTCTCCGGGTCATATAATGCACAAGTACCATGTCTGGGTCATATACTGCAAATGTGGCATGCCCCGGGTCATATTCTGCACAAGTACTGTGCCTGGGTCATATACTGCACAAGTACCATGTCTGGGTAATATACTGCACACGTACCAGTCCCCGGGTCATATACTGCACAATTACCATGCGTGGGTCATATAATACACGAGTACCAGTCCCCGGGTCATATACTGCAGAAGTACCAGTCCCCGGGTCATGTAATGTACAAGTACCATGTCTGGATTATATACTGCACAAGTACCATGCCTGGGTCATATAACGCGCAAGTACCATGCCCGGGTAATATACTGCACAAGTATCATGCCTGGGTCATATACATCACAAGTGCAATGCCCCGGTTCATTTAGTGCACACGTGCCATGCCTCGGTCATATAGTGCACAAGTGAAATGCCCCGTGTCATATACTGCACAAGTACCATGCCCGCGTAATATAATGCACAAGGGTCATGCCTGGATCATATACTGCACAAGTAGTAATCAGAAGAGAAACCTAGATAGCGTTAAGATATTATCAAATACAATCACTCTGACGTCACGTACGTATAACTATGACATCAGGGCGAATGATAACATTAAAACATTGCTATCACATTAAACGAACCAAAAATTACTAATAATGTGGATTGAACAACCCTTGCCTTACTATGTGTAACTTCCCACTCCCCTCCTCATACAATAGCGTCATTTCCAGTGACTCAGAGTTAAATAAAATTAAAAGTTATTTCAAATTATTAAAATATGACTCATCATTTTCATTAAAAACCATGAATTGTTTTATGTACGTGAGGTATAATTTGCCGGACAACGCCGAATACTTTTCTTTTGTGTACGTACAGAATGGCGGGCAGTTGCGACTAGTGGCGGACCTTGGTGTAGTTTTTACCCCCCCCCCCCATGTAAATAGAATTCATGCTAAGAAACTTTAAATGAAATTAAAAATGTTTTCAAAGTATTACGTAATTAAATTACAATATGGCTCAGCAATTTCAAATTACTATAAAATATAATGAAAAATAACTGAAAATATGCCCTATGGACCCCTAAGAGGTGGGTTTATAGATGAGGGAATACTCTCATCATATTACTCTGTGAATTTTACATAAGAATACACTTTTATATGTTATTTATATTCTCTAACCTTGTTTTTAAAAGCTTAATTGTATTTTTAAACGTAATTCATCGTTCTTACTTAGCTATCCTCTAACAAATAAATTTCATTAAAAACCATGAATTGTTTAATGAACTTGAGGTATTATTTGCAGGACAACACTGAATACTTTTCTTATATAAGATATTATAAAATATACATGTATTTGTGTACGTACAAAGTGGCGGGCAGTGGAAGCTAGTGGCGGACCTTGGCGTAGTTTCTTACCCTCTCTATGTAAATCAGGGGCGGGCAACCTCCGACCCGCAGAGGGTTAGCGTCCGGCTCGCCACCCTGCTATGCTTTATTATTTGCATTCCGGCCCGCGAACTTCTCAGTAAAACTCATATCATTTTGTGACATAGACGTAAAAGTAGGTTCCGATTAAGATTTACAGTGGGATAAAATGTATAAATATTAGCGTGCGACGATGCATGTATATTTCATTTTTCTTTAACTATTAATTTCAAATCCTTGGACTGAGATAAAAATAGAAAAAGAGAAAGAGAGAGGCAAAGAGGAAACGAGAGACGAGGAAAAGGCATAAAACAGAGAACCTATGTGAGGTGTGTAAAAACAGATGCTGGATCAACTTGCTACTTCCTCCGTCATTATTTTTTATAATTCCAAAATGGCTCTTCGTCGGCGCCTTTTATAACATCGCATACGGAAGTCTCCTGAGAAAAAATATCAGATTTGTAGAGTGTTCAATGCAATTTTTCAACAATTTATTCATGTAAACAAAATATAGTAATTCTGAGATTTCGTTTTTCACTCCGGCCCGCGATCTCCTTCCAAAAGTCTCATCTGGCCCTCACTCTGAAAAGGTTGCGCGCCCTGATGTAAATATAATTGACGCTAAGAAACATTAAATAAAATTAAAAGTTATTTCACTGTATTACGAAATTAAATTACAATATGACTCAGCAATTTCAAATAACTATAAAATATAATGAAACATAACTGAGCCCCCCTGATGAAATATGCTCCATGAACCCCTAAGGGGTAGCTTTATAGAATCGGAAATACTCTCATCATCTTACTCTGTAAAGTTTACACTTTTATATGTTATGTATATTCTCTAACCTTGTTTTAAAAACCTAAATTGTGTTTTTAAACGTGAGTAATCACACTTCCTTAGTTATCCTCTAACAAATAAATTTCATTAAAAACCATAAATTGTTTTATGAACTTGAGGTAGTATTTGCAGGACAACACTGAATACTTTTCTTATATAAGATATTATAAAATGTACATGTATTTGTGTACGTACAGAGTGGCGGGCAGTGGCGGCTAGTGGCGGGCCTTGGCGTAGTTTCTTACCCCGCACCATGTAAATAGAATTGACGCTAAGAAACATTATATACAATTTAAAGTTATATCAAATTAGTCCATAATTAAATTACAATATGACTCAGCAATTTCAAATTACTATAAAATATAATAAAAAATAACTGAAAACGACCGCCCCTGATAATATCTGCTTCATAGACCCCCTAAAGGCTGGGTTGATAGATTCGGGAATATTCTCCTCATCTTACTCTGTGAATTTTACATGAGAATACACTTTTATATGTTATGTATATTCTGTATCTTTGTTTTAAAAACCTAAATTGCGTTTTTAAACGTAAGTTATCGTTCTTCCTTAGCTATCCTCTAACAATGCATTTCATTAAAAAACATAAATTGTTTCATGTACTTGAGGTATAATTTGCCTGACAACGCCGAATACTTTTCTTATATAAGATATTAAAAAAGGTACATATATTTGTTACATACAGAGTGGTGGGCAGTGGCGGCTAGTGGCGGGCAGTGGCGGGCAGTGGCGTAGTTTCTTATCCCCCCATGTAAATAGAATTGACGCTCAGAAACTTTAAATGAAATTAAAAGTTGTTTCAAAGGATTACGTAATTAAATTACATTATGGCTCAGCAATTTCAAATTACTATAAAATATAATGAAAAATAACTGAAAAGGACCTCTCCCCTGATGAAATCTGCCCCATGGACCCCTAAGGGGTTAGTTTATAGATTCGGAAATACGCCCATCAACTTACTCTGTGAATTTGACATAAGAATACACTTTTATATTGTATCTATATTCTCTAACATTTTTTTCTATAGGGCACAGACACACACACACAAACATACAGACATTCAATTTTATATAGAAGAAGATCTCGGGCAAGCAAGTCCAATGAATTGTATGAAAGTGTCCTGACTAATTTCAATGACTAAGCGAATTGACCAGGAATCGAAAGGAATACTCGCTAGACGTGTATGGGCTTTTTCTTTTTTTTTCTATTACATGTTTATAAGTGTAAACTGTAAGTAATCTATATACACATATAAAGAGATAGCATTTCATTTACTTTCAGAAATATTCCTTTCTTATTGTAAAGTGTCTTCAGAAAAGTACACACACACACACACATATATATATATATATATAAATCTTTGTCAAGTTAGATAAGTCTATACGGTGTTATATTTATATGTACATAATTCAAGGCTAAACTACTTAACACATAATTATGATATTATAAGATGTCGGAATGCATGCTATATTTAGTTATATGCAATGGGTATAAAAGGTTGTCCCAAGTCCTTCGCGAAAATCCAGATATTTAATAGTTTTGTGAAATTTTGAGAATACGCAATATATCAGTTAATAAATATACCTGAAATGTAAGTATTTTAGAGTGAACTACAGGAGTATTTACAAGGTGCCATCTCTGATTGGAAAACTTAAATATTTCAGATTGCATTCAATTTGATCCATAGTCATTTGACTCCAAATAAGCAAGATTCACTGAATTTTTATTTAGTCACAATCTCCCTAAAGCTAAAGTCTAACACTTTAGACATGTTCTTTAATCTAAATAATGTAATAGCTTTTTTATAAAAATTAAAAGATAGATTCTGGTCATGCGGTTTTAAAGCATTATAACTTGATTTTATTCTTCATAGAATTAGTACCAAACTTTTCCGGCTGATAACTATATGTTACACGTTATCAAAAGGATATTCTTTGAGTATTTATATAAAGTTGTATGTGTGTATATGTCCATATATTTGTGCGTAAATCATTCACTCTCAAACTAATAAACCGATGTGTATGAGTATTTGGAAACAGCCGCTTGGTGTAAGATTACTTAATTTTGTTTCATTTAGTTTCCTGAAAAGAAGGTTAAATAGGGTTACACCCTTCGTAAAATTGTAGATACATTCGAATGTTGTTAATTTTTTAGAATAGATATATGATATTAATTAATAAATATTTCGTAAGTTTTAGTTTATTTCAAGTATTTGGAATATAATTAAAATATATCATATGTGTATTAAATATGACCCATAGTAATGATGAACCAATTAAATAAGACTCCCTGAATTTCAATGTGCCTCTTAAGACATGCTAGCTTAAGCTAAACTTGAGACATGTCTTAGAATCACAACATAATGGACTATCATTAAAATGTTAATCATAATCATATGAAAAGATATAGTATTATTATATCGTGATTTATTATCTCATTCTGGTACATCATACAAAACCTTGACCCTTCAAAAGCATGTGAGCTTGATCTTATACCAGTACTAGTTATAAAGAAATGCTCAGCTAAACTGGCCCCCGTCTTCTCTAAACTCTACAACAAATGTATTGCCTAATCTTGCTTCCCTGATAGCTGCAAAATTGACTGTGTTGTACCAGTCTTCAAGAATTATGGAGATAGAACTGACCCTCAGAATTATCGCCCCATCCGTCTACTCCCACTCTCCGTTAAAATCTTTGAATTCTTAATAAATCTATAGAAAGTCCGTCACCTCGTAAATGCTAAACTTCTTTTCTGACCATCAATATGGATTTAGGCAAGCACAATCTACTGTGGATATCCTAACGATCATCTCTAAGCAGATATATGATACACTGGACAAGGCAGGTGAAGCTACAGCGATAGCACTATATATATATATATATATATATATATATATATATATATATATATATATATATATATATATATATATATATATATATATATATATATATATTATAGCTTTTGACAAAGTTTGGCGTAAACGGCTTCACATAAAAATGAATTAATATAGTATTAGCGGACGAATATTAAATAAAATTAGATCCTTCCTACCCAAAAGAAAGATCAGGTTACCCTCGATGCTCGTTCATCCAAACAACATGACATAAATGCAGGTGTAGCCCAGGGATCGATTCTTAAACGTTTATTGTTCCTGATTTTCATAAACGACCTCCCTTGTGTCATTGCTTCTTTGATGGGTATATTTACTGACGACACAACACCAATACATTCTTGGAAACGATCGTACACTTAATGCTGGTTGGTTTTGAATTCTTAGAACAATGTTAAATTATATTGCTCTAAACTAAAATTATATATATATATATATATATATATATATATATATATATATATATATATATATATATGGGGGTGCTAATTATTCCAATAACATTATAAGTATACAACATAATGCTATTTTCGAATGATGTTTTGTAAGCGTAGGCACATATGGCTTCGTTTCAAAGAGATTACCTACATATTCCAAGTTGATATCATATACATAAATAGCGGTATCTGAAAAACATTCGTTTATCATCTTAATAGTGTTGCATGAACATTATTCTTGTAATTATGTTTTGGTTTCAATAGAAGCGTGTTACGTTGGCAGCGACGAAATCAGGAAATACAAGTGCAGTTAATGTTGTTTGTATTATTAATGTATCCGAAATCTTTTTGATAGTATTCATATGATAATTACGGAAATAAAGTGTTTGCGATTAGCATCAATGCAACAAATGTAAAAAAAGAGGTCCGGTTATATTTCATTTCAGAAGAAGAAAGGCTATTGTATTAAATGGAATGTTAAACTACTTCATGTGTATTTACCTCAAAGTTTCATCATGCAACCTTATTATCTAATTACTGGCTTCAATAGAAAGCTTTGTTGTTTTACCATTGTGAAAATTGAGAGAAAGTCACAAATAGCCTGTTAAGCAGGCACAATGGTTTACATAGTTTTGTGAAATATCTCAAAATTCCAAATATAAATAGGTACTCTCATAGATGATGCACCAATTTCCCGTGACTTCGGGCTGTCAACGTTCGATCAGGTCTAAGAAGCACCCGAGAGTTTACGAAACTATTAACCAATCAAGATGCAGTAAGCATTAGACAATCAGGCCACAGCAATCAGCCGATATCTTTTGGAAGAACTCAATCGCGTTCAATAACTAAAATGAATTTCTATAATCTGTCAGCTCGTTGAATCTCCAGAAGGACTAATTGAGTTCTGCCAGAAACAGTACCAGTACACACTCAAAATGCTGGACTAGCTGCAACCCAAACCCTAAACTCTAACTGAGAAACTGGCATGAAAGGGACAAAAACAGAAAGAATATTGGAGAGAAAAATTGCTTTAAACCAGTTCGTTCGTAAAGAAAGAACATTCCTTAAAAACAGTTGTTTCGGATGTATGTTAGCAAGAAAGAACCCATTGAAAATTTAAAAAAAAAAAAAAAAACATTGAAAAACAAAACAGTTACGTTTGCTTAAAATATCAAACAAAACCATCTACTTTATTTAGAACATTTAATTAACAATGTTTCCTGTGACAAAAAATAAATTAATTAACATCTAATTAACAACAGTTGTTTAGTTTAGTCTCACAGTCTTCAATTTAGCGTTTTACAGTGTTCGCCTCGTTTTCACCTCGTTTTCGCCTCGTCAACTCTCGGGAGCTTCTGAGGCCTGCCCGAACGTGGACGACGCGAAATCACAGAAACATATAAGAGTACACATACAATCATACTAAATACTTCCATATAACGTGTATAGCTTTTACACTGTTGTCTAAAATTTTAGAAGTGCATTGATACGTTCTCCTAATTAAACAAAAATTATATTTCTGCTTTATTCATTTAATATATTTTTTAAAAATTACATTTCTGCTTGTTTCATTAAATATATGTTTTATTTCATGCCAATAAAACTTTTAATGAATGAATTATCGAAATGAGACGTTAAAATACACTTACACGACTATATAAATACATATGTTATTTAAGACTAACTTGAGAACACTTACAATGATATTTTACATACGGTTCGTTGTACATAAATATTTTACATACGATTCTAGGTCTTCCCGATTTCTGATATATTCTGCTCATAGCATTGTATATTAATTAATTCTGTATATTCTTCGTGGCCTCTTCTTTGCACCAACTCCACGAAGATGGATTTGTGGAAACTCAGAGAAGCTTTACTGGTAGCTGCATCGTGGAAGAGGCTGCAAGTTGCTATAGTCAACCTACATACGTGCTAGCAGTTTAAAGCAGCGCTGGATGTAACATGGTCGCTGGTCGTCCACTGTGCAAATTATAATGCCGAACAGTGGAGCATGTGCGAGAATGCGATACTGTTGTAGGACATTACTAACTTAAATTACACTATAACTTTCACGAAGGTTCCTATCTTAGCGCGGATACGTGGTCTCAATTAGCCCCAGCAAAGGGTGTACCATAGACGCCTTTGTCTCATTAGAAGAAAGGCAACATTCTTTCTCCGTGTTTCTGCTCCGTGGAACAGCCTACCAGAGGTAGTTACACTATATATTATCCAGGTTTAAAGTCGCCGTAAACAAAAATTAAGACTGGCATATCTTATAACTCTTCTTTTACATGGCTTGTTGCACTTTGCTTTTCCTGCGAATGAATTTGATTTGATTGATTTTTTTCTGCCTGACCAATAGTATTTTGGTCTAAATTTCATTTTAATTTTGGATTACATTTCCCTATTCTAAATATTACACCCGTTATGATTTTTGACATCAATGGGCAACTATATATTTACTTGCTGCATTTTCTTTTTACTCTGATTAAATGTCATACACATATCTAGTGAGATCTCTACATTGTTAGTAATTAGAAACCACGTTATTTTATGAAGTTAGATCTCGTTACAAAATCATAGAATTGATTGTGTTTAATCTCATCAATAGCATGCGAGTTCGTGCAGAGAGCATTTCATTTAGATCAGATGTGAAACAATTTCATTGACTGTTAAGGGTTTTATTAGGACTATTCTGACTTAGCGGTGTTTTTCGATTATCTACATCGTTGCAAAGCTTATGTATATTTATAAATACACATGTGTCGATAAGTTGTGTAGTATTGTCATTAAGTATAGTTTGGTCAGAGAGCACTATTTTCATCTTTTTACATATTATTGTGAAGATACTTTATCGACAATTCAAGAGAAGACACATGTTTGTATATTTGCTTGTGAGCATGGTAAAGTTTCTAGTCGAACGTCACCAAAGCTATGAGATAGCGCATGCGTCATCAACGAATACGCGTGATTCCCGTTTCTCACCCGAGACACAGGAGAAATAAAAGATGTTGCTTTTGCTCTACGGGGCAGTTTCGTCTCTGGGTCTGCTGAAAACTGAACTTGTGGGATTAAGAGAAATAAATTGAAAAACAAGGGAACAGGTAATCAAAAAGACCAGAACCTGGAAAAGAATGTCTATAAAGTTTTTTGTGACATTTCGATGACATGACAATACCGACGAGGTTGTAACAGCTACCTTGGTGCCCGACTGCGTTTATAACTGTATTCGATCCCAGACACCCCATCACAGACAGACTTTGGTCTAAATTAAGGAACACAGATGTATACAGGCAAAATAATCCATATGCGTACCGTTTATTTTGTACATACACCAGCAGATATTTTAGTATTGAGTGTAATAGATAGAGAGAGAGAGAGGGGGATTCGATCGCGAAAGCAAATGCCGTAAAAATCAGATAAGCAGACTTTCACTGTCCCAGTCGTCAATGAAATGTTTATCCCTTACTTGAATGCACCCTATATGTTATGCCCTAGACTGTTGTTGACACCACATATGTATTCATCCGCCCTTTATCAGAGCATGTACCGTTGTTGTACGAGTATCAAGAAAACCTCCTCACCAGCTAAACTTTTAGGAATGTAGAAGATGATCACTGCCCCAATTATTCAGTAGATAGTACTGGATAACAAAGTGGCAGTAATCCGGATAGACTAATCTAAGTTTATATTGTCCGTTTTAATATCTAGATGTGAAAATAGAGTTCGTGGTGTCGGGTACATTCATTAAATGTTATTGTGGTTTATAGTTTATACTAGATTATATTAGATGTACCACATAGTGTATGGACTCCTTAAATCCGGGTTGTACTTTGACTTTTATCAAATTAGGGAACGAGTAATCTTAGCATCTCGAATTATTAAGATATTACTTGACGCAGGGTTTAACTAGATATCTGGCAGCTACTCAATTTCATTTTAGTTTTTAAATATGTGTTTTACTTAATGTGAGTAAACTAAGAAATCAACTGTATAGTTCCCATATTTAGATTTAGCTTACCCCATAAATGTGGTGAAGAGTTTTCCTTACTTTTAAAGACTAAACGAAAATGTATTTTCGAAATTATTGTTTTGATAATTACACTTTGTTAAACCTGTGAAACAATATAACTTTTCCCGGTGTTATGAACAAAGCTAAACACATAAATTGTCTGGTTCGAATTATGTAACAAATAAACAGTTATCTACAATTCTCGCTCAAATGTGTTTTGAGCCATCTTTATTTTAAAGCATTGTTCACTAGTTGGTAGATTGAATATTTGCAAATAATATCCTATTAGAAATAATCTCACCGTCTCACATAGATAATCCATCGCCAATGACACAATATCGCTACATTTCAGTTCACATTTATATTACTAGTAAAGAAAATGCAATGCTTGCAATAAATACTAAACTGGTTATAAACATTCTACCTGTAGTAAGTACAATAATGCACAGCGTAGGTGTAGAACACTTATAATGTGTAGGTAATAATATTTTAATGAAAGTGTTCAAAAATAGAGTTAGTATGGTGACATACCATATCAGGTTATAAATTAAGTAAAGTGATGTTTTCCAATTTGAATTCGGGTAAAAGATTCGTGCCCCGACAGTGTCAACGCAGACACGGACATCCGCTATTTTACATGGCAACTTTACGGGGAAGATCCTTTAGTTTGAACTGAACCGGCAGAGAAATCAGTTGGTTTGGATATTTGCTGCTTCCCCACTTCGAAGGAGAAAGATGTGTGTTTTAATCGTATACATGTGTGCTATGACGAAGGAATAAACCACAAACAAGAGTTTACGAACACCATTAGTTATTTGGGCTGTTTCTTTATTAACATAACGTTGATGAAAGATATTATAGGGTAGACGAAGAAGACGATAAAAACGGAAGAGGAGGTGAAGAAAACACAGAAGAAACAAAAGACGTCTCCAAGGATAGAGAAAAGAAGATAGGAACTATATCTGCCATGAACACTACGACTACAGAAATTCGACCAGCTGATTCTGTCAGTGTAATCGACGCACTGTAGAGATTGTAGAACATCTCATTTGTGTTGCATGTAGTTATTAAAATGTTCATCATGTATTGATTCAGTTGGGCACAGCCTTACATTTACGTAATTGTTGAATCTCTGGATCTTATTGGTTCAGTGAATCTTGGAATCAGCGAAATGTCAACTTTAAAATTCTTCGCATTATGTTTAAAAATAGAAGCACGGTGTGGATAACAAATGTTTCTTAACACTAAAGTTTCGCGTTAAATTTACCGTTTACACAATGTGCCTCATTACGTTTCCTTTCGTAATCCACAGTCGAGTGTATATACTATGTATATTTACTCATTTCGCGTCATATAACAGTTTTTTTCTACCTTTAAATGGCAGGCACATATTAATTGAAATGTTCGGTGCTCATGCATCGTCGGACCGAGAAAAAAATTGTTTATCGTTAATTTTGAAGAGTCAAATAAGGGGGAGATAACTCAAAGTTTTTAACCAAAGTATGGATTTTAAAACTCTGAACTCGCAAAATGTGTTATATGTAACTAGAGATAAGGCACTGCAATGGAACTATTTTCGAACAAATCGCATAATTTTACCCAATGGAACTATTTTCGAACACATTACATAATTTTACCCAATGGAACTATTTTCGAACACATTACATAATTGTATCCAATGGAACTATTTTCGAACACATTACATAATTTTACCCATTGGAACTATTTTCGAACACATTACATAATTTTACCCAATGGAACTATTTTCGAACACATTACATCATTTTACCCAATGGAACTATTTTCGAACAAATCGCATAATTTTACCCAATGGAACTATTTTCGAACACATTACATAATGTTACCCAATGTAAAACTTTCATATATTTCAAAATTTATTTCCCTTGTTTCATGTTTTTTTCTTCCATTTACGTATTTTTTATTTTTTATTTCTTTTTCGTCTTTAATAACTTTTCTTATTTTAATAAATCATTTTATGTTTAATTTGCACCGAACACCATGAAGCGTTATGATTGTTTTACTCCTAAATTATCCTTTTACGTATACATTGTTTTAACTTTATTTTACATTAATCACAATAGTAAACTCCATTACAAGAAAAATTGTGGTTGAAACTTTGAGTTATTTCCTTCTTATTTGACTCTTCAAAATTAAAGATAACTTTTGTTCGGCCCCTACGATACATAAGCACCAAACGTTCAACTAAAAATATATTGTCTACCTCTTTGTAATAACGAATGATCATTATTTATTTAACTTCAAATCAGTTGTTTTAATGAACCTTGATATTTCTGGGTTTGCAACGTTTCATCTGGTGTTCTTCAGTTATATTGTTTATTTACTGTGATGTTTCTCTCACGTTAAAAAGTGATTGTTTTTTATTATGGATGTACGTTGATGTCAGTATTTAATTAAATCCGAATAATTGATTAATTCTACGTTTATTTAAAAGAACAACGTAAAAAAGGCATACCACTCTCAGCATTTATATCAAAATACTGTACAAAATATTACTAGAAACAAAAAATACATTTGAAAAAAGGGGTTACAGAAAAAATAATATTTTGTGGCGGCTTCCTGTTCTGAAATCGGAAGCGACAAGCGGTGTTTTAACAAAAGCAGTCTCTCATAATGTTATACTGCTTCAATTTAGTCGAATTTTCTAATAGTTTTACTAGTTTGTAAATATTTCGTCAAAGAGTTAGTAAAATCCCTTTTAACCCTAACCTTAAGTCCGACTGGTACCGTCGTAAATCACATGAAGTCGAGTAAATAAGAAGGACGCCTTCAAACAACTATAAACGATTTGATTATCAGTAATAAAAAGAACGATTCCAATTATAAAATAAGTTTTATTTGATTATTTTTAATTAAACAATTACAACTATAAAAACAATTCGAGTTTCTTATGTATCAATAATTTAAATAAATTTAGGAAAACAAATGATTAATTGTCTACTGACAAATCATCCGATCTAAAATATGATTCTTTTTTTTATAAACACCGCTTGTAAAATTCGGATTTAAAAACCAGAAGCCGTAACCAAGTAAAGAATTTTCTCTTTAACCAAATAAAGTTAGAGAGCCCATCGGCACAAACTTGTTAGAAACATAAGCATGTGTTAGGACCCTATAGAATATATTGAATGTCGCTTATTCCAGTTTGTTTAATATGATACTTATTTTCCTTTAGTAATATAGTGAGTGTACATGAAAGCGTAACTCAATGACTGCCGAGGTCATAAGATCATGTTAGATGTACGTGTGAATAGGTAAATCCGGAAGTGAAGAAAGCGTTACACGATCGAGACCCAATTTCAATTGGCCTAAATCATAATTCCTATCTACAGTGTAAAAACGATAACTCCGTCTGTACTTCCTTTCGTTTTAGTCGAACAGTTGTTTCCATTGAAGCAATAAAATAAAGGCAATAATGTGTCCAATAATGCCAACATCATTTTCCGTAGATTTCACACTAAAAATGACTGAACAGTAACCTGAATGTGTGTAACCGCTTTCTTACTGTCTCTTGTGGTGTATCTCCCCGTTTATATAATACTTGCCTTACGCCGTACTAGTTCAGATGTTTACTCTCACTTTTAGCCTGATACTAATTGTCCGATTGTCTATCCACTTACGTAAACAAATTCAAATAACACATCGTTTTAAAACATTTAGATACATCCGTGTTTTTAGTTATCCATAGTTCACATATTGACGTTAATTTAGAAAGGAATGCTGTGTTTTCAACTCTCTCTACAAAGATATAGCTTCGTTTTTTTGTTAGTTATATTGGCATCTTCGGTTACTTGGCGCTTTGTACTGCGTCATATTATCACAAGACTGAAGTGTGGCAAAATCTCGAAATCAGAAGAAATTGTGCGGGAAAGACACGGGCCAGATAAAACAGGACGTAGAAACATAAGTTTTAAAATGAAATGGAGGTTTGCAACAGGCTGATCTTCCTTTATTCCTCTTACGAGGCACACCACCAAATAACATGAAATAAAAAAAGCAGACAGTAGTTTATCTTTTATTTAATAAAACTATAAGCAATTGAAAAAGTTCCCTTTAAGCCGACGAGAATTATTCAGAATTTAGCTTAAATAATTGTTCCCACTCCTAGTGTTAAGCCAAGTACACTACAAACACATTATGATTTTATGCAGGAAATAAACCTCAAATGAGGAATATAAGTAGTAATAAATAAGATTACTCGAAAAAATGGTTTGGTCTCATCAAAGTGAATATTTTTCACAAACAAAATACTATTAAAAGTAAACATAAAAGCATTAGTAATACAAATTAATAAGTACGGAGGGCAGAAAAATCAATCATAGGAACTAACGATGATATGCTCCTCCTATCGCATAATTTGTCTAGGTTTGAAGGATTATATACTTTAAAAAAAACAACTACATACAATACGTATATAAGGTAAAATAAATTGTGTTATGAATATTAACAAAAATGCCAACGCTATTGATAATGTTTACCCATTCATTAATTTTTTTCACGTATGTTTTAGTTAATGCATTGAAACATTACGTAAATAATTAATCTATAATATTACACTAAAGATAGAATGATTGTTTACGGACATTCTTTAAGCTCCATTTTATAAGATAGTCTAAATAGGTTTCGATTCCGTGTCATGACATCTGCTTTTTTCTTGGGAATTTATCCTTACCTATAAAAGCAATATTCTCCATTTCTTAAAATAGATCAACTCTCTAATATTTCTAAATGCTACATATTCTGCAATAAATGTATTGCATTAAAAAATATGTGACTGACGCATGAGCAGGCAGACAACATCTATGTTTATATACGATAGTAAAGTAATGTAATATTGTAATGTATACGTCTAAGATAATCAGTTTGTTTACTTGCAGCAAAATAATCTAACACATATGCAGCTTTAATAAAAGCGATATAAACAAAGTGATTTAATTTATTCAATATACATGTATGTGTGTAACTTCTTTTACTTAACATACACCAATTTTAGAGTTAGGCCTTGTTTTTTGATTGCGAAAACTTTTGTAAAGAACACAGAATTGGAATATGTAATGCAAAAGTATTGCGCATAATAATTAACTGGAATCTATATTTAAATGTAGATCACAAACCCCAGTCGATTGCAGACTGAAAGAAATGCCAAAAATGTGGCGGCGGTAAGTAATTCAATTAAAAAATATTCACAACTTACGACATTGAAACACTAATAGAAATTGGAGAATGGTTGTTCACGTGCATTTTCAAAATCGAACTCACTGAATTATCGGAATGCATGAAATCTGTGAAAAGGACCCTGAGAATTGCAAAAGTCTATGCTTCGATTTTCATCGTAATGCCCCTCGTGTCCCTGCTGTACGTTTCAGTGACGAGGTCCAATCTTCCCCATGTGAATTCGTAAATAAGAAAATGTCACAGATATTTATTAGAAAAAAACTCTATTGAGTTACATGAACGCTATATTTGTTATTGTTCGTTGTGGGGTAGAAGTGTTTGGCACTTGGATTCGTCATTTTCAGGTAAAACATTGTTACAGTGGCTGTTTAATTTGATCAATTTTTGTGTCCTGGCACTGACATTTCTGATACCGAAATTGAATGAACTAAACGACAGGGGCAATGTTTGTTTCAATAATGCGGGGTAATACCCAAGCTTGTAGATGTTCCAAGGGGTGTTGATAGATACTTTCCTCTAGTTATAGATTCTATCAAGTGTTCTGCTCTATGACCAATTCTAAACAGCTGCGATATTATTTACTGTGAGGATAATTGTTTTTAAATGTTCATGTTCCACCCCTGATTTATGGAACAATAAAGGATATACCTTCTTACAGAATTTACTAATTCAAATGGAAGTCACACCTGAGTTATAGACGACTCTCAGGAACCTCTCCAGAAGCGTGTCAAAAGTAACGGAATTTATTTGTTTTATGTAACATTAAAAATGAAATATAATTAAATTATATCTAATGTAAATTGATAGATTAAAATTGTACGCGTTCTATATTATACTTTGCCTCTATTACACATTGTTATGCGTCCCAGTATGTGAAGCATGCTGTATAATAAAAATAGGTATAATGAGAAAGTAAAGAAATAAATAACTTTCTTACAGTATTATGTTAATTTATTGTTTTATTGCAGAGTTGGGCGTCTGTTTTGTGAATGCCACACAAGAAATAAACAAAAAAAGCTTTTTGAATGATCTGCAGAAGAAAGGATCTGATGTAATGCTGTATTTTCTGTACGCATTAAAAATCTCAAATATAGCATTATTTAGACATCGAGAAACAGCTAAATTATTTTATATTGTTATTTTACATTTATTAATTATAAATATAACATATATAAATATATATATATATAAATATATATATATATATGTACATATATATATATACACACATATCTATATATATATACATATATAATAATAATGGTAATAATCCAGGTAAAGAAATATCCACAGGGTGGTAATCCAGAGAATTTAAACCGGGTTTATATATATATATATATATATATATATATATATATATATATATATATATATATATATAGAGAGAGAGAGAGAGAGAGAGAGAGAGAGAGAGAGAGATTTCACAATTTAAGTAACGATTCCTTCTTTGTTTCAATGTTATATAGTTTAATCCCACCGGTAAGTCGGGTTATGTAAGTGTATAGACTTTGATATGTAAAACTTAGTATCCCTATGAATTTAAACTGCATATTCTCTGTGTATAAATTATTCAAAGCTACTTTAAACTATACATACCAATACATATATATATATATATATATATATATATATATATATATATATATATATATATATATATATATACACATATATTTATATATATATATATATATATATATATATATATATGTGTATACTTTCTTAGAATAAATACAGATTAAGAAGGGAGAGCAAAAATAGAATGTTATATAAAATGTGTCCGTATATATTTTATTTGGGGCTCAGACAGCTGCGTTTTTAATTTGAATGAATGCATATATATATATATATATATATATATATATATATATATATACAGCATAATCTTCTTGACACAACAGTACTCGTTAGATCACCGTAGTTTAGTATATATATATATATATATATATATATATATATATACATATGTATAGTCATATATATTAAGTAATTTTATTAAATGTATTAAAAATAAAGAAATAAAATCAAATACAAAAAGCTGTCATTATAATTGTTAATCGTATTCTCAAAAAAGGGTGTCTAATATAATAGCTTTCTTTGAGTAAAAAGTCAAGTTGGTTTCCGAAATCATATCATTTAACAGTGAAATATATCATATATATAGTTGTAATTGGGAGCACTATTTTATGTTCTTCTTTTAAGCATGTATAATCTAAAGCTGTTAATGTGAGAGAAATAAGGAAAAATGGTATTTAAAACGTAAGCAGTCGAAGATGCGCATGTGATAAGTAAAAAAAAATGTATCCGTCTGATGAACGTTTCGAACCGGATGAAATGTTGTCTAAAAGAAACAAAACGAAAAGTCTGTACCAAGGAGAACAAAAAAAACAGTCTAGTCAGAATCAAATAGTGATTTATAACACTAATTGCTATCGTTTATAACCTACGAAAATCCGATATGATAATAGTATGTATTATACATCATAGTTTCATAGTTATGTATACAAATGATCCATAGGTACACCCACTTTTATCGATAGAATCTTAACTTAATTTAAGTGAGTCCAAAGTATGACGCAGTATTCGTTAAACAACCTCTGCATCAGCTTTTAGATAGTGATTTTGAGCATTATATTTTGAAAATACTATTTTTTAGTTTTTGATTTTGTACAAGTCTCTTTACTTGATATTCAAATCAAAGGTAACAAAAACTTATTTGAATATGTGACATACCAAGCAACTACTCAATTTTAAAGGCAGATATTTTCCGTTTAATGCGCGTTACTAATAGAGAGTTTGTCACTACACAACATTCATCCGTAACCCTAACCAGAAGTCTAGCTAACCTTAATCCTAGCTAACATAAACTCTTCCTTCTTCCTAAACGCGAATGTAAAGCTTTGGTGGTTATTTCATGGCAACATAACACATACTTCATTACCCACGCCTTTACAAAGAGAAGGTAGTGTCTGAGAGGATCGTATCATAACGAAAGAACATGTAATACACTGCTCCATTTAAAAGAGGAGGTACAACATTGGAGCATGATATCATAACAGTCGAACGAACATATAATAAGTGGGAAAATATTACGTGGCGGGAATTAAACGGAAAAGAACCTTAAAAGATTAGTTGATTGGCAAAATATGCTTGTTAAAGCAAGTTCTATTTGTGTTAAATATTCTCACTTTTGACATGTCTGCTATGTTATGCGATCAAAATGAGGTAAACCACCTATATCCACGCGCGTGCATAAATAAACGTAACTCCGTCACCTTCATTAAACATTAGGAATAAAAAGTCAATTTAGAGATATTTGCCTAATCCTGTCTTTCAATTCCATTTCTGTTTCAGTTATTGCACAGCCCTCACTCGTTATTGACCGATCAAGACAAACACATTAAATAGGTTTTCCCTTAATGGCCACGCCAAACAAACGGGATAAGCCGCAAATGCAATGCTTTTGAAACTCCGGAAGCGGCGATGACTTCTAAACGAGACATCTGAGCGATTTGCCCTTTCAACACTTGACTCTGATCGAATTAGTAAAAGCATGGGCGAAAGATCATGGCTTTAATAACTGATGATTGCCTCAACGGGCCCTGAAGAAATTCAATGAATAAATTATTTGATCGGATGACTTTTAAAGTTCTGTAACGTTTTAGTAAACGACGCGAGGTGAATTAATGAGTGTCTGGTTCATTGATGAAATCATTTCTTTTTTATTGATAAAGGATTTTATGTCGTGTGTACAGATAACTGATAAAGCAATGATAAGTTAAAGTGTAATTATTTTCAGAAATTGCATGTAAAATTGTCTCTATAAAATAAGGCGTGTTCATGTTCGTATACCTTTTTATCCAAATGGCACACATAAATTATTAAATAAAATAAATTTGTGTAAAGTTTATTTTAATTCATCTTTATAACTCCGTGGAGACAGTTTAGATAAATGGATTGAAACTACGTGCTCAATTCGATCGTTTCAGTTACATAGAATAAATTTCAATATGCGAGCTAAACATCGAGCCTTCCATTTAGTATTAAGTGTTTTCAAAAGTAATAGCCGATTCTGGAAACATACATTTATTCATGAAAATCTTTTCACCTTATAATACTTTGTAAATAACGTGATACTGTTGCAGTGTCAACCACAAGTGTATCATACATTTCTTTGACACTTTGACGTGGATTCTGCTCAACGTTCATTTTCATGATGAAACAGCTGTCCTCTACCTACTTAATATTCTAAAGCTCTCATCTCTACTAGGGACTTTCTGGAACAACCTTCGTACTCTCCGATCAGTTGTAGGTCAATCTCCCTAGGGTTTATTGATATTGGCAGAAGTTAAGGGGGCATTGTGAACAAGTGTTGACTCATGCAACATAAAAAGGAGAGGAGCATGTTTTGGCATGTTCATCATCAAATACTTTCTATCTGAAAAATGTTGCAAATTATTATTAAGAACACATAATTCATCATGTATGTTACAATTTACCAGAAATAAACTACAAAGTATGTGTTAAAATAACTTCTTAAGCCCCAGCGCTTCAGACGGCGACTATTTTTTTGATGAACTAATACCTTAATATATCGCGCAAAATAAGACACCAACAAAACAGAAAAAGTAATAAAATATCGTAATTTACTGAGCCGTGCACAACAGTTATTCATAAAGAAAACAAGGGTGTATGTGGTACTCCTCAGCATTTTAGCATGATAATTATTCCACGCAACAACAACTAAGAAGGAGTCACTCAGAGCACACGTTCGTGCTTTGTTAGGGTTAGAAATGTACCTCGTAATCGAGTGGGGATGATCACTTTTATCCTCTACACAGCTCCTTTTCTCAGTCATTCTTTATACTATCATCATTTATACTATCATTCTTTATACTATTGTAATTCCCATGGGAAGTAGTCGGCGCTGTTTTACTTAAGAGTGGAAACGTAAGGGAGGTAACTTATCTCAACTTATTTTTAGATCCTTCTTTCAACAATTTATTTTACTAAAGATTTTGATATATTTCTTCTATGTATATTTGTTTTTATCTGAACTTATTTTGAGATTTTCCGTCAAAAAATGATTTTAATAAAGTTTTTTCAGCCATTTATTTTTTGTACAAAATAAACGAATACGTGTTTATTTAGTTGTAAAATCAAAATAAAGAAACATTTTGTTGGCTAGTTAAAATCCAACAATGTTTGAATCTGAAGGAATACAACGTTGTGATTTGTTTTGAAATGAAAATTATGAAAATGTGTATTTTTATTGGCCAGATGAAGGAAAAGTGATCGGAACTGAAGTCTATATCGCGACATTCCTAGGTTCAATAGGATATTCTAGTAAGTGTTGAGCAAGCGAAATTACCAGGAATTTGAGCTAAAGAATAAATAATATAGATAGAGTCCGCTAAGAATATCGTAGGTTGAATTGGTTGAAAACAACAAGAATCCAGTAAAAATCTTTAATTTCGACTACAGTGAATGTATGATGCATAATATATTATTTAGTTGGACGATGGCGTCCAAAGTCTGGCATTCATGATTATTTATTAATTTCCTAAAGAATATTAGATTTCACTAGCTAATACAATGACATTTTCATATGTTCTTTCTTTCTACCAATAGAAAAGTTGTTTGTTAAAATTAAATGATGACAAAATAATCTAAAAATAAGTTGAGGAAATACGGAGCCTTCTTGTTAAAATTAATTGTTAACATATTTCTAAAATTAAGTTGAGATGAGTCATCTCCATTACTTTACCCCCGTTACGAAGAAAAAGCCCAAGTGTTCGACTTCAATTCAATCTATAGTTCCACGTTGTTAAAACATTCACAGCAACACCTCATTTAGCTACCAATATTTCAAATAAGTTCCCTTTCCTCCTCACTGCGCATACCATCAACACGAATTCTATAAATAGAGATTTTTGGCAGAGAGCTTTCCATCTGTGATACATGTTGACAAAAGGTTGTTACCTTAGAGCTACAACATCGTGATCTTCAAATCTAAAGGGTAGTATCTGTTCCGATGGATACTGTACTCCATATACTGGTATCGTCTTGGCCTTCTTGGGACGGTCCTGTGCAGTTCTAAGAGGTCCACCCTCCCAGGCTTTGCTTTCCCTCTTTGTGGATGTGTAAGTTTATTGCTTACTGCCTGAGGCGCCCCTACCGGGGAATGCCGACGGGGCTGGCCAGGCAATATTTAATGACCAGAGTGCTCCCCTTCTCGGCCGCTGGCTTTTCCAAGCCCACTTTTTCGACCCGACCTTGGGTCACATCTTACCTTGTGGGAGTAAGATAAAACTTGCCTTGTGCCCAACATCCTGGCGAGGACGTAAATAAAACACACTTGTCATAAAGTCATCAAATATTATACATTCAATTTATAATATTCATCATTTTCATGATATTCATCATCTTTAAATTTCAATGTAAGCCTTATGATTCAATGGTGTTTATCCTTCGTAAGTGCTAACTCATTAGTACAAAAGCAAATGATCAGCATAACATAAAAATGTTATCTGTGATTTATCCTCGGTTTCCTTTTTCTATAGTATTACATTGCGTACATTTTATGTTTTTAATGACAGTCCTCCTTGTAAAAATTCACAAGAACTCGTCTACCTACCACCACTAGAACATAACTTTCCTTCCGAACTTTGTGTGTCTAAACCAAACAGGACTTCCATAAACAGAGTTTCTCTCCAATACTTTCACATCTGTTGAAATCTCTCTTGGACGTCTCTCATGAAGTTTACGTCTTCATTAATATATTCAAAGTATTAAAAAAGCGTTATTTATTTTACTCACTCTGTCGGATTTTGTCTATTGTATCAATGGAAAATAAATCATTAGAGCCATTATTATTAGTAGTCGTTTAAGCAACTAAAATGTTATAGTATATATATATATATATATATATATATATATATATATATATATATACAGGTAAATATGAAAATAAAATTAATACAAAATGAAAGACATTTTGAGGAAATGTTGAAGAGCTACGTAACTATTTAGTAGATATAAGAATACAAACACATCATAATAACTAGATTAAGATATTTCGGTCGCTGTGTTCCACCATATTCAATTAGTAAAATGAGCTTTTTTGTTACTAGAACTAAACATTTTATACATTGAAAAAATCTAGCGGCAAGTGATGAGGTATATAGTTAATTGGGTACGTAAAGAAGGAAGGAAACGGAGGAATAAAACAAAAGAAAAGTAAGATGCGATTTGTGAAGAATATATGGTCGTGAGGAGTGGGTGAAGTAACTATAAATGTATCAATACTTGAATTTACGTTACAAAAAGCCCATTTGACCAATTTGATATGGTCGAACTCTTTGACTGAAATATATTAATTCAGATTTAATGATGTGTTTGTGTCTTTATTCCTACTAGCATGTTGTCTTGCTTATACATATGTCTATAAAACAATTTCCATATATATACAGGGTGGGCCAAAAGAAGGGTCCTATCTTTAAATTTGAATAACTTGAATTTGAATAACTTCCACAAAATAAAAGTTAAACTCACCAAACTTTATGTGTGTGTAGACTGACCCTTCCGAGATTTTTTGAAATAAACAAAACAAATTTTAGCCGAAAAACACTTCTTAAAACTTACAAAAACTAAAGTATTGTTTTTTACACTGTTTTGAGTTTTTTAAGCAAAAATAATGTTTTCTAAATGAGGGTACGTTCCTTAGGGCTAATACGGCTCATGCTTGCTTCGGAAGGGGTCCTTTACTTATTCTAAAAAAAAAAAATTTTAAAAAATCAATAAATAAAAAAGTTATGAATTTTTAAAAATAGGACCCTTATTTTTGCCGACCCTGTATATATATATATATATATATATGTATGTATATATATATATATATGTGTATACATATAAATATACATATATATGTACATATACATTTATATATACACATATATATATACATATACATACATATATATATATGTATATATATACATACATATATATATATATATACATATATATATATATATACATATCTATATATGTATTTATTTATTTTTTGTACAGAAGATTAGTACAAAATCAGTACCATTGGTGTCAAGCTCAGAAGACGTTAACCATCTGACTCTTTGTAGCTTACGTTGTCACCTTGTAAAGAATTAAGACCTCACGTATCACTCTCGTGTGGATACGTAATTTGCTTTGGAGTGGTAAATATAGTTGTTTAAAATTCTATGTTAGGGAAAATAATGTAATGTTAAAAAGTTTCATAAAGTCCGAAAAAAGGCGTGTAAAATATAACAGCTAAGATTTTAAATTAAAAATATATTAAAAAATATTTCTACACAAGTCCCGTGATTAAATTTTCATTAGGAGCGTATATTCGGCAGTTATTGTTTTTTATGGGTAAAATTAGTATCGTCTACGAAATTCTAAGGAGAGAATGTGAGTTTAAGAATTACACTTTCAAGAGAGTAGGAAAATCAAATTTAAATTCAAAGCCTGAATTAAAAGAATTTAAAGATTTAATCACCCCAAAATAAGACTTTAAATTAAAATTAAAATTTAAACCAAAACGAATCTCGTAAGCTGGCAATCAATCTAAGGGAAGTAACTCCACAAAAGTCTTAAGTACTCAGTATTCAAAATATAACAGTTATAACTAAGGTCTAATTAACATGTAAACGTATAATAGAAATACTAATAACAATATATTGATTACGTCGGATGTAAAGTTCGTCGGTTTTACAGTATATCAAGCCATTTTTGTTATACGATGCTGAAGTTCAAAATATTTTCTCAATAATCATGTATATACTATTTATTAAAACTAACTGCGCGTGTTTTAATTGAGCTGGACTTTTAGGACAATATCTGACCAGTGAATGTTACTACCTACACGAATACAATAGATCTGCAAAGATGTGTAATCGACAAACCCGATTTCAGAGTTCACACAAAATCGAATAACAGAAAACGTATAAAAAGAAAGCATAACACATGAAATAATCATCGAATAAGAAATCGAAGGGCAGAAGAGACCCACACACTTCGATCAAACGAACATGTATTTCTATTAAAATAGACGTGCATTTGGCAGGTTAGAAAAGAGCCGGGCGTAGCTTATATTAAACTTCAAGATGGAACCAATAAAAACCTAAAATAAGTCATGAAAAATAAAGATTGCCATAGCTGATGCGAGAACCTGTCCGATTTTCTGGATGCCATTAAACGCCTCAAGGCTTCGGCAGAAAGTTCACTGCCGTGGCAAGCAATAAACGGTATCGTTCATCATTTCATTGCCCGATCCATCGTCAAAGTCGGAAGATAACCCTTCACAACAACACGTAATGAAATGAAATGAAATAAAACGAGACATATCTCTACATATCAGTGAATACAGATTGGTTGTTATTAATTGCTTTCAACACACAGCCACGCACACACATTCATACATATGTTTGTGTATATAGTAATATAAAATCATATTATGACATATACACACTAGACAGAAAAGTTTCCTTCATTCCCGAGAGGAATTATCAGTATAAATCCATGGATTTATTTAGTATGATAGATTGTATAGTAAATCTGCGCCGACCATAGCTTACTTTCCATAAGTATGTGTTTATAGTACTACTAAACAATATATATGTATATATATATATAGTACGTTATGAAAACAGTTGCACTAAATATATTGTCATAACTTACTACCTAGCTCTACTTACGTATCGAGCACTGTTGAAGTAAATACTGAAAACTGATAAATTAAGAAATTAAAGTTGAGCACTCTCGGGGATGTTAAAAATACACTGTCAAAAAGCTCTAATGCAAAGTACCGAAGACGTTCGCAGAACACTCTCGACTAGTCTTCTATCTGTGCTCGCTTCTAGGTGCATATAGATCTTAATTTGTCTTAATTACGTGACAGTTTCTGATTTCCGAGTGGATATGGCGACTGCTTACAGATTCTAGGCTGACTCTGTGAACCGGGTTCGCGCCTCCCGACCGTCTGAAATTGTTACTTTCCTGCACTGATGAAAGCAATAAGCTTAAAACTCTAGCGTATGTAGGTATTAATAATTTAATATTTATATATATATATATATCTGTATATTGTTTTTCATAATATATGAATATATAGATATAAAATAGTAAAAATGTATATATATATATATATATATATATATATATATATTAAGTACTTTATTTAAATAATATGCATTACCATGTTTGATAAGGTAACCGTAGATTCATCGATCTGACGATGTCTGCTCTGAGGTTGTACCGGCTTTTAGTGGCAACTTTTCAACACCGTTCAGTAAGCGGAGATAAAAATGATTAGTTAAAGACAAGCGGTGCTCATTTTTTGTGTTACCTTATGATACATGCTCTCTCTCTCTCTCTCTCGCTCTCTCTCTCTCTCTCTCTCTCTCTATATATATATATATATATATCGCTCTCTCTCTCTCTCTCTCTATATATATATATATATATATATATATATATATATATATACAGAGAGAGAGAGAGAGAGAGAGAGAGGGGTAAAGCTATGACAGTGCCTGGCAAATGACATATACGTAATTATAATGATAATAATAATGATAATAATCTATTAATAATGGAGTTAATTTATCTGTCTGTCTGTCTGTCTTTCTGTCTGTCTGTCTGAAGCCGAAACTCTATCAAAGTAGTATGACTATTTACTAAGTCCGCCAGCGTTCATAATATGTGTATACCTTAAGAATCAGGAAACTATTAATCAATTAATTTAGATTAGATAACATTAAATCCCATTAGATAACATATAAACAAAGAAGAAGGACGGCGATAGGTACGTATAAAGTATGCGCACTGGGCGGTGTTAGGTACGTATTTAGCATTAACACCGGGCGGAAATAGGTACTTATGTAGTATGCGTACCGGGCCGGCGATAGGTACTTATATAGTATGCAACCCAGGGCAGTGATAGGTGCGTATTTAGTATTCGCACTGGGGCAGCGATAGCTACTTATATAGTATATGCACCGGGGAGGCGATAGGTAGGTATGTAGCACGTGCACAGGGGCGGCGATATGCATGTATATTGTATACGCACCGGGGCAGCGATAATTACGTTTATAGTATGCGCACCAGGACGGAAATAGGTACGTATATAGCATGTGCACTGTGGCGGAGGTAGGTACGTGTGTAGCTTGCGCACCAGGGCGGAGATATGTACGTATTTAGTATGCGCACCGGGGCAGCAATATGTACTTATGTAGTATGCGCACCGGTGCGGCGATAAGTACTTATATAATACCCGCACCGGGGCAGCGATAGATACGTATATAGTATGAGCACGGGGGCGGCGATAAGCATCTGTATAGAGAGCACAGACAGAGGTGGTAGTTTTAAAAGAAATATGTCATACTTTAACCCTTGGCAACAGAAGGGGAATGGTGGGAAGAAACAACTTTCGCAAAAGGCAAATGAGAAAGTAGCGGTAAAATGCGGCGACCAGGGAAGAGAAAAGTATAAAGAAGAGACGGCTATAGAGAGAGGGAGAGAAATCGAAGTTCGAATATAAAGATGTTACACACGGGATTTTTCTTCTATTTTATGTTCTAATGACCCTGAGCAACGCCGGGTAGCCCTGCAAGTCATTTATATAATCCCAGTTGTCTGTGTGTATGTATGTAAATCTTCTCCTCCGAGGGTACCCAACAAACGGTCATACGGTGTAAATCATTCGAACGTGCCAGCCCAGGGATGTATGATATCTCAGAATTAGAAACAAAAATTGACTCTTCGGGGGTCAACTGAGCACTTTTCTTCAATGGACGGATGCTTTTCCCTCCATTTTCCAACGTTATTTAGTACTAATTTGAGAAGAAATTAATGATATCATGTATAAATGTAGAAATAATGCAAAGAAAGATTTTAACAGGAAATTACGTCAGAGGAAGCAAGTACCGAAAAGAAAATCACTCACACTACAACCCTCTTTCCTTCCTTTCTTCTTTCCTTCTCACTCCAAGCCTTTCTACCTTTCTTTCTTTATTAATATTCCTTCCTCCTTCCCTACGCCCGTTCTGTTGTCATGATACCACGGTCCTAAGCATGACTTCCTCATTATCCCGGTCATTACTAAATGGGTGACCATTTTATAAAAATAAATTGCTGACTCATCCTTCCGGAAGTGACGCCATTGTGAGAGGAGTGTTTGACATTATTATTCTTTATTTTCATTACGTTGTTTAGACAAGGTGTTTCGTTGTACATTGAAGTTAAGCAAGGCATATTCCGGCCATTACTAAATGGGTAACCATTTTATAAAAATAAATTGCTGACTCATCCTTCCGGAAGTGACGTCATTGTAAGAGAAGTGTTTCACATTATTATTCTTTATTTTCATTACATTGTTAAGACCAGGTGTTTTACTGTAAATTGAAGTTAAGCAAGGCATATCCTGTTCATTACTAAATGGGTGACCATTTTATGAAAATAAATTGCTGACTCATTCTTTTTTCACATTATTATTCTTTATTTTCATTACGTTGTTAAGACAAACTGTTTTGTAAATTGATGTTAAGCAATACATACCCCGGCCATTACTAAATAGGTAACCATTTTGGAAGAATAACATTCGTTCTTTGATATGTCGTAGGCGCTTTCAATAGCATACATAAACAGTTCTTTGATATGACTGAGGCGCCTCGGAATTATATTTCTTTCTTTAACTAAAAATAGTTCTATGTATGAGGGAGGATAATTTTTTGTTGGGGGGAGGGGTCAAAAATGTTTATTTTTTATTTTTTAATTAAAAATATTTTTATGTATGGGGGAGGATACAAAAAAAATTGGAGGGGGGTGGTCAAATTTTTTTTTTTTTAATTAAATATATTTCTATGTATGGGGAGGCTAAAAAAATAATTGTGGAGGGGGGAATCGGACCTTTTTTTTTTTTTTTAACTAAACATATTCTTGGTCCGAAACAAAGAAAATCTATGTCATACCACTCAAGAAACATGACTGGGGCTCCATGGGTTTACGAGTTAGTGTTAATTTCTGACGCGGTAGCCTAACAAAAATAGACGACCGAAAGAAGGCTATTTTGGCTGTTGTCATGATACCCTCCTCCCAGGTATTACATCCTCCTTTTTTTAGAGGTGTTGAGGTAGTGTAGTATCTGTTTAGAGGAGAGAGTCGGCATTGGCGCGTGGGGGCGCCTCAGGCCAAACTTGAAGGGAAAGTTTCGGCATTCGCCGGTGTGAGCGCCTCAGGCAAAACTTGAAGTGACTCTGTCGGCATTCGCCAGTGTGATCGCTTAAGGTCAAACTTGAGAGAAGAGTGTGGGCATTCGCTGGTGTGATCGCCTCAGGCCAAATTTAAAGGGGAGGGTTACGGCATTCGACAGTGTGAGCGCCTCAATTCAAACGTGAGGGGAGAGTGTCGGCATTCGCCGGTGTGAGCGCTTAAGGAAAAAAAACACGCTGTTGGGAGCAGGACTCAGAGTTTTGGGAAAAAACAGTCAAAGCTGGATGTTCGGGAAAGAGTCAGAACTTGTAGTACGTGAAAGAGCCAGTCTGAGGTTCAAGAAGGAGTCGGAGCCGACTCTTCAGGAAGTAGTCAGGTCTTAATAGTTCGGGTAGGAGTGAGAGCCGGAGGTTCTGGTAAGGATTCAGAGCTTGATGTTCAGGAAGGTGGCAGGGCCTAGAGTTACACGCTAATTGTATGTTACGGAGTCTGAGAAGAATGGTATGAGAAGGGTCCCCATTGTTAGCACTAATATTTATATTCATATAAAATAACGTCTCGATCGGTGAATTTAAAGACAAAATTATTCTTCCCCATTGATAGCATTAACATTTATTATATTCATATAAAATACTTAGTCGGTGATCGGCCTAGGTTAATTCACCTAACATACACACACATCAAAGAAGTAAATAGACACCATTATGATCATTAACAATGAACACTGCTGTCAGAGGGTCCTGATCGACCTAGGTTAGTGTATCTAACATACACAGACATGAAGAAGTAAATAAACACCCTTATTAGCATTAATAATGAAGTCAAATATGATAATTTTAATAGAAAGGTTACATTTTTGCTCAAGAGAATGGAGAGGTGGTGCAGAGTTATGGGGAGGCCAGAGATAGTGTAGCCAGCGTGAATTGGCAACCAGGTACGTGACATATTTTGCTCCTGGCAACTGTAGAAGGGGGTGAACCTGACGAGGGCAACGCAGACGAGAAAGCTTTGGCCGAGGGCAACGGGTGTAGTGTCTAATGGGCGACTGGAGAAGTGTGATCCTTGTGCAATGCCGATAGGTACGTATATAATATGCGCACTGGGGCAGCGATAGCTACATATATAGCATGTACACTGGGCGGCGATAGCTACGTATTTAGCATGCGCTCCTGGGCGGCGATAGTTACGTATATAGCACGCGCGCCGGGGCGGCGATAGGTATGTATATAGCACGCGCACCGGGGCGGGGTTAGGTACGTATTTGTATGCGCACCGGGACGGCGTTAGGTAGATATTTAGTAGGTGCACCAGGCCTGCGATAGGTACGTATATATTATGCGTACCAGTACGGGGATAGCTACGTATTTAGAATTCGCACCGGGGCGGATGCAGGTACGTATTTATCATTCGCACCGGGGGTGTGATAGGTAAGTGTTTAGAATTCCCACCGGTGCGGCGATACGTTCTTATGTAGAGTGTGCACCGGGGCGGCGATAGGTACTTATGTAGTATCTGCACCGATGCGGAGATACGTACGTATCTGGAATGCGCACTGAGGCTGCAATACATACGTATATAGTATGCGCACCGGGGCGGCAATAGGTACCTATGTAGTATGCGCACCGGGTCGGCGATAGGTACATATATAGTATACGTAATGGGGCGGCGATAGGTACATATATAGCATGCGCACCGGGGCGGCGATAGGTACATATATAGCATGCGCACCGGGGCGGCGATAGGTACATATATAGCATGCGCACCGGGGCGGCGATAGGTACATATATAGTATGCGCACCGGGGCGGAGATAAGTACCTATATAGAAGGCGCAGACAGAGATAGTACTTTTTATGGAAATTTGGGATACTATTGCCCTTGGCGACGGAAGAGGAATGGTGGGAAAGTGACAGCTTTCGCAAAAAGCAAAAAGAGAAAGTCGCGGTGAAATGGGGCGACCAGGGAAGAGAAAAGTAGAAAGATAAAGAGACGGCTATAGAGAGAGGGATAGAAATAGAAGTTTTAATATAAAGACGTTACACACGCGATTTTTCTTCAATTATGTGTTTTTATGACCCCGAGCAACGCCGGGTAGCCCCGCTAGTAATAATATAAAATACTGTTTTTGAATCACGGTGAAAGAGGGTGGGAGAAATACATAGGTAGCAAAATGAGAGATGGGTGATTTCCAGTTAATTAAAACTTACATCTGTATTTTATTTTAGGGATTGTTCTTATATTCGATGTTAAACTCACAAGCTTTTGGGCGATTTACAATCTGGCCTTCTGCATGTGCATTTATCGATTATTGTAAATATATATGGAATTTTAAAGTAAACTCTTCATGGTAGAGGTGTTTCTTTCCTTCAGTTAGGACACATACACGTCTTTTCTAAGTAATGTTTGTTTTATTTTTCACTTAACATCACGTGTAGTTAGGATTGTAACTTCAACTTGCATAAGAGAAAAAACTGACTGCACTTAACACATTTATATGTTGCGCTCTTTAACCACGTTGATAAAATAAAAATTACGAAGAAAAGACTGTATTGCTATACCATGGAATACACCTTATTTGATATACTTAATTAAATATTTTTCATTTATATTTATTTAATTATTATCATATACAGGTGCGTGTACAATATATACATATATATATATATATATATATATATATATATATATATATATATGTATATTTTATTTTCTACGTTGATGTTTTTTATTCTGCTAAGAAGGTCATGCATTCAAATTTGAACAAGCCAAAATCACTAAACACATCCACAACAAATCTTGGCGAAGATTATTGGAAACTGCCCTCATCACATCCTCCACTACCATCAAGCAGCAAAATGGTTTCTTTAAACTATCACCCTTAATATGCAAGATCATCCTCACAGAACAAAGTCTTTTGCCTGATCATGGCTATCTTTTATTTTCATCTCTAACCTTATGACACTCTTCCATTCACCCACACCCTTCCTTCTTCTCCCTGAATCTTCTCTTATTTTTCCTCACTTTTTTCCCTCACATTTTTAATACTACAGTCCAAATAAACTTTCTCATGTTCCAAATATTTCAAATATTCCTCACCCACCCTTTCAATCACCCCCCTCCCCCACCCACTCCAATCCCTCACTCATTGCTATCATTTTCCAAATATTTCAAATATTTCACACCCTATCACGACAAATCCTCCCTCTTCCCCCTCTCATCTATTTTCTCCCATACCTCTTCTTAAATTCCCTCATTTTCTCCAAACGCTCTCTAAGACCATAACTTTCGCCCATCCACCTAAATCACAGCCCCCCCTCCCTCTCTACCCATCCCCATTTTCCCTGCATACACCCCCCACACACAAACATTCCAACTCACTCTTCCCCTTCAATCTCGACCACAGCCATCTGGTCAAACACCCCCTCCCCCTCTTCCTCCAATCTCTCTCTGCCATCCATTTTACCCCTGCTCATCCCCCACCTCTTTCTCTCATCGCCAGCCACAGTAGTCCTTGCTCCCTCCACCCTTCCCCTTTTTTCTCCCACTCATTTTCATTCTCTAACAAGTACGGACGTCCAGCAAGACGCTGCCATTATTTTTCATTTTATTTTATTTTTCTTCCCAACATGTCTACCCTACATGTATCTGTGCTTGCATGATATATTTTCCCTATATCATCATCCTGATGAAGTCTTATAAATAAAGACGAAACGTTGATGTACACATAAAAAACATCCAGTTTTTGGTTTTCCTTTTTCATTTTACCATATATATATATATATAAAGTGATCGTGTAAATAATAAAATTGCAATTTATTTTGAGATGGAAACATGCAAATATGTACATAAGCACACACACACACATGTATATATACATATATATATATATATATATATATATATATATTGAGAGAGAGAGAGAGAGCGAGAGAGAGAGAAAGAGAGAAAGAGAGATATGTATATATATATATATACTTTGATACACACATATAAGAAATACACACATATAAAAATACATATGCATATATGTGTACATGCTATGTGATATAATCATCGTTTTGACTTAAAATGAAAACTCTACATAAGCAATGTGCGTGTCGTTTAATCAAATCAGCTCGTATAACTAATTCCACAATTACAATAAAATGAAGACTGGGGTTCTCTAATGTCTCCCCAACCTATCAAAAGCTATTATTAATTAAAAAAAGATATGCTTATGCCCTATTCCCTGAACAAATTTTCCATATATAAATATATATATATATATATATATATATATATATATATATATATATATATATATATATAAGTATATATATATATGTATATGTAAGTGCATATATATATATATATAAGTATATATATATATATGTGTGTATGTGTACATATATATGTATAGAAAGAGAAAGAGAGAGGGAGAGAGAGTAAGAAGGCTGTAACAATGCAAGAAATAGAAATATGTCGGCGTTGAGAAGTAAGACAAAACAAGTGATTTTAATTATATATTTTTTCAAAAACTTTTTTAATAATTTTTTTTTCTATATTACAAATCATACTTAATTAGGCAAGACTTCAACACTGATGTAATCTGTGTGACCGTGTTCCATAATATATTTCGAGGAAGACGTCTTTGTCAAATGGTAGGTGTTTGAAATCTCAAAACACGTGTGGATGGCAATATTGCTTATAGCGCAGTAAATATTAATATCCGCAGCAAATGTCATAAAACTAAAACTATAACCGTTTTTCCAATGATTGTAATTACTTATTTAATTTACTTTTTATTTTTTTCTGAATATTGTATATTTGAACCCACCAATTAAGTGCTACATATTTATTTTAAAAAAGAAGAATAGCATAAAAGAGAACAAAGAAAGAAGAAAACATTTTTTGTTTATTCGGAGGGGGAGGCAGGAGTAACAGCCAAGAGCGGTGTTCAATTTTTTTTCTAATAGGTATTTAATATTTTTATATATATACTATGTTATCTTATTTGATTTTAACAATATTTACTTCTTTGCTTTTTTGAAAAAAAAAATGTTTGTAATTTATTTATTTAAAAAAAAATTCAAATTAATTTTTATGATCAACGACTAAATATGTTTTGATTCATACCCTGGCCAGATTGTGTGTAGCACGCAGTAAATTTAATGAATGGAACTAATTCTCCAATTCTTGTTTAATTTATTTGTAATATTATCATCATCTACTTAATCTGAAACTATTTAATGCTGTTATGATTTAAGTAAAATGTTATTAAAATTCATAGTTTAATTCACGAACAATTCTTTTTTTTTTAATTTAAATTTAGTTTAATTTGTTTTCCTTTCGAGAAAGTGGAATAACTCTTGCAAAATAGTAATGAATTATCTCCCTTATACATACAAATATAAAACTAAATTATAAATCTCCAATATATAATTTTTTTACAGTATTTTCAACACTTATTTGAAATTTCTTAATCTTTTACCTTACTGGATATATGTTATTTAATTGTAGAAGTGTAAAAGTGAATATATATAGTAAAATGTGTTACTCTATTCTAATTTTCTATTATTACAATTTTTTTATAACTTATATATTTATTAATATATTTGCTTCTCCATTTATTTCATTATTATTATCATTTATGTGTTTATTTATGTTTATAAATATATATATATATGTTTCTTCATTTATTTTAATATTATTATGATTTATTTATTTATTTTTGATAAATATATATATATATATATATATATATATACATATATATGTTAATTTGTTTTGTTTTAAAGATTATTATTTCTCATATGTATTTATAGAGTTTATATGGGGGTACTTTTAATATTTTGTAGAGGAACCAGATGAAATGTGTATCTACACACAAGGTGTGTTATTGTATTAATATAAGAAAATTATGTTTTTGTTTATTTTAATATATGTATATACTTATTACATATATTGCATATAACAGTGAATGTGAATGTGGCATGCAGTAAAAATATATTACACATCATCAGTGAACTCAAATATAAAGGGAGTAATTTTAAATGCATATACCAAGTGTATTGGTTTACTGATGATTCTTTAATCTTTATATTTTATAGTGATTCAAGTTTATTTATAATTGTGTTAATGCGATGTGTGTGGGCTGAGGTTAGATACGAGATATACTATACTATATATAATATTATAAATGAGGAATCTAGTGTAAGCCTACTTTTAAGTGCAGGTCCTAACCTAGAGATGAATAGAGCTTCTTTAATTCGAGGATTTCAAATGTCCCTCTCCGTGGCCAAGATGTTAACTTTGATAAGTTTGTTAGTGTTCTTGCATGTGTTCAGGTGTTGAAAGAATGATGATGATTTTGTCTGTATATGTTCTTTAATCCTGATATGTGGGGGATCATGGTACTACTTATGTAAAATGTGTTCTAATCTGTATACCGTAGATATGCGGTGACAAATGTCCGTGGTATTCATTGGACAGTTAGCTAGGGTGCCCTGGGTTTGGTTATATTGGTGTTTGCGCGTAGCTAGCGTCTTCCTTAGTTATGGACCCGAGTGGACAAGCTGTATCTTTTAATGGCTTTGTGGCTTGCTGTTGTGATTTTAGCACTGTGATGAGGCATTTTAAAGAAGCAGGTGTTGGCTGTAAAGCGTCTCATCCGTTTTTAGTGTTATCCAGGTGGCTGATAGTTGTGTTGGGGTATCCATTCAAGACCAGCACCTGATGGAATTTCCTAGTGCATGCGGTTTTGTCTGCTAATACACTACACTTGTCCCGGATGCGTGTTATTTCATTTGCTCTTAAAGGGACGGCCGATTTGTAATGCACAAAGATGTTTCTGCTAGCTGTGTCCCTGTAGAATTTTGTTATAAAAGCTACCTCATCCAAAATCTTACGGTTAAAATTTAGAAGTAATAGGGATACAGAAGCATCAGGTTGTTAAACAGTGAACCGTATATATGGGTCTGCATTAGACAATGTGGGATAAATATTCTCAGCTTCCTCCAGTAAAGTATTTATATATATATATATATATATATATATATATATATATATATATATATATATATATATATATATATATATATATATATATATATACATTATAAATCGTGTCATAAACGTTTTATAAACGATCGTACACCTCATCATTGTTGATCTTAAATTCTGGTAATTGAAATAAATAATGTTGTAAATTTATTAGTTTTACATACTTTACTATATATATATATATATATATATATATATATATATATATATATATAAATATATATATGTATATATATACATATATATATATATATATATATAAATATATTATAATATAGAATGAAGTAATAAATAAGGTGTCAATAAAATTTCATTAGAATTCAAGGTTCAAGCAAAGTATCTTAAAGTCCTTAGCTCATGAGTTTTCAAAGATAATTCTTCTCCTCAGAGGACCATTACCGCAGTTATACCACTACAGGTAAAAAAATAAAACTTTGAAAATATATAAAAATATATACAAAAATACATTAAAATATATAACATCAAATATATCAACCCAAAAACATACTCTTTTGTTAAATCTATACAATCTATCCAGGTCATACAATTTGAAAAACATTATCAGGACAGACATCCAGAGGGGTTACTGAAGATTACTCCAGGTGATGAGTACCAGACTAGATACGAGAAATTGAAAGAACTGACAAAGTTATCCAGTCGCGAGATACCTCAGCAATCGATGAAGTGAAAAGTATCCAATGTTTATGTTAATTATTACAACGATAAATAAATCAAATCAAATAATATAGAAAGTTCAATAAACTCACTTAAAATTCCAAAGTCTTCATCTGGGCAACCCAAATCAAATCAAAGTTCGTTGGTTAATTGGAGAATTCGTTAAATCCGAATTGAACAAAAATAAGATTGAATTGACTTAGCAACCTCGGTCATTCTATATTATAATATAAATGCTCTATCCAGTATATTGAGCTTCAGTTTTTATCCGGATGTTTCACTAATTATAAGATATTAGTTGACGCTTATACCTTTTTTTGGATTGATTCATATATATATATATATATATATATATATATATATATATATATATATGACAATATTATTAGTGTTAGTAATGCATTTCCTCTAGTGCATGTTACTCGGATATACTTTTTATTCCCTTTTTGTTGAACTCTAAAATATGAGTTTAACGTTGTGCTTAGAACTTATAATTGTAGTAATGTCCATAGTAATTCTTTAAAAGACTGTGGTTTAAATGGTATATGAAATTAATGTCAGATTTTCATTTAAATCGCATTATCCTAAGCAAGATAATTATTCTTATGTGCCTCGAACGAAAGCAACCATGACCTTATTTCAAGTTCATTTGCATTCATTTTTTAGCAAAAACGTTTGTGGCGGGCGAACAAAAGTGGCCGGCTACCATTGAGTGAACGACCATTAAAGAAAAAGAAATATAAGAAAGGTTTTCGTTTCTAATTAAGATAGACGTTTCTTGCAAGTTATTCGCCCAACGGTTTGTTCGGGATGATGAGATGATTTAATTATAATTTTAGAATGAAATTCTTAACGGAAAACTGCCTCTTATTAGTGGGTATGTGTGTGTGACGGGGTTATGTGAGATTAATGGAACCATTGTGTTGGCGAAGATATTTAAATATTAACGATTTTCAGAAATAGTTCGTGTTGTTAGATTTGCCCTTATTGACTTGTCTCTCAAGGAAGGCAGCATGTAACACAATATCATTTAATGATGCACGAAAATATCAGCTTAATTCGAACAATTTTTTTATGCGCGAAAGTTTTAAATATGATACGCTCGACGCATCTGCCTAAATACAAGAAATGTCTGTGGAAAATCTCTGTCATGAGATAGGACATCCTGCCAATGTTTAACATTTGTTCACCTATTCGAACCCCTGAAGTGTTAATCTTTACTTTGTAAACACTTGTAAATACTTTTACATTCCCTGTTCAGATTGGTAAATTGACATATAATCTGAATCAATGTACGTTCGTTCCGTTTGTGTACACAACTATAAGCAGAAGATGATAACGTAATATGTGATATTCCTCGACACAACCTGAGTTTTGATTTTCTTAAATCCAAATTCATGTCATTACATCCATCAACCAACTAAAACGCCACACCACATATACAACATCACACACACATGCCTCTATTACCGTAGCAAAAGTGCCAGGTTTTGCTCTGCCTGTAAAATTGTGAAGGTGTTTAACACAATTGTTATATATGACAAGTAGACATTTATTCAATCCAATATTATTAAAGTAAAAAGACGACTCATAACAGTTGCGTTTCGATCATCTCTCGCATGATCTATACAGGGTGATCTGGGGCATGAAAGGTTAGTTGTGCATTATGGTCCAACTCGCAGAATTATATGATGTTCTTCTGCCCAAAAATATCAATAGCTGATGAGATACCGATTTTAAGTTGCACCATCCTTAGCAATGTCTAAAAGTGTAAAGCACTCATCTTATTCCCTCTTTCCAGAAATTCCAACCTTTGGAAATACCTACTGGTGTACATGCTGAATATCGTTTGATGAAGTTGTCTCATCTCCTACTTCTTAAGCGAAGCACAAATAAAAAGTAAGTGTTACACCGGCCGTTCTTAGACAGGAGAAACTGCACCGCTGGTCACTTAAATTAGTGCGAGTCACGAGAGAAGACAAAGAACAGTGTTGTAACTGTCTAGCCAAGTGCTAGTCAGTTTCTAACTTTATTAATACACTTGTTAAACCAACCCTCGACTTGACTTCCTTTATTTATTATTTACTGTTGGACAACTTCACAACAGATTTGCGACGAGAGATCGAATAGATATCACTGCAGAAAAATCACCCCAAGTGATTGATGTTCAAGGATTCGCAAGATCCTCACGAAAAAAAACATCTTCGTCTTTTCAAACTGATATTTGGATTCGCAAGGATTAACAGAAAGAACCACTACAAGAGTAGTTAAGCGACGAAGAAAAAAACACAAACTTAAAACTTGCTACCAAAAATCGAAAACTAGAAAACGCGAAAGACATTTTCAATTATTGAAATAAATGAATACACTGATACCTTTATTTTTTTTCTCTTCAAGTTCACTGACTCGTTAAAAAATGTTATCCGCGTCAACTATTACAGATATTGTGTAAGTTTGTCGTTATTATTAGGACAACATCTGATATTTGAGCTAGATCCGGATTGACTATTTATTTAAACGGTCTATCACAGAATTGTAGAGAGCAAAGGACGGACATTGAAAAAATATATATTCGCGTAAGTCATGTGTGCTTCTAACAAAGAACTGTTAAATAAGCAAGTCGCATTTTTGCAAAATGAAAAATGGTTAACAAGATCTCCCATAAAACTACTTTATTAGGCTTATAGCGACGGACTTGGTTTTGTAAAACTACGTAAACATATATATAAAAAAAATGTTTTTCTTAGTTGTGTTTTTCAAACAAAAGAACTGAGATTGAATTTTTTTTTGGTAAGAAATAATATATTTCTTGCTAACTAATTATATTAAGCACGTTGTGGGGAAAACTGATTTTTTTTTTACAAGTGTAAATTGTGTGGTGCATAATTTGAATTCGTGAATGATGGACACTGAATTCAAAGCTTCTCTTTTTCAATTAGTTAAATTCCAATGTTACGTTACAAAGACAGCAAGTTGAACAACAAATGTAACTTAAAAGAAAACAATTTGAAATTGAGGAGAAATATAAAAGTGAGTCGTTGAAACAGCAAAAAGCCCAAAGAAAAATGCATGCTGAACGAGAAGAAAGATTTCAAGAAAAACTGCTACAACAACAGAAACACTTCAAAGAACTCTTGATAAAAACACAGGAGGAACAGAGAAAATTTCTGGCGGCAACACAGTTAACGAAAGAAAACGAGAATCATAATGCATTCTCCCAGACGGCTGTGTGGAGCGGTATCGAAATTTTCAATTATAATCCAGAAGATGATGTCACTTTTGCTCACTTCTATAGAAGATATGCGGATATTTTTGTATCGGACTGCAATACAGAGACATACTCTAAAAAAGTTAGATTTTTGCTAAGAAAATTAGGAGCTGCCGGGCATACAAAGTTCGTGAATGTTATCCTTCCAAAAAAAAACAGTGAGTTGAACTTCCAGGAGATAGTTACTTTACTAACACAACTGTTTTCTACAAAAACTTCTCTTTTCCACAGGAGATATAAGTCTAGTTTTTGTAGAAAATCGTTCTGAGTTCAAAACAAATGAACTACCTGTGTTCAGAAAGAAAAGAAATGTTCCATGCGCCACTATAGAGCAAATAGACGGTGAATTAGAAAGACTCGAGAACATGGCTGTCATTTCAAAAATTGATCACAGTGAGTGGACTTCACCTACAGTTTATGTTAAGAAAAAGAACAAGGAGATTCGGGTGTGTGCCGACTTTTCCACAGGCTTGATAAAGGCATTCAAAGATCACCATTACCCTTATCCAAGCCCTGAAGAAATATTTGCGAAACTGAGTGGAGGAAAATATTTTTCTAAAATCGACCTCAGCGACGCTTATCTTCAAATACTTCTCGATGAAGAGTGTTCAAAACTGCTATGCAGCAATACCCATAAGGGATTATACAAATTTAACTGACTTCCTTATGGGGTCAAGGGCGCCCCTGCGATTTTTCAACAAATTATGGACATGATGTTAAGTGGGATGGATTTCGCAGTAGGGTTCCTGGACGATGTGTTCATAAACAGCGTTAGCAAAGAACAACACAAGACTCATGTTAACCAAGTATTCACAATCCAGGATTATGGGTTTAAAATCAAAGATGAGAAATGGACTTTTTTCATGGAAAAAATAAAATACTTAGGGCAAATCATCGATGAGCAAGGAAGAAGGCCAGACCCAGATAGGGCAATGGTGATAAGGAACATGCCTGCTCCAGAAGATACTGCGTCTCTACAAAGCTTCTTAGAGTTGGCGAATTACTACAATGTGTTCGTACCAAACATGCATAAACTAAGATCCCCCTTAAATGAACAGTTAAAGAAGGACAAAAAATGGGTCTGGAGGCTAGAGTGCGAAGAAGCGTTTCAGAAAATTAAATATATCTGAACGTGTGACTTGTTTCTGGCACATTATAATCCCAAGCGTGGCATTGTAGTTGCAAGCGATGCTAGCAACTATGGCATAGGAGCATGCATATTGCACAAAATCGTGGATGGAAAATTAAAACCTATAGCCCATGCATCCCGAACACTTCTACAAGCCGAAAAAAATACTCTCAAATTAAGAAAGAGGCGCTAAGCATTATATTCGCGGTAAGGAAATTTCATCGGTTCCTGCACGGTAGACAATTTCTGTTACAAACAGACCACAAACCTTTATTAACGATTTTCGGATATAAAAAGGGACTCCCACAACACATTGCGAATAGACTCCAAAGATGGTGTACCGTTCTTCTTAACTACAATTTTCAAATGGCGTATGTACCATCTTAGAAATTTGGTAATGCAGACGAGTTATCAAGGTTGATACCTAAGCAGACAGAACCATTGGAGGATATGGTGATAGCAGCAATGCAAGCGGAAGCTGAAGTAAAAAATACGTTATGTGACACAATAAGAGAACTTCCAGTAACGCTTGATGAGATTAAGAGTAAGGCAGAAGTTGACGAATTTATCATAAGCACGAAAGAAAAAATCAACAATAGCCAACTAGATGATGGGATTTATTCAATTTGCGACAACGTCCTGTTATATAGCGACAGGGTTGTAATTCCTATGACATTACAGAAAAGAATGCTTAAGGAATTCCATGTAGGACACCCAGCCATATCGAGAATGAAAAGCTTTATGCGCTCTTTCGTTTACTGGCCAAACATGGATAAGCATATCGAAGAAAAAGTTAGGGAGTGTAGAGGATGCGTCTTAGCTATGAAATCTCCTTCGACTCAATTCGGATCGTGGACTAAACCGGACCGACCTTGGTCTAGAATTACCTTAGACTTTGCGGGACCACTGGATGGGTTTTACTATCTCATTGTTGTAGACAGCCTAGCTAAGTGGCCGGAAGTACTAAAATGCAAGAACCCCACATCCGAGGCAGCTATCAACTTGCTATACGAACTATTCGGTAGGTTTGGAGTAGTAGACTGCATTGTCACCGACAATGGTACTCAATTCACGTCTACTGCATTAAAACACCTTTTCGAGGATCATCTCATGGAGCATATAACAATCCCTCCATACCATCCAAGAAGCAATGGACATGCGAAGAGATTCGTTGACACATTCAACAGAGCTCTCAAAAAAGCTAGTGGATCACCGACGGATAAGTTAATCCAACAGTTTATGCAGGTTTACAGAGTCACTGCGAATGCAAACATCGAAATGTCGAAGACACCTGCTGAGGTCATATTCGGACGATTTTCCACAAGTTGTTACCAAACCAGGATAGGGCAAATATAAAAAGAACGATAACAAAAAAAAACGGTATAAAGTTGGCGAAAAAGCTTTTTATAAGATCTTCAGAAACAATAGGACTTTCTGAGAGTCCGGCACTGTGGATAAACAAATAGGCAACATGGTCTATATGATTAAGGGACCAGATTTCGTGCACAAACGTCACACTAACCAAATCCGGAAAAAGATACTCGAACAGTGAGGTGACCAGTTCACCCGAAGAGGACATCATGGATGCAGTGTTTGATACTTTTCAGGTGCCCATACCAAAGACTGCTCCTGAGATTAGGAGATCAAAAAGAAAACGGAAATCGACTGAGTTGATGATGATGATTCCCAAACAAAAACGTATTAATCCCCAGAGGGGATATTTTCAAAGAAGGGGGATGTTACACCGGCCGTTCTTAGACAGGAGAAACTGCACCGGTTGTCACTATAAATAGTGCGAGTCACGAGAGTAACCAGAGACACAGAAGACAAAGAACAGTCTTGTAACTGTCTAGCCAAGTGCTAGTCAGTTTCTTACTTTGTATATACACTTGTTAAACCAACCCTCGATTTGACTTCCTTTATTTATAATTTACTGTTGGACAACTTCACAACAGATTTGCGACGAGATTAAATGTTATACAGTTTAATTTGAGACATTACTTGCATAGTTAGAAAAATTAATTGCATTCAAAGCTGGGGCATAATGGGTCAACTAAGAATTTTATTGGTGCGGGCACTGATTCGGCAAGAATAATCAATAATGAAGAATTATGTATTAATGAGCGTCTGTGTGTGACATGTGAGTGCTATAATTTTAAGAGTATGGAATAGTAAAGAATATTGTCTATGTGAAAATATACGTTGCTTGTGGTTTATAAGATCTGTGTGTTATTCTATATTTTGTCGAGTTATTATTCCATTGAGATGTTCTGTATGTTTGTGTTAAAGTCTTGTTTTGAGGAAAAACATACCCAGTTTTCCAAGTGAGTAGAATTACTGTATGCTAGAACTGTTTATCACCTTTTGTGTTGACAAGAAATAATGGTAACAAATTATGCGCAACCACCTAAGGACATTTAATATTTTCACACCGTTAGCTAGAATCCATTATATTTTGTATAATACGATAATATTTAGGAAAACAACGCCCAAATTGTCACGGTATACATAGGTTGCACATTTACTAATAAAAACACTTTTTCATAAGTATTAATATGATAGTTAAACGTTTTCTTTCAAAATCCTAAAAAAATTCAACTCATTATGCCCCACCAACAGAAAACATTCAGCATTCCTCTTATTTTGGAATACTTCTTCCTAAGCTTTTGACTATGCTAAATTATCATTAGAGTAAAGAGGATATCTTACGGACAAAGCTGTAATATCTTAATGTTAAAGGAATGTATTTCTTACAAATATGGTTACCAATACTACACGAATACTGAACTTGATATGTACGTATGGTTACTCTCGTAATAATTACCTTTATAAAAGGGTTTAATATAAAATGTACTTATGTGTTTTAGTTGATTTATTTTAATTTCATGGTTCCTATGCTTTTCCTAAATAATACAGAGTGATATATATTTCCATTACAAGACATAATTTGTGGACTTGTACTTAGAAAATGGTTAATTCTCAGTATTTTCATTTTTCTTAACCAGTACTAAAGCATCAAATTCTACATTTTCTTTAAAACAAGAAAGCATCATGAACAGGACATGATATACATCCATACTGTGGCTTATTGAATTAAAAGTAAATACTTTTTTCGAAAATAGATGTGAAGGCATATTCTTCTGCATGATATTGGACTTAAACGAATTAATACAGCCGCAAAATATCTCATGATGTATGCATGCCTATGAATAACGAATATATGTTTACCACATCGAAGCTACTTAGGTTGGAATCTTATTTTTGAAGAATAGCATAATTTGAGAAAATAATTTATTATTTCATATCTGTCTTTCCAAAATCTAATTTATTTCATTTTGCCGTTTCCAAAAGTCCAACATTTCTATTTCAATTTCGCTAATCGTTTTATGTGAATCAGTACGAACATATACAATTCGCACATACACACATGTATATTAAGCGTTGTGTTTCGGTTTCAAACAGAGAGAGAGGGAGAGAGAGAGAACAAGATATATATATATATATATATATATATATATATATATATATATATATATATATATATATATAATTATGAATATTTTTTTGTATCTACATACGTATACGTGTCATTCTTTCGGGTATAGTCAGTGTAAAGATAATTATTCATACTGGTCACAGAATTCGAAACTCCGAGAAACGAGTCATGTTATAACATAGATTCCGGCACCTACACCCACTCAGGCACTATGAACAATCTGATAAATACGCGAGAGTTTAAACCTGCTAAAGACAGCTGTCGTAAAGAGTGTTCACCTACTAAAAAAACATTAACACCATATATATATATATATATATATATATGTTACTATTTCAAGGGTCCACATGAAATTTTATAAGGAGATACAATTTTTGTGTGTCAATTTTCAGTATTTACTTCAGCAGTTCTGGATACGTAAGTAGGGCTAGGTAGTAAGCTATGAAAATATGTTTATGGCAATTAAGGTACACAGACGCTCCCGCGTTTCATCCCCGGGGAAATCTTCAGGCTAAAATGTATTTTAGCCTGTAGATTACACCCGGGGATGAAACGAGGGAGCCTCTGTGGAGCTTAATTGCCATAAATATAGTTTCATAGCTTAATATATATATATATATATATATATATATATATATATATATATATAAAGTTATCATAGAAGGGAAATAATTCAGT
>OY744526.1:112020542-112028042 GCA_963556195.1 Sepiola atlantica | reverse complement strand
AAGAGGACGGCTAGTACTCTACTTAGAGGGTTGCTCATGATGATTCCGAATTTTTGTTTAAAGAATCTACTGTCAAATTGGAAATATGTAGTGTTAGTAATGAGTTTGATTATTTCTATTAACATTTTGAGGGTATGGTAAGTTGATGTTTGCTTTTCTTAAGTGCATGTGGAGTAAGTTTACACATTTGTAACTGGGACATTAGTGTATAGTAATGTTAAATCTAAACTGTATTGTTTTCTACATCAATGTGTGTTTATCTTGTTTGATAAGTCACCTGAGTTCTTGATGTGGGAGAGGCTGATGGTGACAATTAGTGGTGTAAGTATGTTGGCTATGGCTTGTGCGATCTTGTGTGTGGTGCTGCCGATGTCAAATATGATGAGGTGCATGGGGATGTTCGTTTTATAAGTTTTTGGTAGGTCGTATAATGTTGGAATAATAAGGTGGTATTCGATATGTCGTCCATTTTTTATCGTATTTTATGTTCGATTTTCTTTTCAATAATTTTAAAATCTGTTTTGGTGTATGTGTCTTCGTCTTATGATAGTGTAGGTATTTTTGTTAAGTATGAGCTTCTATTCATAACTACTATTCCCCTCATTTATCATATGCTGATATGTTCATGTTGTTGTTGTTGGCTAAAAGTTTGAAAGTGTCTATATACTTGTTAGAAAGTATTATCGGCCACGCTCGGTTTTGACACATTTGATCCAGAAAATTTCCTTAGCAAAAAATAGAAATAATAAAAAGTAATACCTCCCAGCTGGCATCCCATTTCCTCTTTTCCCTTGAATCGTGTAAACTACTGCTGATAACGGGTTGACCTATATCGCTTTTTTTCATTTTTCACGTTTTTATACACAGCGATGCAGGAACTCGAACATTTTCAGGCAGATTAAAATTAATGACTACGTTTTTTCTGCATTTTCCTCCCTCTGAGGAAGTTTACACTAAAGACGAAACTTTAATGAACACATAGGTTCGGGCTTTCCTTATTTAATTTACATTACGTCGGATCATTTTATCCATAGTTGTATTCATATATATATATATATATATATATATATATATATATATATATATATATATAACAAAATCTTATTAACGGTTATTAATGGGTCAATATATTCTATTTGATGTCGGATGCTGGAAAAGCATCTAAGGTTGTCAGTAGCGTAGCTTAATGCTCTCATGGTGTTCTTGTGCCCATAAAACCTCCGTTTTAATTTTTTATTTCGATGTTCTAACATAAGTTCCGGTGCAAATAGCTGATTTGTCTGTTTCAATAATTTCATCACATACGAGAGATTTAACGAAACAATTAACCTTTGCCCTATATTAACATGGCAGCGTGGTATCGGTAATGATGTTATAATGAAGCTCATCAATGTATCACAGGAATAATTGATTTAACAATAGATAAAAGGTTTAGGCAACTGTGATGTGGAAAATGTGTTGTCTATTGAATTTATTAATATTTGAAAGTGTACCTAAAAAATCGATAATAGGTCAAACCTTGTTTTTGATGTTATCTAAATTACTATTTTTCTACACTATCTGTTGTGACCTCGAAAATAATTAAGTCAACATGCTGGTATATTTACAAGAGTTTATTTACAGAAATGCAGAATAGTATCTTACAATAAGTTGGCGTCAAATACTGTGGCTATGACTTCCGCAAATAACTGCCGCTATGACTGTTGGGACATTTCAACGTAACAGTATTCATAGTCTCTGAAATATTCCATCTACTTCAGAAATAGGGTCCATCAACATCACAAGATAACATCTCTATTTTTAGCCTTGATGCGTATGAACTTAATACCAATCTCTGTAGGGTTTATTTTAATCAAGTTAATAATATTATTTGATGTGACAATATATTTTAACACCTTCTGGCACATCGTCGCCATGACTTATTTTTTCGTGTTTTTTTTCTTAATATATGGAGCAACGTTCGCAAATCTTGTATGTTTTAAATAAACACTTTGTAATAATTTGCAAAATCAAGAGAACTTTGTAAAGAAGTTACATTTGCCGGAGCTCGCATATTTTTTGCACTAGCTCACTCCCTCTTGGTTATATCTTTCAACATATTTGTCTATGATTCGACAAAGATATTGTATTGTATTTTTCCTCTCGTAAACTGTAGCTCAAACACACTTGCTGTTTTCTACATCCATTTAATCAACTCACTTTCTCGTCATTTTGATCTAGTGATGCGTATTGCACATGTTTCCTATTTGAATCTGGTTCAATATATATATATTTTTTTAATTCAGCTTTGTTAGTAATTTTTATATATGTATAGCCTATCAGAAAAACCATTCAAAATAGCTTTTTAAATATTTTATTTTTAGTCTGTATTCTTAAGCATTTAAGGCTTATATATTTTTACAGAAGGAATTGGTACGCATGTCCCATAATTGTAAATGTATCCTCCCATCTGTGCATAAAATGTTGTTTAAATTGTTCATCACAAGCATTATTAATTGTAAAGTGTTATTTTGGAATGTAATTCTAGTTATTAGTTCGCCCTAAAGTTTATTTGTTTTTCAGTGAAACTCATAGCTACGTTTTCAGTTTTTATCAAAGGTTCTTATATATATTTTCTTATGTTTGAAGATTTATTATAAATTAATATGAGTCTGAGTCAAGTTGCTTTTGAGTATTCTTACTAGTACACACTTTCTAATATTTTGCACTTCGTCACTTTTAGCAACTCTAATAAAGCCTTTTCTTTTTTTTGAAACTCTACTATGTCCCATGTGATGACACTTAAAATACTTATTCATTTAATATGGACAATATTTGTACCAATGCAGTTGCCCCCAACCGAAACGCGTTAATTAATTCTTTCGTTACATATTTGTATAATATGTGACACTCAACTTGTTCAATGTTATTTTAATCTTGACAAACGTTAATAAAACATTGGCAGTCTTTTGCTATATTTAAGAATGTGTATTCTCTAGGTTTTAAAAACCTTTTTTTTTGCTTTTTGCATCAGTATTCGATACCAATCCTTGCACTATTATAAAGCATTCACAAAATTAACATTCAACTTTAAATCATCGCAGTTTAGCCAAAGTAGTGTAATCGTGGTTGTATTTCCTTGTGTGATTAATGCATTTCCCATTTTTGTGAAAAAGAAAAGTTTTAGGCAAACAATTGTGTCTATAATTATATAGCTTCAAAAAATGTAAGATCGCTGTTTTTGTGACAATATATAGTTGACGAATTTGGTATGTTCGATCGTACCTAATTATCTAAATAGTACACGAACCTTCTAATCTCTCTTCAATTTGAACAGTCGATATCATAAATATATTTGTACTGTCTGAAATGTGATGCTAACGTAATCTCGTTTTAATGATCGTAATTAAAATTGTTAAGATTGTTCTCAATAGTGTTTTGTTAACATGCACTTTTATCTTTACCATTGTACTCTCCATTTGATGATTAGTATATTTTTCGATTCCTATGGAGTATGAAGAAACATTTCCTGAAAGCTGTTCATTTGTTCCAGTATTTCTGTTTTCTATTTTCATTTGATATTTCATTTTTTCTGTTTCTATTTTCTATTGATATTCTATTTGTCATTTCTGGTGTTCTTAGAATGTTTGTCTAGTCAAAGGTTTTCTGTTTCAATTTTCTTCTCGTATTCCATTCTTTCTGCATTCATTTTCTTCTGATATTACACTTATTTTGTTTTGCAATTACAATTGCTTATCTCGTCAGTACCTGTAAATCTCTAAAATTCCTCTGTTTTTCGTCACTTTAAATAAGCTGACATATATATATATATATATATATATATATAGTAAGTCCTGAAAATATAATTATGAAAATTAAGCTACACAGAGGCGTCCGCGTTTTATCTCCGGAGCGAATCATCAGCCGAGAATGCATGGAGTTAGTTTTGTCAGGTGTTTTTATATACACTAAGTGTTTAGTCTAGTTAGTTAACCAATCATATTCTGTGTTGTTCTTTTAGCCAATAATTGGGCTTCTCCCAAACAAAGGTTCGATTGATTTTACTTCCTATTTATTATTTTATGTTTCTGTTTTCTATACGGTGGATCATCCCTGTTTCTTTGTTGGGTCGAAATAATGGGTAATTATATTTAAACACGTGATTGCTTGTATTTCTTTTTAAGGTTTTAGTTTTTTTAATTGTTAGGTTTAGTTTATATAATTTATTTATTTGTTTGTTTATCGATTTATTTATTTATCATGTAGTGTTGACCTAAGCTGCTGCGAACACTTAGAAATGATAATAAAGGACCGCAATAACAAAATACTAAAAGAGAACAACTTAAAGTGTTTTCTTGAATCCTACTTTCCGACAAACAATTTTTTAGAGCATTTTTCAGATTTGACACAAGTAGCTTGTTAAAATTCCAGTTTAATTTCATCTCATTGCTCTATTAATATCATTAACTATCATCTTACTCATACCACAAAAGTCTTTTTTCGAAACTCCAACATTCTAGTTGTAGTATTTTTTAGATTGTATCCGATATAAATACAAGTGTGTTTGCCAATGTTGTTTGCAACATAAGTCCGGGTTATTTTTTAGTCCGAATGAGTCCGAATTGGTTGTCGCCTGTGTTGTGCCACTTTCTTCAGGTTATGTTGCTCTGAATAAGTCTGAGTACCTGGTCGTCACTGTTATGAAACATTGTTTCAAATTTTCGTCGCCGGTGTTGTGAACTTGAAAGGCCGAAAATAATTAAGGCAATAGGGTTGTATATTTACAACAGTGCATTTACAGAAGTACGTCTGACACCGTAGATATGACTTCAGCCATGACTGCTACGACACCCCGTTGTAACTCTATTCATAGTTTCTTGAAGATTCCATCTACTCTCGAAATAGGGTTCCTAAAATCAAACCATAACACTATTGTGTTTACTTTGGAAGGTACATTAAATAGTTTCAATCTAAGCTTACAACTTAAAAGACGTTTACAGCAAAAATATATCGTTTTACTACCACTATATAATTTTCACGTCTTCAACAAACATCGAAATTGACATTTCAGTGAACAGTTTCTGCCCATGAAACTTACTGCAAAACGTGTGCAGATTTCTACCATCGTAGTCATATATAATTCTGGCTATTCAAGATGGTTTTATGTAGGAAGTGGTGTCATGCAGTTATTCAAAAGAAAAACATGTCAAAAATCGTACCTCTGTGTCACGGCACATGATTCTGACAATAACAAAAATTATATCGTTTATATATTTTTTTAACAATTTTGCACTCTACTGCTAGAAAACTATAGTCTTGCTTTCTCTCTCCCTCTATCTCCCTCTCTCTCTCTCTCTCTTTGTCTCTCTCCTTCCCTCTCTCTCTCTATATATATTAATGTTTGTAATGCAAATATTCATGAATAAATATTGCGTCTTTTGATTTCTCTTAATAATTGAGCACTATGCTGGTATTCTCTTTAACTAACCTGTCTACACACATCCACACACACACACATATATGACAATAGTTATACTAAAGAACAGCTCTTCTTGTTATTGAGTACTTTTTATAAACACTAGAGTTTAAAACAATTAACATCTAAATAAACTAATATAATACATGTACTACACACTCATGCATATATATATATAAATATGAATATATATGTATATATAAAAATATATAGATAAGTATATATATATATGATATGTGTATATAGAAATATATGTATATATATATATGTATATATAAATATATATTTATATATATATATAAATATGTATATATGTATATATAAATATGTATATATATATATGTATATATATTTCAATATGTATATATATATAAATATATATATATAAGAATGTATAAACACTTTTATACATATATTTAGATATATACATATATATATATATATACATATACAAAATATTTTGAACCCTCCACTATTAACGTGTAAATTGTTAAAAGACTTTCTTCAATTCTACAAACTGTTACTTTTACTATTAACTATCTACACCATAACGTCCCTTCCATCTTCAAAAATAACTTAGCAATACTGCTAATTTTTTACTTCCCGGCCTTTTATTTCCTAATCCCCTACTTTTTTTGTTTTTTTATTCTTAAATTTTTCAAAGTGAAATGGAACTAGGTAACATTCAATTGTAATACATACCATATTACCAGATTTTATCCTCTGACGAGAACAGTTTTATCTTTTAAAAACCATGGTTTAAGGATAAATGTAACTCCATGCATCTGAACTTTCGATGTAATAAAATGTGTAATAATTTATGTAACTTTATGTAATTTTGTACAGCTATTTTATCTTCATCTTTATTTCTTTAAAATTGCGTATTGAGCTTCATTTTATGGAGATAGATCACTCTACGATATTTCCCTTATCGTTAATTCTATTATCATTAGTATATATTTAGATATATACATATATATATACATATTTATATGCATATGTATACATATATATATATATATATATATATATATATATATATATATATATATATATGTATATATGTATACATATATTCAAATATATGTATATATAAATATGTATATACACGTATATATAAATATATATATATATATATATATATATATATATATATATATATATATTAAATTGTTGTTTGGAACCATTATCAAATTGGTATTTAAAAGTTAAAGTGGGCAATGCAAATTCCGGGTAAGATGTAAGTTGGAAGGAACAAAAATAATAAATCGAATACGAAATATGACTTACTATTTATATTTGCTTAAAATCTTACATAACAGCAAGCGTGTTGTTAGCTGTTTGTGTGATGTCCGGATGATTATAAAATCATTTATTTAATATTTCGGGAAAAGAAACTTCCATTTGTACAAACATAATTAATACCAGAGGAATCTCTCCGATCGTGCAGAGTATCTGACAAAAAAAAATGGCTGCCAAAAGACAGAACAGCAGCGAAACTAAGTCTTGCAGGGAATGGAAATTAAAGATTTTTTTGGTTATGTTATGTATATAATTTGGTGTTCAAAAATATGTGTGTAATATTGGATAATTGTATGGTGACCGATAAACTGTTAGTTTTTATAATATATATATATATATGTTTTTTTTATAAAATTTATATAAACACACAAACAGCTAACAACACTCTTGCTGTTATGTAAGATTTTAAGAAAAAATAAATAGTAAGTCATATTTCGTATTCGATTTACTATTGTTCCATCGAACTTACATCTTACCCGGAATTTGCATTGCCCACAGCCTTTTAAAAACATACTACTACTATACCCAGCAATGCTTCTAGCAAACTACCATTCTCTCTTTCTCCTTCTCTCTCTCTCTCTCTCTCTCTCTCTCTCTATATATATATATATATATATATATATATATATATATATATATATATATATATATATAGTTGAGTGATGATATAATTATGGCAAGCAAGATACACGGAATGTTTAACGTTTTCCTCTTAAGAGCTCATAAAACTTTAATTTAAGACT
>OY744526.1:111918042-112018042 GCA_963556195.1 Sepiola atlantica | reverse complement strand
ATATAATGTATATATATAATATTGCGTTAGCATGAAACATCGATGTCTGTAGGTATTTAAAATAATAAATATTTATTTCATAAATATTATTGTTTATTAGCCCCCTCAAACAAAGGCTGGGCACTCTCGAGTAACTTTAATAACAAGCAGTGCAAATAGCTATATGCACGATCCGAACGCCGTTCGTAAGATCACTCTATACTGCTTGGTATCTAGCAGCCGACTCGCTATTTACAGTTAAAATTCCTCTCCATTTACTAACTATGGCCGATGGGATATGACCCTCGACTACGAATCAGTGGCGATTTGTGATCGGGGTTCGCGCCCACCGACCGTTAGGAATTAGTTCCTACACTGAAGATTGCGTTAGCATGAAACATCGATGTCTGGACGTATTTAAAATAATAAATATTTATTTAATAAATATTATTGTTTATCAGCCCCCTCCAACAAAGGCTGAGAACTCTCGAGTAACTTTAATAACAAGCAGTGCAAATAGCTACACGCCGTTCGGAGATCACTCTATACTGCTTGGTATCTAGCAGCCGACTCGCTATTTACAGTTAAAATTCCTCTCCATTTACTAACTAATTGGCTATGGCCGATGGGATAAGACCCGCGCCCACCGACCGTTGGGAATTAGTTCCTACACTGAAGATTACGTTAACATGAAACATCGATGTCTGTAGGTATTTAAAATAATATATATATATATATATATATATATATATATATATATATATACTTCTCTGCCTTGAGTAGATGGAACACTGCTGGTGTTGTCTATTATGTTTACGAATAACAAGATAGAGTTTATTACTATTGCATTTAAAGTGGTGCAATCGCGACGACAACGGAGTATTCAAATTGTTCGGGTCCGGGATTCGAATACAGTTACCTCATGCGCACTGATGATTCTTTGTGAACATAAAATAAATATGTCTGTTGATATTAAAATATTCATTTGGTCAAAAATAATCATTAAATTCTGTTCAAGTCAAGCGCGTGAAAGAAATATAAAAATATAAACATTTAGCAAGGTTGCTGGTTTTCTCCATTGAGTATTGATTTACTCCTCTCCAGGAGTTAGGAACAGCCCCGTCGGTATTCCCCGGTAGGGGCGCCTTAGGCAGTAAGCAATAAACTTACTCCTCCCCAAAGAGGGGAGGCGAAGCCTGGGAGGGTGGACCTCCTAGAACTGCACAGGACAGACCCATAGACCGGCGTAAATCAAGCCCCGAAGGCCAAGACAATACCAGTCTATGGTATGCAGTATCCATCGGAACATATACTACACTTTGATCTTAGCCAAAAGGGCAAGAACGACTCTTTGAGTAGATTGAACATTGCTTATCTTACTATGTTTACAAATTGAAATATCGGGGTTATTTCCTTTACATTTAAGTGTGACTGTTTATTTCCTTTCTAATTCTTTATATTACCATTGATTTGCAGATACCAACTCTGGATGACTGACGGTCACCTATATGTTGTGTTACACCCTATTTTGTATCAATTTATTTATGCACAGACTTGTCTCTACTATGAAACAGTTGAACTTTTATAAAAAGAAACTATAAATATTTATAAATATAACTAATATCTCATCATTCATTTCTCAATAAACATATATAATTATATATAGAGAGGAAGATTTTTAAAGATGTAATCTTTCTTTTAAACTATATTCTAAATAAAGATTATAAAAAAATATTATTCAAGTGGTTTACATCAGCTTCCCAGCGATATTTATTTCAGTTTGAGATTTGACACAATTGCATATATTCTTTATTTGGAGTATGATTTTAAAGTAATTTAAATCTTTAAAATACACTCAGCTTTATCTTACTATACGATGCAATATGTGTTGTACTAGTGTTTGCCAGATTATTACACATTTTGGTAATTAGCTCAATTTTTTATATGTGGTTCAAATCTTAATATATATATATATATATATATATATATATATATATATATATATATATACATATATATACATTTATTTATGTATATATATGAACATATATATACATATATATACATTTATATATATGAAAATATATATATATACATATATATATATATATATATATATATAAGTATGCATATATATGTACATATGTATATATATATACATATATATATATATATATATGTAGGTAATAATAATTTAATATTTACTTAAATGAATATTGTTATAAGCCCATATTAGAAATTGAAGTTCAGCCACACTGATGATAGCAAAAGCTTGAAACGCCAGCGTATTTAAATAAAATAATTTAATATTTACTTGAATAAATATTGTATATATATATATATATATATATATATATATATATATATATATATATATATATATGAATTAATCCGACAGCTTTTCCCAGTTATCCTAAATATATTAACATTAGAACGGAGTAATCTTATTTAATTGTATGATATCAGATAAGAGTTTGAAATACAGGGTGTTTACAAACTCTTGGGAACATAACGATTTTTAATAACTCAAAAACTATTAGGAGTTGAAAAATGAAATTGGTACCGTTGGAAAGGGTAAAGTTTCAAGTTTTGTGGGGAATCTTCAAAGTTGCTCCATAATAGCACCATTCGTCACACGGCAGACATCTAGTCGATAGTCCATTTCCTGCCAAACGCGTTCCAGCATCTTGACGTCAATGGTTCCCACAACTGCCGTTACTCGAGCCTGTAGTTCGTCAATATCTCTTGGAAGGGGCGGCACATAGACTTGTTGCTTGACAAAGCTCCAAAGGAAAAAGTCACACGGGGTAAGATCTGGAGACCTAGGAGGCCAGGGCATGAGAACGTCATCACATCGCCCAGATCTCCCAATCCATCTACCAGGCAGCCTTGTGTTAAGAAACTGCCTTACTCTAAGACTCCAGTGTGGTGGTGCACCATCTTGTTGAAAAATGAAGTCATCAGATTCTGCTTGTTCCAACTGAGCCATTAACCAGTCTTCCAGCATGTTGAGATAGGATTCACCAGTGATAGTTGCCTCTTCAAAGAAGAACGGTCCATAGACACCTTTCTTGGAAATTGCACGTAACACGTTCACTTTTGGTGAATCTCGCTCGTGCTCAAGAAGTTCATGAGGATTCTCAGTACCCCATATGCGAGTGTTATGCTTGTTAAGTTTGCCATTCAGATTGAAGGTCGCCTCATCGCTAAAAACAAGCCGGTCATCAAAGCCGTTATCTTCCAACTTCTCTTGCATTGCAATGCAAAAGTCACGGCGAAGTGGCTTATCAGTGTCCTTCAACTTTTGGACCAACTTGAGCTTGTAAGGTACCATTTGCAGTCGTTTCCTTAAGACACGCCAGACAGTTGCTGGAGCAAGCTGAAGTTCCCTGCTGGCTCTTCTCACTGATTTACGGGGGTTCCGCTGAAAGGCTGTCCGAACTTGCTCAACTGCATCTTCTGAAGTTGAAGGGCGACCTGTTCGCTTACTTAGGCACAACCACCCATCTTTCACAAATTTAGCATGCCATCTGACAATGGATTTCCTTTCAGGGGCTTCTTTTTTAAATTTCCTGCGAAATGCACGCTGAACACATGTCCACGATTCAGTCTTTGCAAATTGGAGGACGCAAAATGCCTTGTCTTGTTTAGAGAACGCCATTACTGCACCTGGAAAGATAACACGAAAATCATTAGTATGACCAAAAACTTGATTAAGCAAGCTTTAAAATGGCACCAGTTTCATTTTTCTACCTGGAATAGTTCATGAGATATACGCATTTGTAATGTTCCCAAGACTTTTGAAACACCCTGTATCATATAGATAGTGAGATTCACAGATTGATGAACAGGTTTTAGTATTCTTTATTTGCATATTTATTTAATTAAGCAGTTTCTAATAAATTAATATACTTTAATATACATTTGTAAGTTGCATTGTTATATTTTCTTATAAATAATCAATAGTTACGTTGATAGTAAAACGTCTGCTCTCGTGGAAATGCTGAGAATACATTGATATTAGCCAAAATAGTGACTATTTTTATGTGTGGGCATTTCTGAATTAAAGAAAAATGATGTATCTATCATTGTATTATCTTTTAATCAGGGTGGGTAGTGTATTATCAGTTCTGTTTTCATCAGACATTACGCCCAGCAATCTACGTCTCCTGTTTATTGGGGTTGGTATAATCCTCCAAGATATTAGATCCAACTTTAGGAAAATAGTGTGAGGTTTTAGTCTCATGAGACAGTCTTCCTAAGAACTACCTTGTCTTTATTTGAAGGGAGTATACGATAATTTCTCCGATCCACAAAGAATGAAGAGGTTCAAACTTAGATAGTGTGCCAGTTTTTTTTCTAGCAATGACTAATTTATGATGAAAGATCATATTAAAGCTGAGTAACTTAACGTTTGGTTCCTGAAACGGTTGTTCTATATACTTTAATTGCAGGAAATACATACTAAAATCTTCCTTAATTCAAGGACCGCATTATGCTGGATGATGATTACGTTTAAAGTTTTCTTATTAGCAGTAATTGTCAATGCACATAACAAGTAATTTATCTCTTATCTAAGATTGTCCTGTATTCATCACGCCCGCTTTTACTCAATTTTGCTTCAACAAATCTTTAATCATGTTCAATGTGGACGTGAGTATTTAAAAAATGAGCAATACTCTTTTTTCAGCGCAGCTCGTTAATTGATTTATATTGACATTTAATTGTCACAATGTGTTCATACACACCGTTTATACGTATGAAAATTTGATAACAAAATAATGATCGTATATACTCATATATTATCAATAAAAATATTATAGGCATAAAGAGATGTATTAGTTTTTGTTATGCAATAAGGCTAAGTATATGTGTCAGAGTTTACAAATTCTGGATTAAGCACCTACCATGAAAATTACGCTCATGTATTATACATAAAGAATTAGACACTGTAGTGATATAGTGTGGTCATGCAGTTCCTAAATGTATGAGAGTGTAATTGAACGCAATGGATCTCAACGAATCTAATTCGGCATAGTTGATTAAATCGGTCAGCTCCGTATCTATAAGGTCAATTAGGAATTACGTATTGCTTCGTATTTATTTGCCTACCCAGATGTCGACATAAGGTCGGTTTTAATGTGGGTAAGTCCAGCTACCTAAAGCGTATTCATGCTTGGGAGAAAAAAATCGCCTGAATCTACAAAAAATATGCTTATTACTGACCGATGACAGAACAAAAATGGATGTTAGTATCAGGACAGATACCACAATTTGCTCTTAGCCGGAAGGCCAAGGAGGTCATGTTTATCGTTGCGGATTATTTTGACGTAATTAGTATACTAGTTAACATATAAAAAATGTATGTAAAGTAAATAACAAAATAATACATTTCTTTATATTTATATAATTCTCATATATTAAATTCATGAATTTCTTGTACCTTACTGTTATATAATAAAGCATATGTCATTTTTACTCAAAGCAAACATTTAACCTAACATTAAAACCTGAACAAGACAGCATATGTCTTGATACGACACGCCAGCAACTAAAAATAACTCTTTGTTTCAACCGATGTTAATTAATTGCGATTTAATTGTAAAAGTTAAATTAAAATACATCATTACAAATAAAAATTTACTATCTTACCTTCTGACGCTAAATCTATACTATTACTTCTATTATTGTACGATTGTACAATACTCTAATGTTCAATTCGGTTGAACATACTATAAAACATTAATATATATTAATATATTGCGATGCTCAATTCCGTGGCTTATTGAAGCAATTGTTCGTTCAACCTGATATCAATCCCTCATGAATTACCCCCTTGCGTGGTAGTATAGGACATGTTCGTTTGTTTGATAACCATCCCCCAGTAATTAGTTATTGCTTGTGTGTCAGTTTTGTGAGGGTACTATCTTTTCTGTGGTCATGATACAATCCTCCAAAAAAGTACCTTCTTATTTTGAGTATAGTGATATACTAGCAAAAATATGGCACCAAATGTCGCATATTTTTGCCAGTTCATTAAAACAGGTTTTCTTTAAGACTATAGTCTATATTAAATTCATCATAATAAACTATGCAAATATTTATTAGAATAATAAATATAAAAAAGGTATAACACTTTAAATAGTAATAACTATTATTTTTTACCAGTTTCTTGTTTATAAGTTTCTGTTAATTAAAAGTCCTTGTTATAGAACAGTGTGGAGGAAATAGGAAACAACCTACTTTGATTTAATTAATAACTTGACACGCCGATGTTATACGTATTGCTGTGGTACTATCGTATCTTTTTGGTCGATAGTCACATTTTGCAAACAGAGCAACGGTTAACCATTGTATTGAGCCCATGTTGTATTTATATGTGCCTGCCTGTCCGCAGTAGGCATTAGTAAATAATTATTTTCATTAATTATTGTTGACTTCAAGGGAATATTACAGCTTATAATGTAACATCTGATAAAAAGCTGACAAGACATATGTTATAAAAATATTTATGTTCTCACTGCATTTCTAAAAACAACGAAACTTTCAAATCGTCGGTGCTATTTATGTGACGATATTTAATAGACATACGTTTTTTTCGTGGAGCCAAAAATAAAAATATATAGATCCACAGAAGGAAAAAGAGAAATAACAAAGATCATCGTTAGGATTTACTTACCGGTTCCACAATTCAGCACGTTGCTTGTAACTGCAATTATAAACCGTCATCTCACACGTGATTTAACCATAAGTTGTTCGGTACTGATTCACCTGGGTTCTAAATCATCGCCTTACTATTAACATCTTTAGAATTTTAAGTAATGAAAATAGACAAACAAATGCCGTTGGCCATGCGTGTTTAAGTTAACAAATTAAAAAGAACGTTGCCATTTCATATCCCTGCGGCGAAGTCTGAACAAGTCATCGATAACAACGAAGAGATAAGCTACACTCATAGAATTCTAAAATATTGTTTTAAAATTTATTCGGACCCTCTTTCTCTGACGAAGAATGTTTGATTATTCGAAATGTAAATGAATAAAAATAATGAACAAACACATTTAAATGATTTTTAATAAAATGCTGCATCTAAAAACGTTGTCTTTAAAGGGGTTTGTTTGTCTCTGTTCATTACTTAAAATTTGAAAGATACTTCAAGTTTTCAATTAATACCTACATATTTACATATTTATAAAAAAGAATGTTGCCATTTCACCAAATTGCGACGAAATTTGAGCAAGTCTCCGATAACATCGAGGAGATAAGCTATCATCACAGAATATCAAGGTATTGCTTGACATTTTTAGGACCTCCTTTTTTTAAGAAATATTTTTTTAGTAATAGGCCGCCCAAATTAACGGGCGTATTTGTTTATTTTATTTAGTTAGTTACTCATTTATCAATCAATAAAAGAAATCAACGTACACATGTTTTCACCGTCAATTGATCTTCAGCGCAGCTACTGGCCAGATTCGAACCATCAACCACACTGTCTAACATGTAAACGCTTGCACTGGAATATGTATTGTAAAATAATTTAGATGTTTGGTGTTTTCATTTTCCTTAGCGATAACCGCATTCACTTAGGAAGTGAAAATACGAGAAAGGTTATTGCTAACAAAATACAACAGAAATCTCAACTATTTAAAGGCGATAAAGAATCGTACAAAATTCATGCAAGCTTTTCGAACCCGTGGGTAACAGGCAAGACTAAACATGATGTGGTCCCATGTTTGAATCTTGCCAAAAGCCACGCTCGTTATATGTTGATGTATTTGCATGTACGAAAGTTAATCCTAAACTTATTAACCGTAATTATGAATTTTGGAACCTAGCTGCAAGACGTTAATGTGTGGAATTGTAGATATATTTAGTTAAATTTACTTTTATGCAAACGGCTTACAACATGGGTGGACACCATTCGTAAAAGTTCCGGTAACTACGATATTTTGTGAAATTTTAACAATAGGCATAAGAATCAAATTACTAAATATTACCAAAAATTTCAGTTACTCTGGGGGTATGTTAAGGAGCTTTTAAGGAATATGGAGTTTTTGAATTGAAAGTTGTGGGCATATAAGCACGAACTTCAATTCGAAAATTTTAATATATAAGGTTTGCATTGAATTTAGAGAACAATGAAGCGAGTTTCCCGGAATTTCAATTTTCTTTTCAGACCACATAAGAGTAAGTCTTATATTTGAGATATGTTCTTGAATTAATAGCTGGTAATAGATTTTGAGCGAAATTAGAATAAGGATTCTAAATATAAAGTATAGAATCACACTATATCTTAAGTTTAATCTAAGTGATAGGGCATTAATAGAGTGCAATACCGTTCTGTTCGATGAATTTATTTTACCCGTTTTGGGGCAGGTATTCTTGTTTTTCTATTAACAAAAAGATAGGAAAATCAATAGTGTACGTCACCATGAAAGTACGGCTTCTCGGAGGCAGACAATAACAAATCTAAAGGTTACAAAATAATGTACTTACCATGTTTCTTTTATAAAAGTTTACTTTCCGTTTCATAATACGCCATTTTGCATTTTCTAGGACAGTTTTCATGGATGAGAAATGTTTTTGGCTGTCATGAGATGTGTAAATAAATAAAGAAACTTCTTTAGGTGTTCCTGTTTACCTGTGCGTATGAGCATATGTGAAATACACTTTTGACAGGAAACTTTTATTAACGCCAGGAATCTCGTTTTTATAAACCGTGAGAAGATTTCATAATCACTTTCAATTTAATTTTATACTATCTATGAAAATAATATAAAATAACTTATTATGTTTAGTTAAGCGATAGGTATATCACAGTTTATGAAACTTAGAAGTGACACACAGATTTTAAACGGTCGGGACCAAATGCATATATATATATATATATATATATATATATATATATATATATATATATATATATATACAGAACAGACGGATAGTTTTAGGAAATAAACTTTGCTCATAGAAGTTCCGTTTAGTTCTAGGTACAAAGAGAGAGAAAAGGATATTTATTGGCAGTGGTTTTACCTCGACGAGTTTTTATTATGAATGTTTTGAGGTGGCATACCTTCTAAGCTCAGTCGATCACCTGCCATGAACACAACGATAGAGCACAGAAAGACTAGCAACGTCTCTTATATTAGAAAGCGGCTGAAGAATGTAGAAGAGGACATCGCTCAATAGATTTCGAAGTCAGTGTTGTATCAGTTATTCTATTTAAGGTATTTTTCAACGTTCCTACAAACCCTTCATTCAAACTATCCATTTAATTCTATGCAGGGTCTGATTTTTAGTAGATATAGACTACGTATACGCTATTCGTTTTCATGAGAGTTATAGTATAAACTTTACCAACCCCAAAGAGGATATATGTTGAAATACTTATGATATGTAGTGTATATGCAGTTTGTTTATTTTTTCTTTTGTATAGAGATATTAGACTTCGTGGTTACAAATACATCTGATGTATGTCTCCCAAGGTTTAACTGCATGACATCAATAATGATGAATTATTATTTAACTGAAGATTACTTTTAGCTGGCTTTACTCTGCGTCTATTCTGGGCGGCTGTAATTCCCTACGGCGCCATTTGTTGTCTTACATCGCTAGACTTCTGGTGGACGTTTAATGCAAACAATTCTGCTCCTAGATTCACGAACTTTCCCGGCAATCCTCGCGGGAAATATTGCCATCAGAATATTCTTCAACAATTTGGTTGTGTATGAGCTAAGGCTAGGCTTAATTGAAATCACATAATTTCGTAATATATTTTCTACGTTAGACAACTAGAAATTAGAACATTTTTACGCATAGAATGAGTTATTTTAAATATTCTACAATTTCAGTATAAAATACATAACATGAGTTATATACGTGCATACTACTTTCGTTCTCGCATTAATATATATATATATACATATATATATATATATATATATATATATATATATATATATATATATATATATATATGCATATAGTGTATAAAATATATATTTGCGTATATATTCTTTAATAAATACTCAAAACTTTCCAGCGTAAAAGCTCGCTGAATGTAAACTTTGAACAACAGATGATATATTAGTAAACAATATTACGCTAAATTTCAATGACCAAGTCTTAATTTATTTTCAAAATTCCGATGGTTCGATGATTTGACGGTCCGTTTCATACATACAAAAACAACGCGGAATATATCTGCTTATCCAGGATTTTTAACATATGCAATTCTTCAGAAGTCCAATGTTCGTTTCAACCACTGGCATCCTCTGTGATCGCTACTTCACCGACCATCTAAATATTAATATCTACCGGACTATTGTGAGATCCATCGCTTTGTACAGCTCCATGTGTTTGCCGACAATACGGTATGTGGAACAAAAATTCGGTAGTATTGAAAATAAAATGCTCCGCTAGACTTCGGGAAGTAAACTGCTCGACCGCACTGTATTGGCGACATCCGCTAGCGCTACGGCATCGATAGTGAGATTAGACATCGCTTTGCACAATTATCACCTTTAAAGCGTCGTTCACGATGGCAATGCATGTGATGGTGCGAAGTAGAGACACACATCTATTATCGCAGACCATGCATGTGTTTGCCCTGTGATAATTGGATATATTTTTTCTTAAAAATAAGCTATTGTTTAACTGGACTTTGTTTATCTGTAAACAAATCATTTAACTGACTAGTTAAATTTCTTTCATTTACTTTAGAACAATAAATATTCTTTTAACTGCTATATCAACCGTATTTATTACAAAAAATAAAACATTAATAGTTACCCATGATGGTCAACTTTTTAAACAGTCGGTTGTTGCAGATTATTATAAAATAACTGTCTCGTAGAAAAGGTGCGATCTATTAGAGAAAATTGATATAATAATAAACTGGTGCACTTCATATGCGTACGTACATAATCAACTTTCACACATATTTTTTAAAAAATGAGATCGTCTGATTAGCAAAGATAGTAATTTTTCATTAAACCGATGTCCCTACTTTACATATTCCTACTTTACATATTTTACCATGAATTTTTCTAACATCAATGTGTGTCGTCCTGTCGTCTAAAACAGTATAATTTTAAATAAATGCATTTCTAAAACTGACATTCATTTTATTGATTTGGAAATATTTAGCTGAGAATAATCTGTATGGCAAGAAAGCAGGGCATTTGTTGTTTCTAAAATAATTACATTGCTAAAATTTGTAATAAATAAAGCCACATGCGTTTCATTTATTTAAAGAGTATTTTTACGGATGAAGGAAAGCTGATATTATTTTAATACCCTCATAAACATTTATTATTTAAACAGTAATATTATTATTAACAATAGATTATACAGATTGATACAGAAAGTATCGTGGAATGTCTATGGTTGGCCGCTTGTAATATTATAATGAAACGTTTGGTTAATTTTGAATTCTATAGGATAACTGTGAATGCAATGTAATGTAAGGTTGCACGTAAGCGTAAAATAGTCGTTTTTTCTGTTTATCATATGTAATGAGTGGTTGCGTCATGCGTTTACTTTTTAAGTTAATTAATATATATATATATATATATATATATATATATATATATATATTTATATATAGTGTTCATTTCGATTATTTTCGATAGGAATTCGAATAAGACAGCTCTATGTCCGTTCAAACAGAGCATGAATAAGTTATGAGGTTGAAAAAGACTAGATATGCATTCGGATTGTACACATTATCAGTTATTTCGACCTTAACTAGGTCTCTTCGGATGTGTTTCAAACCACAATCTAAACCTTTGAATTAAAACCTTTGAATTGTGATTGGAAACACATCCGAAGAGACCTAGTAAGGTCGAATAACTTCTGATGTGTACAGTCCGAATGTATATCTAGTCTTTTTCAACCTCATAACTTATATATATATATATATATATATATATATATATATATATATATATATATATATACCTCATAGTAATTATATTACAATCTAGGCATACTTATAAAATACTTTTTCGATTTCTATGGTACTTAAAATTGTGTATTTAGATAAATTGACATCAAATCTCACGTGGAACAGAAAAACAAAATGATTCAGTAATAGTAATGGCGCAATAAGCTAAAAAAATTAAACACTCATAAATCAATGTGTTAATCTCTGTATTTTACTGACATATCACTCATAATATTTTACTTCATTGTGAGTTGCGAAAGCCACCGTGTTTTCTGCGTTTTTAATATATACCATATGTTGTGGTGACAACCACTCATTTGCATATACGAATAACGTTACACTATAAATGGCAAGCCTAGGTTGGCCTTAGTGTGTGTTACCTAAATGCCACCGGAAGTGACGCCGAAGAGCGTACATGTCCTCCCACCAAGACTCTCTGACTCAACACCTTCATTTGTACATACTGTAACTATACCTTTTCTTTAATACACTTATTATTGCATTCTCCTTGTTGTTTGCGTCTTCATTGTATTCCTCACTAATTATTGTTCAACCTTGCAACCACAACAGTTGGCGACGAAATATGAAGCGTCAAATATAACAGTTTGACGAAGAACTATTGAAAAAAAAAGTACAATGCAAAGTGTTGACGAGCAAACGGATTTTACGCTAAAGAAAAGTTTCAACTTAAGTGAAAAAAAAACAAAAAAAATTCGAACGTGGCAAAAGCGACAATTTACGCCGTTTTCTGGGAATCCGACTTGCAAACGAATGTAAAAGTGAATTTTTGTTTTGTCGCTAAACGACAAATCTGTTTTGTATTACTAAAGGACCAACTTGCAAACGAAAAGCGGATTTTGTTCTGTCGCAAAACGACAGGTCAGACTCGTATTACGAAAAGCAAGGAAGTAACCTACGAAAAAAAAAGTTCACCAGTGGATTCTAATTACTGCCCCCCGTTAGCAAAACAACAACTAAAGGAATATTTTAATTAATAATTTGTTTGGCGGCGGTACTAAAAGGAAATACCATAGCTAGAAATTAAAGCTCAAGGAAAGGATTTTTTTTTAAGTTGTCACTGGATAACTGATAATACAGTAAAACGTCACGAAAAAAAAAAAAAAAATGGAAGACTTATCAAAAATGTTCATACAATTTTTACAGGCACAAGCTGACCGCGAGGAAAGACAAAATCAGGCACAAGCTGACTGCGAGGAAAGACAAAATGAACGTTTTGCTAAAACACTGGAATTACTAAAGAGTAATCGAGAAAATGTCGACAATGTTAATTTCTCCCATACAACTATCTTTAATAGTATGGACACATTTAATTATGTGCCGGAGGAAGGAAAGACTTTTGAAGCATACTATACAAGATACGAGGATGTCTTTCAACTGGACTGCAAAAATTTGCCAAATAGCCAGAAAGTGAGCCTCTTACTCAGGAAATTGGGTACATCAGAACACAGCAAATTCATAGATTACATATTACCTAAAAAAACTGCGGAATTAGAATTCATGGAAGCTGTGAAATTACAAAAAGAATTATTTAATCCAAATATATCACTTTTTCATAAAAGATGGCTGTGCATGAATCTAAGAAAGATGGACAACCAAGATTATTTGACATACGCATCAGTTGTCAATAAAAACTGCGATAATTTTAAGCTTGCGGAACTAACGGTAGAAGATTTTAAATGTCTAATCTTCGCACAAGGGTTAGTTTCAACGAAAAATGCAGAAATACGCAGACGAGTGTTGTCTAAGCTGGAATCTGAGCAAGATTTAACCCTCCAGAAACTAGCAGAGGACTGTGAAAGGGCCATTACACTAAAAATGATTTTAAAAATATAGAAGAATCCGGAGTGGCATATGTAAGAAAAGTTAGAAAACCATACACACGAACCAAGAACTTTACAAAGAAAAGCAATCGAAATGGAACGGGATATTACAATCCTAATAACCATAAATATAGGACAGAATATAACAAGCCTATTCCTAGATATAACTGTAAGAGATGTGCAGAAAAGCATTGGAAATCATATTGTCCTTATAAAAAGAAAAAATGCTACATTTGTAAGAAGGTGGGACACAAAAACGATTGCTGCAGATATAAATATTACACCAGAAAGAGAGTACAGCAAACAAAATCAAATACAAAATTAGACAAAGATCGGCGAAAATACGTAAAAGTGGAAATATTTAAAACACCAATAAAGTTACAACTCGACTCCGGCTCCGATATTTCCATTATAAACCTGAATACATGGAAAAAGTTGGGTAAAAAAACAACCATGATGAAAACGAGTAAATCAGCCAGGACGGTAACTGGTGGTGGTATAAAATTTGAAGGAGAAGTTGTCCTTCCGATAAAATTAAAAGGGATTACGAAGAAATTAAAAATATTCGTACTGAAAAATAGTGAAAATCTGTTTGGAATAGATTTAATTGAGAAATTTGGACTATGGGATAAACCAATCAATACATTCTGTAAAATAATAGAATGTTCTTCTCCAACAACAGTAAATATAAAAGACGATTTAAAAGAATTATTTCCTGAAGCATTCACGACTAACTTAGGTCGCTGTAATAAATTCAAGGCCTCGTTTGAACTTAAAGAAAACGCCAGCCCAATTTTTAGAAAAAAGCGAAACGTTCCGTTCGCTGGGTTGGAAAAGATTAATAAAGAATTAGATAGATTGGAACAGACAGGAATTCTATCAAAAATAGAACACAGCGAGTGGGCAGCCCCCACCGTATACGTAAAGAAAAAGAATGACGAAGTTAGAGTGTGCGCAGATTTTTCGACAGGGGTCAACTCCCTATTAAAAGATCACCATTACCCTCTACCAAGCCCAGAGGAAATATTCACGAAGTTAAATGGTGGTAATATCTTCTCTAAGATAGACTTGAGCGACGCATATTTGCAAATACCGGTCGAGGAAAATTGCTCAAAAATACTATGCATCAATACGCATAAGGGATTATACAAATACAACCGATTGCCCTTTGGCATCAAAGTAGCGCCTGCCATTTTTCAGCAAGCGATGGACACCATGCTAAGTGGTATTGAGTGCGCATGTGCATACCTGGACGACATTGTTGTCAGGAGCAAATCCCTACAAGAACATAAGGAACATTTGAAACAAGTATTTACTCGAATACAAGAATTCGGCTTTAAAGTAAAAGTAAGTAAATGTGACTTTTGTATGAGCGAGATTAAGTATCTTGGACACATAATAAACAAACATGGACGACGTCCAGACCCAGACAGATCTGCGGCAATAAAAAATATGCCAGCACCTGATAACTTAACAACCTTGCAGAGTTTCTTGGGACTCGCAAATTATTATCAATCTTTTATTGAAGGAATGCATAACTTGCGAGCCCCCTTAAATAATCTGCTTAAAAAGGATACACCTTGGAACTGGACGCAAGAATGTCAAACCGCTTTTGACAAAATAAAGAGCGCACTAACATCCGAATTATTCTTAACGCACTTTGACACAAAATTAAAAATAGTCGTCGCTAGTGACGCTAGTTCCTACGGCTTAGGAGCATGCATTCAACATATTATGCCGGATGGGTCTAGAAAACCAATAGCGCACGCTTCGAGAACGCTGATACCAGCCGAGAGGGCATATTCACAAATCGAAAAAGAAGCATTGAGCATAATCTTTTCCGTGACTAAATTTCACCGATATTTATATGGTAGACAATTCTTACTTGAAACCGCCCATAAACCGTTAGTCACGATCTATGGATCAAAAAAAGGATTGCCGGTATACACCGCAAATAGATTGCTGCGCGGGGGTACAATCTTACTTAATTACGATTTCCAGCTACAACATCTAGCATCAAAAAAGATTGGCCATGCGGATGGACTGTCAAGACTGATACCACAGAAGCACAATCTGGAAGAATCAGTCATTGCAGCAATTCGGACAAATGTTGAAGTAAAAAATATGGTAGCAAACATCATTAAGGAACTACCCGTAATTTTGTCGGACATTAAAAGGGAAGCCGAGAAAGACGAATACATAAAGGACATAAAAGAGAAAATTATAACGGACACAAAGGTGCAGGAAGTTTTCTCCATATGTAACGATGTGTTACTGTACAGTGAGAGAGTGGTAATACCCAAAACATTGCAGAATAGGATGTTAAGAGATTTCCATACGGGACATCCGGGGATAAATCGAATGAAGTCGTTAATGAGAAGCTACGTGTACTGGCGTAACATGGACACTGACATAGCAGCAACAATAAATAAATGTAAAGGATGCCAGTTAGCAGCAAAATCCCCACCTATAGTACACAAACCTTGGCCGAAAACCGACCAACCATGGTTGAGAATCCACATGGACTTCGCTGGTCCAGTAGGAGAAAACTATTATTTAATTGTAGTGGATAGTTACACAAAATGACCGGAGATAATGCGTTGCAGGAATCCAACAACGAACAACTCAATAGGGTTCCTACACGAGTTGTTTGCAAGATTTGGTGTACCAGACACACTGGTCACTGACAACGGAACGCAGTTCACATCCGCAGAGTTTAAGGAATTTTGCGACACGTTCCGAGTGAAGCACATCACGACTCCGCCGTATCATCCAAGGTCGAACGGCCTTGCGGAAAGGTTCGTGGACACGCTAAAACGAGCGTTAAAGAAATCTATTGGAACACCAACAGAAAAAGCTTTGCAACAATTCTTGCAAGTTTATAGGATCACACCACATCCTAGTACACCATCGAACATATCACCAGCTGATCTAATGTTTGCCAGAAAGGTAAAATCAGCGTTTGATAAACTGTAGCCAAGACAGGCAATTATCCGAAACACTACACACACGAGAAGAAAGAAATATAACTCGGGAGATCGAGTATATTTTAAGTGCTACAAGAATAACACATCTTACTGGGAATGTGGAGTAGTGGATAAACGCATTGGTGATTGTACATATATGATTAAAGGTCCACAGAGTATACATAAAAGGCACCTAAATCAGATAAAAAAACGTCATATCCAAGATGCTGATTATACGACAACAGTCGAAGAGGAGGAAATCATAGATATCATATACGAATCCTTTAATTTGGAACCGCCTCAATATACACCTGAACCCCGAAGATCAGGTAGGAAAAGAAAATTTAATGAACCATTGATGGTAAACCCTAAAAGAAAAAGATATTGAAATCTGTGTGACTTCAAATCTTGGGAGGGGGGGTTGTGTTTGCAACCACTCATTTGCATATACGAATAACGTTACACTATAAATGGCAAGCCTAAGTTGGCCTTAGTGTGTGTTACCTAAATGCCACCGGAAGTGACGCCGAAGAGCGTACATGTCCTCCCACCAAGACTCTCTGACTCGACACCTTCATTTGTACATACTGTAACTATACCTTTTCTTTAATACACTTATTATTGCATTCTCCTTGTTGTTTGCGTCTTCATTGTATTCCTCACTAATTATTGTTCAACCTTGCAACCACAACACCATGCATCATTAAACTTATGTAGGTTAAACATATTTACACCCAGGTAATTTTCGCTAAAATATGGTCGCATTCAAGCATAATGTAAGCAAATACTTGTTAGGCCGTCATCTTAGATAATACATGTCTTTTAAGTAATATTCTGCCTATTTCAGTCATTGTTTCTTATCGTCTCGTGGATGTGAGTAGAGGTTATTATAGCCAAACTGCATTTAACCTAGAGTTGCTTAAGGTCCTTTATAAGTGGTGGCGCATATATATATATATATATATATATATATATATATATATATATATAATATATATATATATATATATATATATATAGTACATGTATTATATTAGTTTATGTAGATGTGAATCCGTTGAAACCAGTATTTTTGAAAAGTGCTCAATAAAAAAGTAGAGCTGTTCTTTACAATAATTTTTTGATTCATACAAAGATGGTCTGAAGAGGTTGACCCTCTATGAAGAGTACAACCGAAAAATGTATGCACATATGTAACCAATAATGTGTGTATAAATAAAAATGTGAAACTACATATATAAATATATATATATATATATATGTATATATATATATGTATATATATACTGATATATATTTTAATATATATATATATATATATATATATATTTTAATATATATATATATATATATATATATATATATATATATATATAGTAAAAAGGAGTGAGGTAAATAAACTACCATCAAAGCATGTAATAGATGCGATATTTATTTTATTTTAAAAGAAAAGAAAAATCGAAACTGATTTTTTTATTTTATAAACTTACATTTTTTTAGTTTATAGTTATACAAATAATTTCGCCGATTAAAATTGGCCTCATCAGTGTTTTAAGATCCGATGTTATTGGAATACCAGTCTCTGTTGGTGTGAGACGGATATTGAGATGTTGTTTTTTTTATCGTATGAAATCACGCATGCACGTGGAACGGTTATAGTTTTAAAAGTTCATACTTTTTTTTTTGAAGCATCCGAATGAAATTTAGTAAAAAGGAGTGAGGTAAATAAACTACCATCAAAGCATGTTTTAGATGCGATATTTATTTTATTTTAAAAGAAAAGAAAAATCGAAACGGATTTTTTAAAATTGTTTTTATAAACTTTCATTTGTTTAATTTATAGATATACAAATAATTTCGCTAATAAAATTGGCCTCATAAGTATATATATATATATATATATATATATATATATATATATATATATATATATATATATATATATATATATATATAGCAAAAAGATGCATATCTACATATGATGCATATTGAGACGTATACTTTGGTATCCGCGTGTATATATGAACATACATTTTTACATGTATCTTGGAGAAACTGGAATCTATGCCTTTCAACAACGGAGCGACCTTAATACATCTGATAGAATTTGAACCAACCGTTATCATTCAACATCCCATGTAGTTTACTATAATGCTATTTACTCAGCAACTCGTAGGAAATTGGTGCGATTTCCCGAATCGATCCGGCTATAGAAAATATGTGTGTGTTTATTTGCCTTTCTAGGCGTGTAAGCGTCTCTTTACACGCATGCGTGTGTGGTTTTCTTTGTAGATTATTCAAAAGAAAGAGGCACTAGAGATTCGTCTCCTGATAGGATGAACATTCCCTGGCCAGACAATGATTCCGAACGCACGGCGCTTCTTTGAAGTTCCTACAGAATTTAAGCCGGCTAATTGTCGCCAGACGATCTCGAGGAAAAGCAGTCGACTTTGATCACATCGAATTGCCATAATAACAACATAGATCACTTTGTGTTCAGAGATTTGATTCGGGCATATCTTATGTAGGATCTCACATGAATAGGCTTTTGTGGTCGAAAATGCAGACAAGTTGTTCGAACGCAATTACCGCATTTACGAAACAAGTAAAGAAAATGGAAATTGAACAAATATTTTAAGAACTTTTTTTTTAATATGAATCTAAATTATACCCATGAATGATATTGCCATTAAAATTAAAGAAACCTACATGTCCCTAACAGGCGTTTTCCGGGAGTATCTTTACTTGTATTTATGTTTATTTTATTTAAAAACTAAATCGTTACTTTTTCTTTTTTTGATAAATGTTAATTATTACGGTACGATTGGTTAATAAACAATTAATGAGAGACGAAGAGTAGAAATTAGACAATGGGTTAACTTTCGGTAGCCTCGTAACTATCCCCTCCATTATTTTGTACTTTAGTCCTCAATTTCCATGAGCGATGTCACTGACAAAGGAAGAAAAATTGCTGTTTTCTAGGTCGGAATATATCGTTGGCTAGTTTGTAATCATAAAGTAATATTTTTTTAGCACCTAACATCAAATGGGGCACTTTCCATAGAAGAAAATTGATGAAAGTAACTAATTTTGATAAAAGAAATGTTGTTTACAACTCTATTTATAAACTCATGGAATGTAAATAGCTTTCAAAACTATCCAGCGTTTAATACATGACGAGTTGATGATTACTTCCTAGCAATTTCAAATTTGAAAATAATTTGTATACATTAAAACTGGCGATGATAAGTTATTTCCGGCTTTGAAATTCTCAGCAAATCGTCATGTATTAAAAGAGTAAATGTTTTCGAAGATAGTAGCATCAACTAAATCTATAAATAGTCATTGAACCAACATTACCGTAACAGAATTATTTACTTTGAAAGCAATTTGATTATATTAATACTTTAATGGGGAGATCATACCGTAATAATTCAATGAACATTTCTAAGTCTATATAAAATACTTATTTGGTAAAAATGAAACTGTATATATTTTTAAAAAGGCCAAATGAAAATGAAATCTGATATAATAACATAAACAATATTATAACCCTACGTCAATCAACCCAGGTTTCAATCCGTATTAACGCATCTTATCAAAGGCAGTTCTGCCTTTGATAAGATGCAGTAATGCGCATTGAAACCTTAGTTGATTGGCGTAAGTCTATAGTATTGTTTTCTAATTTTATAAGGATCTACTTTGTATTGAAAACACTTGAAAAATTCGTTTCATGTTCGCTTTATAACCATAGTTGAACTTGATCAATTAATACACACACACACACACACACACACACACACACACACACACACACACATATATATATATATATATATATATATATATATATATATATATATATATATATATGTCATGAGTCGGAATATTGTTTAGGTATATGCAAACTGTGTCTTGCCTAGACGAAGTGTTAATAGAGAATGGTAGTTTGCTTTAAGCATTTCTGGGAATAGTAGTAGTATGTTTTTTTAAAAGGCTGTGGGCAATGCAAATTCCGGGTAAGATGTAAGCTGGAAGGAACAAAAATAATAAATCGAATACGAAATGGGACTGACTATTTTTTTAAATCTTACATAGCAGCAGGTGTGGTGTTATTCCGACTTTCGAAGAAACGTGCCAAAACCAGTTGGCAGATCCACTTCCTAAAAAGATGGCACAAGCACAGCATAACACCCAACACCATTCGAAACCTCCACCTACCCGCCTGTCTCCCATATTCTCAACCTCACATCACCAGGAATATTGATACCACCAGAACCTACAACTAACACAACCACCTCACTAGGCCCTGGTCACTGACCTCACTGGCTCCCTTACTACTGCCGAGACTGACCTTCTCAGCCGTGGCTTCAAATTCATCACCACCCAAAAGCTAAACGACCACACACAACTTAATATCGAGACTCAATTCTGTAGAACAACCTACCACCTGAAATGGCTCACAGCATTTAATCTACCTACCCAAGACAATTCTAATAATACAACTAACGCTACTAATTCCTTCCCTGTTTACCAACTTGGTCACCCATTGCACCCACCGCCTAATAACCACCTACTTGATCAAACACTTTCTACATTAAAAGAGAGGATCTGTGATATACTCCAACAAGAACAACCTCACATCACCCCTAATATCACCAGATCTCAACGCCTACCCTAAAACACATAAAAAATAAAAATCTAGTTTACTTACCCCTTGATAAAGGCAAGGAAGTATTCATCATCTCTCAAGACTCCTACAACACACTCGCCCTTGAACACCTTAACAACAACAACAACCTATACACCCCGCCCCTAACAGTTAAGCCACATCAGTCCAAAACTCCATTAACAACACCTGGTCTCAAATCTGTATCACACGTAACCTTCCCAAACATTACAAAATCAACTTCACCAACAAAAACAGAAAACTCACCACCTTCTACCGCCTCATTAAAACAAACAAGACCAACACACACACACAAATTAGACCTATAGTCTCCAGTATTGAAAGATCCACTCTATTAAATCTCCTGGCTTCTCTCTCAACTAGTCAAACAACTACTCTCCACGTTTCCCGCACATGTCAGCAGCTCCGACCAAGTAATTATCAGACTACACTCACTCCAACGCCAACAACTACAATAAAACAACTATATATTTAGCCTCGACGTAATCTCCCTCTACCCCTCAATACCCGCACACCCAGCCATAGACCTCATCACCGACCACATATCTTCCTCTGACAACCTAGAGCTCTTCGGACTAACATCTACTGACATCTACAATCTCTTATGCATCATCATCGACAACACATACTTTACCTTTCAGCAGCACGCTTTCAAACAAATCTCCGGCCTCCCCATAGGTTAGAACCTATGGGGAGGCCGGAGATTTGTTTCCGGTCCTTTAACCATCACCTACATAAACCGGTTAGAGCAACGAGAACTTAACTCCTGCCTCTCCTATATATTCTTCTCCATATAGATGACATTCTAATCCTTACATGCCCTCAAGGCGATGCCACACAAATATTCAGCATCTTCAACAACACCGACCCCCACATACAATTACCCATAGAACACCCCAACGATTCCGGCTTACTCTCTCTCCTTGACTTCAACCTTAATAACACCGATAACGGCTCTATACATACCAACTTCTATAGGAAACTTGCAAACACCTCTTCATACACTTTAAGCCTGTCCTGCCCACAAAAGCCAAATTAAGTTATGCCCCTAATGAAATCACCCGCATACAATACAAATGCTCTTCTGCTGCTGACTAAATAACACATACTAAAAACTTCCACCAAACCCTCCAAACTAATGGCTACCCCGCTCCCACCATAGCCCACCTAAATAAGTCCAAAACACGTAAACACCGCACCCTCTCTAACACCTGTTTCTTAAGACTCCCTTTCTTCAGAGATAAAATCACCACCTCCATCCGGGAACTATACATAAAGAAAATCTTGATATACAACTAGCCCATACTGGCACTTCCTTACGCCAACACCTATCTAAGAAACGTACTAACCACACACCCGAACCCTGCTCCCTGACCAATTGCCCTATCCCCAACACTGGTCTGTGCTATCGCACCAACTGTGTATATAAGCTACAGGGCAATAAATGCAACAAGTTACCATCGGTAACACAACAAGACCACTACACCTGCGCGTCAAAGAGCACATGAACGCCTGTATATCCTCTTTCCACAAGCACACAGAGATATGCTCGAATACTCAGCGTGATATTCATGTCTCCATCTTAGCGTCTGTCAGAAATATTGAGGACCTTAGAATGACTGAACCGATCCTCATCTCCAGATTTAACCCCTCACTCAATCAACGTCACGAGCTCCACTCACCGTTCATTCTATATCTACCATCTCTCCCACTGACAAACCCTCATATCTAACACTCATTATATTCGTTTTCCACCACTTCACTCATTACTTACCTCTTATATTAAGTCATCATACACCCAAACAATCAAATAAACCCCTCCCCATATGAACACCCAACCAACACACATTCAGCCACAAACCAAAAACCATAATCAATCAACCTACTCCACTAAACCACCAAAATAAGTCACCTAATAACCTGGCATTAATTATTAAGTAATCTAAACATATATATATATATATATATATATATATATATGTATACAAATAACATACAAATATCAAAACAAATTTTGAAAAATATGAATAAATAAATAAATAAATAATAACAATAATAATAATAAATAAATAAATAAATAAATAAAAAATAAATATACATGAATTAAATAAATAAAATAAAAATAAAATAAATAAATAAATAAATGAAAATAATAAAATTAAAAAAACACTAAATAAAGAAATATAAAAACAAGATGAAAAATAAAGAATATATAAATAAATAAATAAACAAACAATAATACATACATATACATGTATATATATATGTATATATACATATATATATATATATATATATATATATATATATATATAGTCATCCACATACAGCCTGTTTCGCTGTTTCACAGCTCATCAGTGCGGCTAGACCAGTAAGTGTCTCAAGCCGGGATCGAAACGCAACCGTAACTAATACCTTAATACACAGACTTCTACCGACCGAATCTATGAATTAATTCGCATTAATGACCCGAATAACAAACAGAGTTATTTCCCCTTCATCGTCTTCACAACCGAATTTAATCATATAGTAAATAACATATTACATTAATTCGATAAAATAATTTGATGAAACTCACAATTTATAATACTTCTTAAATATAGTATAATCAATAAATTTAATAAAATCTAGAATATTTAAAATGAGAGATTAATTACTTTACTTTATATTAGCATTCTTAAAATACGGAAAAAAATACAAAAATAAAACACACCGAAAATAAAATGTAAATAATTAAAATATAAATATAAAAAAATAAATAAATGTATATATATATATATATATATTAGTACAACTTACTGTTAATCGACCACCATACATTTATCCAATATTACACACATATTTTTGAACATCACATTTATATAAATAACATAACTTTAAAACGTATTAATTTATATTCTCTGCGGGACTGGATTGCACCTACGCTGTCTCTGTCTTCTGGCATCCATTTTAGCAGATCTCTGCACAGACTGAGTTTTTCTCTGGTGTTTATTATTTTTGACAAAGAGAAGGTTCTTTTTCCGAAATATTAAATACATGATTTTCATAATTATCCGGATATCAAACAAACAGCTAACACCACACTTGCTGTTATGTAAGATTTTAAGAAAAAATAAATAGTAAGTCACATTTCGTATTCGATTTATCATTTTTGTACCTTCCAGTTTACATCTTACCCGAAATTTGCATTGCCCACATCCTTTTACAAACATACTATATATATATATATATATATATATATATATATATATATATATATATATATATATATATATATATATATTATAGGCAAAAATGTGTGGGTATATCTGTATGTTTTTATGCCCAACTAAAGCTCCGAAATTACTAGACAAAGCCCCATTAATTCGGTATCTTCTGACTCAGTTCTATAATATCTTAAATTTTGAAAAAAGTATTTATTATTTCGGGCTAACTACGTCGGGTTTTGTAAACGAGTACATTTTTTTTAATCTAAAATCAACATAATTATGTAGAAATTTTGAAATAAATCAATGTAATGATGTAGTAAATTTGCCAACTGATTCTTTCGCACATGACGTCATAGTAATATGTAGGCGGTCTGCCGTCGCATACTTCCAGGCATGACGTCTTAGTTGGATAATATTTTTTCCTATCGTCACATTGTTATTGCTTATTGGTATCACGTTTCTATTCATACTATATCCACTTATCAACAGCATTCCTCTTAAAACCGAGGGGGGGCATCAGAAAAAGTGAATTTTATAAATCCGTAGAGGCCTTCTTGACTTTATGTTTATAGAAACAATTAGGTCTTAGGAAGACCAGATACTGTACAATTAAAGTAAAGCACCGCATAGCCTGGTCAGTACTAAATGGGTGACGATTTGGGAAGACCAGCTGGGTTCGTTGATATGATATGGACGCATTATTTAGGAACAAAAACTAAGCATGATATGAGTTTTTCATCGGCATGATTTTGGTTTATGGACACAAATGAACAATTTGAATTTGAACATTTCAATATGTATATTTTAGGAGCACAAACTAACGATAATATTAGTTCTGTTATATGACAAGGGCGCTATATAAATCGACATGCGTTTGGTTTAGGGACACAATTAAACAATATGGGGCATTTGATACAACAAGGGCGCATTAGTAAATGAATATGTTTGTTTTAGGAGCACATGGCTTCTTTAATACAGCAGCCGAACCAAAACCCAAACCCTAACACGATGGTATTGGCGTTGTCCGGGAGTCATAAAAAATAATATAGCATGACTACTGTTAAGTGGTATATCTTATGGCAAAAATGCTCGATACAATAGATAATACTTATATATATATATATATATATATATATATATATATATATATATATATATATATATATATATATATATATATATATATATATATATATATACATTCTAACCAGGAAAAAACACGTAGTCCCCCTTTGTCAGAAACATCGCTCACGGAATGTGAACTCTAAAGGACAGAATAAAAGAAGCGAGAGTTACAGGACTGCCGAAAGTAAACTGAAAGTCCATGTTTACTCTCCTAAACGAAAACCATCACGACATGGTCTAAAAATAAATGTAAACAAGTGTATATCCGTTGCCAAGTAACTGTCGCTTGTGAGACACCAAATTGATGAGGTTGAATAATATCCTTGCCTGTAAGGATAGAAATACAACAATTCGAACGACCCAGCTCTCTTCGTTAGTTGCAACGATTCATAAGACTCGTCAATCACTATTGTCGTTTAATCCCGGGTTGTTCCAAGATACCCTGGCGAATATCCTGAAGAAAAAAACAGAAAAACTTACAATTAACACAGTAACAATTCCGCGTTCCAACAAAGCCAAATTTAAATCAATAAATAACACCAAACTCAAATACATTACTGACAACGTTCAGACTAAACTAACCCATTGATACAAGCACGCCCGATATAGGCGCAATACCACATCAGTAGATTGACAACTACAATATATAAAATGTAACCAACACATATAAGCTGACACAGTTTCCCGAATGCACACACATTATATCATTAAATATTTTCTTAGTGACGACTTGTTGGGACAAGATCCAGCATCAGACACAAATTTGCAACAAAATCTCCAAAACACTTCTCTTAAGTCCACAGTTGTGCCAACCTCATTTAGTGACCAAATGTATATTGCGGCATTACAACAGCCACATTTAGGGCTTACATCCCACCTCCACTGCAACAACACATATTTGATCATTTTGATTTACTCTTCCATCCTAGCAAAATAGCCACCTTCTAATGTATTAGCAGTTTTTATCACCTGGGTTGAAAAGAGATGTCAAATTTTGGAGTCGCAACTGCATAAACTGACAGCGTTGCAAAGTTAAACGGCAAACTATGTTCACCACTGATACATTTAGCGACCCTGACAAAAAGTTATCTCATCTGCACACAGACATCGTTGGACCCTTACGACTTTGCTTAAAATACTGCTATTTGCTAACGATTGGTGATCGGTTTTCTACATTGGCCAACTACAATCCCGCTAAACGATATCTCAGCAGACACAGCAGAAAAACAACCTGGTTGAGTGCATAGCAACATATGCTGTACCAGAAGTCATTTCGAGCAACAGCGTCACATATGCTCCAGCCAAAGATTTTTGGAGAATTCAAACTCCTTCTCGGAACCATGTATATACGACGACTGCTTACCATCCCTACTCAACTGACCTCATGGAGCGATTAAAGAAACAGTTTAAATCATCTCTCACAATGAGACCCAACACAACCAACAGGGTTAATAATCTGCCTTTAGTACTAGTATCTGTTAGCAACGTCGTCAAATCGGACTTAAGTTGCACACTCGCTTAAGTAGTTATTAGGCCAACATCATCTTTGACTGGTAAATATTTTGACAAAGAAGATGATGTAAACCCTACGAAAACATTTGTGAGGGACTGAAAAGCTACAATGTCAACAGAAGGAAACCATAGAGGCAGGTTCCTGTACCGAAAATACATTCTGATAGAGAATATGTATTTGTTCGCGACGATACAGTAAAACAACTATTAGAACAAAATTGCCAGGGTCAATGCAGAGTAGTAAAACTGGCAGAAAAATTCTCACAATCAGAATAATGAGATAAATGAGTTTCCATCGGCACACTTAAGCCTGCCTTAGTAGAAAAAAACACAGCTTACTAATAAACACACGACATCTACACCTATCCCGACAGAACAAAGAAATCCAATATTCCAAATGCATACATCCCACCAGAAAAAAGTACAAGTACACAGACCTGATCTATAGAAAAATGTAATTCACACGCAACTTTACACATACACATATTAAAACATTAAAAACAAATAACAAAAAACTTTTTTTTTGATCTGAGGAGGAGTATTTTCAGCATCATCTACTTTTTTTTCTATTCACTTCCATACGCATTCACCGGGGGAGGGGGGGGCGTTTTAGGCCCACATTATCATTCCGTTCGCGATCGTTGATTGCGTACACTCCGTGATATAAAAAGAGACACAAGAAAATTCGCATTCTTTCTTCCGGTCTCGCTTCTTATGATCGCACACCGCCAGCACATTTTGCTACGCACACACACTTCACGTTATGAAAGACACTCCCCTCAACTTCCACAAACACACATAAGTACACATCCTTTACAGACTATTTTACACAATCCACAAGCGAAACCTGTCGGATTTGCGAGGGGTGTAGATTTATTTGCATACATTATCGTTTCCGCGTGGTTTCTTTGTTTCATTTGTAAATGCTTATATTAAAACATGTATAGAGAAAGACGCTGAGCAAGCGTCAGCTAACGTTCTAAATGTATGTGTATGCACATTCATCGATGTGTACGCCGTTTAAATCTATGCTACTTTATTTTTTTATTTTTTAAACAATGTTCTGTCAAAATCGTAGAATATGACCACACAATGGAATAAAAATTGTATGGGATTGCATTCGGACTGATGCGAGGAGTCAGAGGTTTATATTGTTTTATTCCGTATATTTGTTTCGAATGACAAAGCTCTACATTCGACACCGGGAATTTAAATAGGCTGTTCTTATGTTTTCCTCTATCTCGTATTCGTATATAAGCCTGCTTATCTCTGGTTCAGGCTCAAAATAAAGAAGTAAATCTGGGACATGCTGTCCTTATTGTGTTGACTCCTCACAAGAATAAAATTAGACACGAATTTGTTTTTTTTTATGTGGGGGAATCCAGCAATCCAGAAACAATCATTCTAGATTTAGATCAAAATAAAAATTGTCGGCAGAACAATTGTTTAATGTTGAATTATTTATTTGCTCTAAGGTAAACATACAATTATACAAATAAGGTACAAGGCCATAAAAATGTGGGGGAACGGTCATCGTTCGTCACCCTCTGTCTATCATACTCATTGCATCACCAATATACTACATTTACTCTAAGGGCAATCTCACTGAGAAATATCCTCAATGTGTTAAAAATGTTACTATATATTTGTGCGTGTGTGTATAATCTCTAAATTAATAAATTCGAAAATGTATTTTTATCTACCATAACGATGTAACACCAAAACAGGTTGTGGTTATGTAATTCTATGGAAAGATATATAACATATTGAAATACCGTATAGATAGTAAACGAAAAATACCCTCACACATTATAAAGTCTTCTTAATTTGCATATTCATTTTATAAACAGCTTCTAATATACATTAATATTCTGTAATATACAATTGCAATTTTGCTTTGTCATATTTTCTCATATATTCGCAATATTTTCGTCTATAGTAAACTATGATATCATGGATATACTGTAAACATATACCGCACTTTAATTCTAGCCAAAAAACCAAGGAACTATAAAAATAATATTTTTATGGCTTAGCATTTTGACATTTATAAAACATTAATCTATTATTGTATTACCTTTGATTATGAGGCGGGTTGTGGAGTATCGATTCTGTGATCATTAGACTGTTCTCCAAATAAATGATGCCCTTCTTTTTTAAGAGGTGAAAGCAATTCTTCAATACATTACATACTCCTTTGGGGCGAGAGTAACATAGTATATGTTTTGTTGTCATGATGCCTCTCTTTTAGGGGATGGGGTGTTGTATAGTATCCGTTATGTTGCCATGATAACTTACTCACCGGTATTATATTCCTCTTTCATGGGGCGGTACTCCCGGGTATTATCTCATTCTTTTGAGGGCAGTATAGTATATGTTGGTTCCGTATAATACCCTCATTACATGATTATCGTTTCCATTTGGATTGGGTTAGAAAAGTATCTGTTTTGTTGTCTTGATATCATCTTCCTAGGTATTAACTCCATTTTGGGGAAGGGGCCTTTGTTATAATACGATACTCTCAGTCATTACATCCTCATTCTCGGGTCAGTGCAGTATGATATCATGATATCATCCCCGCAGGCTAGCAAAAATATGCGACCGGGGGAATAATATTTGTTAGTATGTATATATGTATATATATAGAAAAAATGTATATATGTATATATATATATATATATATATATATATATATATATATATATATATATATATATATATATATATTATATATGAGAGAGAGAGAGAAGTCTGAGAAACCTGGCGTGTATACATAATAATAAGATATTCATAATTTAAATATAAAAGTTAAATAATGCTGACTAAGATGCCAGGAAGTTCGGAGGATTATGATTATGCAGTGGCGGTTTTTTTTGTTACCAACAGAAATACCGTCCAATTTCATTAATTATACGATGAGAAAGTTCACATCTCTTCCAAACCTTTCATAATTTAATAGAATTTCAATGACTATTCATTTGTGTCTTGTTTCCTTTAGCTTTTGAGGCGACGTCATTGAAAGTATCGAATAAAAAGAAATCTTGAGAGGCGTAATAGATTACTACCGGTTTACTGGGTTGGCTGATTGTATAGATATTCGCTTCTTGGCTTAAATCCAAAAAGTGTGTATAATGTGTTGACTTTTACGACTACATTATTTAACGACAAGAAGGGTTTCTCAATAGAGCTATTTAGAAACGAGCAGACAAGACCGACAATGTTAAAGGAGTTGGCAGAATTCCAAGTTACGACATCGAAAGAAAGTAGTTTGGCTCTTGGACTGATGCTTTCCGCGAAATCTTCTTGTGAAAAATTAACCGAATTCTTCAGAAAGAATATTCCTGTTTAGATGGAAACGAATCGATTCTAAAAGGTGATTGCTGAGATTTAATATGCCGAGCTTAAAAGACAACTTCTATTATAGAGTTTAAGTATGTTATATTTTTGTTGGGGGGGGGAATTTCGACAATCATCGGTTATCTTCATTATTATTATGTTTTTCTTTTAAGTTTGATTCACTTTAAACAAGGCACATTTCCAATGAGACATAACGAGCTACTGTAAATAAGGGGTCATACCTACAGAAACATCCTTTGTATCAAAGTTTTGCATCGAGATATTTGTTAATATTACATATATATTTGTGCAGTCAGGGAAACAGTGAGCAAGTAGGGTAGTCTACAAGCGAGCAGTACGGGTAAATAAGCTATTAGAGTAGAGAGATATCCAGCATCTGGGAACCTCGACGGTGAAGAGGTTGATTTCTGCTGATTGTCGGGGCGGTCGGGGATTATTTCATCGAGGGGGAGACCCTAATGTAGTGAGTTCATCAGAGCATATTTCATTAAAGTACTTGTAAAACAAGCATAGCAATGTAACATTGCGACGATAGGAGAAGGGTTGGAGCTAAGTGTGGGACCTCTTAGATTATAGGCGTTATTTATGGCCCCTGTCTTAGAGGAAGAAGGGTGTAGTTGTGGCACCAGCTCAGATGTGACAATTATGACATGTGACATGCATGGGTAGATGGTAGCTTTGTAAGCATTTTATGTCTATTATGAGAGTATAAATTGTAATTTATTTTCGAAAGTGCGGGTGACAAAAATGTACATCCTCTCACAGTATAGGCTACTTCAGGCACATATATTGATCCCTATTTACTTGCCTGCCAATGTGAGCCAAGTTAGTCACAAGGTCGGTTTTAAATGTGGGAAAAAATCGAACTCTATCAAAATAGGCAATTTTTATTGAGACAAAATAAAAATTGCCTCTGTCTAGACGGATTTCTCCTTCATTGACCAAGGACAGAAAAAAATAAATGTAGTATAAAGACATTTACTACACTATACTCCAATCCGAAAAGCCCATTTATTCATTCTATGTTGGTCTATAAATTGGTGTGATTAAAGCTATGGTTTGTTTTATTAGTATTTACCCACTTGGAGTTCTCACTCCAGTAATAACAAATGATCACTTACTGACAAAATCAAGTAGTATACTTAGTACTGTCCGCTACTTCCGATCAGTTGCAAATCGCGTTTATTCTCGCAACAGCCGTTTCCTAGTGACCTCGTTGATAATGGCCGTTAATTTTTCTGTCTTGAATTTGACCTACAATGAACCTACTAAGGATCCTAGAACTCCCCGTTCATTTCCAGTAGATGCGTAGTTAGTAAATTCCCTTTTGGGGCTCACCATTCTCCTCGGCGCTCCATGGCAAATTTTGGTAGTGCAATCTTCTGTTATTGCAACCGTGTGTTTTAGTGTTGTGGATATATTGTTTATGGGATTTCTCATAGATATCCACTCTGGCAATGTTAAATCCCTTTGTTTCGTGTAATGACCTTCTATAATTGTGTTACGTTTATAAAGCGTTATTCTATATCAAATCATCTATAGTTTAGCAGTGTCAAATAGGTTAGTCGTGGCTTCCGTACTCGAATTCTATTCTTCATATTTCAGATGTTTAAATAAGTGCCGTGCTTTGTGTGGTTCCACGTTCTCCAAATTTGTTTTCAGGTTTTTCGGAACTGTTCCCAGAAATACTACAATTAGTAGCATGACTGTAGTTTTCGCCATGTTCCATATTAACTTGATATTTCTGTCAATCTACTTGTATAAACTTTGTTGTTTCTTCGTCATGACCGTAACCTTGTAAACTCACCTTCCGGTTTTCTTTCTTGGGTGATATTTCGGTTTGTATTTCAGTGGTCTAGATAATCGTATGCCATTTTTTCAAATTGTTCACATTTGTTCTTGTACACTTTGTATGTATGGCCAAAGTGCATCTTTTTGCATAGTTCTCAGTGAACCACTTCCACGACAGCCACGTCTGTTTTGTTTTTCGTTTTGGGCTAGTTTACTGAATTCACTTATGATGTAGTTTATCATTTCATCTTTTTACAAGCAGAGTCCACATTAGGAATCTTTCTGGGGGTTGCCTATCCAGGCTTTTATAGAGTTTATTTTGATATCGTTGTTTTATGCGACTGGCAATAGTGATTCCATTTTTAGGATCAAGTTTATCTTCAGTGATCATGTCTATTAGGGCCGGTTGATTTTTCACATTCTCAATTTTTAGAAAACCAATATAATCTTTGTGTCCAGAGGTAGGAGTTCGTGTCATAGAACCGTTAGAAAAAATTAAATTCCTACCTTTAAGAGATATTGAGCATTTAGTTTTTGAGATCGTTTGAAAAATCTACAGAAATACTTTATTTCCGCAGTGTTTTGCTAATTAATTTTTCGTATGACAATAATATATGTAGATAACACAGATAATGTTCGTTTCATACAATTATGACAATGTACCGGACCCTACGAACGATTGAGGAATGTTCCCAGAGAATTGAGAATTATGATTTCACACAGGTTGTAAAAGAATCGATTTTAGAGAAATTAGTTGTTCTGTCTGTGGCCTTGGTAGAAAAGCTGAAAGCAAAATTCAAAGCTGTAAACTGCGGAAAGGACAGCTAGGAGCAGGTATTGTCTAGGAGGACAACATACCCGCCAACGAGAACTGAGTACGTGATTAAAAAATCTGATTAAACGAACCCGTAGCTAAGTTATTGCCGTAACTGGCCACTCCTCGTAGGTTAGCCGACAACCAATCAAAACGCGCACTGTACATAACATAATGATAGGATCCGGACAATGCCAAGTAACCAAAACAAGTATTTCGCGAAGCGAATTTAACAGTTATAATCAGAGACAGAGAGAATTAGACACTCAGTCAGACTAAGTAAAACACTGCGATTCAACTCCTGAAATCGAGTATATTAGCTTTTCTTAAGCCTAAAAAGAGAAGTCGTTTCGCATAGTATGTTCAGTTAGATGAGAAGTCGCACATTGAACATTAACTTGAGCATCCAGATGCAGAGACACTGTATCCCGCTATCTACAAAGAAAACTAAAGTTCATGTATATCAGGAGTATATATATATATATATATATATATATATATATATATATATATATATATATATATATATATATATATATATGCATGGCATTCTCTCAGTTGGTGCGTTACTAGGACAGCGGCGAGCTATGTCTCTTAACTAGACCAAATACCAAAGTAGGGAAAGGTACTGCCCGGTTAACAAGGATGAGGAATCTCATCGAATGGACGTCCTCACGGCCAACAACAATAAGTGCGAGGACGTCGCATAAACCCTCGTCGAAGCCACAAGTCGGAGATGATAGCAAAGTGCATGAGAGTGAGCACCCTGGTATCTGGTTGCTGGAAGAGAGGACGAGGCCTTACAATAAATGTATTAAAATATTCAAACAATAATTTTTCAACCCATTATCAAAATATGCTAATATCGCTTTTACTTTATTCAGTAAACGACAATGATAAAAATTGTAACATATTACAAAGAAACACTTATAGAATCATTTAAATTTCTTTAATTAAAATTGATTAAAAAATATATAGATAAAAGTGTATTACACAATGCTACTAATGTAAATGTTTTACATTTCTGTGAAATAATGTTGTAATATAAGTAGTTAAAGTAAAGTAATGTCTTATTTAACGGAAAAGTGATTTAGTTATAAATTGGTTTTGCCTTGCTCTCTTGTCGATACACACATTGTGAACCACTATTTGTTAATTAGACAGCTATTTCTGCGTCTTACTTTAGTATGCTATGACGTCATCGTTAGAAAACTCTTCTATAAGCGCAGCTTCACGGACCCAATATTTTGAGATGTAAATCTTATGTGTGGCTGCAAAATTGATAACTTATTATTTTCAATATTTGCGTTGGTAGAACGCTTCCCTTCAAACAATCAAAATTACCTGATGGCTAACATTGCACGCTTGTCTTGATCGAAGACTCTAATCTCCCAGGCAATACATCTAGAGATCACTCTCCATCACGAAATGTGTACAGCGTATTCTAAAAGTATTCGCTGATCATCACTTAAATCATCGATTCCTTTCTAGTGAGATACACATTATTTAAAGGGTCACTAAGTTTATGTAACTGTACCTACGTAATCATTGCCACAACGTCTACCGGAAGGACCAATTAGTATAGTAAGTCATTTTAGAGTTATAGCAAGTATCTTATAGATGACTCTATATTTCAGTTTATTTATATGAAGTGAACAGTCAAAGGTCGGAAAAATATCATGTTTATTATTTCTCGAGAGTTTCACAAACGCTATCTGTACTGGCATTGTCCAGCAAAACTACCATAGCAGTATCTACACTGCTTTATTCTACTAGAAGAGAAGCCATATATTTTGCTAGAAGAACACGAGTTGCACCACTGATAAGTATTGCTCTGTGGGTTGGATATTTATTATTAGTGTGTATTTCTCTTGGAAATGTTAAGTGGCGCTGTGTTCCTTTGATTTTCTTCAGCAGTTTCATTCATCTGTTCTGAAAACAACTCTAATACTCATAGAATTATTATATTCTGGGAAAAATTGTGTCACTCTTGCATTTTCTTGGTCTACCTTTCTGTATATAAAAACATGTCTATTGAATTAATGGTTAAATGGAGAAGGTCTATATGTTGTAGATCTAATAAAACGACTGGATAGTGCATCACCCGAAATAAGTTCCAGAGACTATCTAGCCGTTTCCAAAAGACTATATAGTCATATCGATTATAATTATAGCTTAAAACTGGCATAGTTGTCCTCCACTCAAAAAATATATGTAAAACATATATAGTATGTAGATAGAGAAATATAAAAAAAAGTTAGTTGTTCTTTTTACAATCAGTCTGCCTTACTTGAATTTTCTTTGTCCAATTTTAAAAGTATCTTTAGTGATATTTACCCTTTTCGTTTAATACTAAACTAGAATTATAAAATCTGCATATGTTACAAATCAGATCCAGTATAAATGACACATATATAAATATATCCCAATTTTATTTATCGAGGAAAGAAGATTATCAGCGATAAATGTGTGGACATTAATCGTTTCCTATTTTTTTTTATTACCAATCGAGCGGTCTACTTCGAAACATTTTTTTAAAATCATTCCTTTTTTCATAACTTTCTGACTTAGGCCACCGTGAATGGGTGAGTCTATCAATGTATTGTTTCTACCCCCTGACTGAGGCCATCAATGCTGGCAGCCTATCCAAATTTCCAGGAAAATTAGCGCTTTAAATAAAAGGTCATCGGGTTTTCTATATTTTATAATAGACAGGCAAATAATCAGACGAGCATCAGGTCGATAAATTTATTGAGTTGCAAGTCGTTAATCATACCACAATTAATCAATTCATTCTAGTAATATTATTCCGAGTGTTGTTAACGAAACATTCCTGATAGAATAGATGTGGAATGCCAATACTAACAGTGGCTGGGAATTGTAACTTGTGAACGGAGTTTTGACTGTTTGGTTTTTGTGGGGGGATACTTTTCATCGTTGTGCCGCCCGTCGAGTGGGTGTATTCTCGCTCATTGTTCCTGTTTCTTTTGAATGCATTTGTGACTAATTTTTGCTGGTTTTGCTGGTTTGGGACTAATTCATTTCTGTTTTGCTTAGTAGCAACAATGCTGCGAAAATCTTGCGAGATATTTTTCTAAGACATCTTCTATTTTTTCCTATTGATCTTCTTATGTGTTCTTCTCTTCTTAAGTTACCTCAATTAAAGCAACACCACATTGTGTATTGTCGGTTGTTGTAAATGTTATTCCAGGTACTTAATTTTCCTGGTGATCTGCAAAGCAAGGATCTGCTTGGTAGTGAAACATGTGTAGGAAAAAACTCTTTAATTTGAAAATGATAAATAAATAATCTTTGAATGAAAAAGTCTTTTGACTGAACGAAATGCTTTTGTAAGCCTTAAAGAAATCACACACACATATTATATATATATATATATATATATATATATATATATATATATATATATATATATATATATATATACGAGCTTATATATATATATACTACCTAACTTGCACACGTAAATATTTAATATACCTTACTCATCCATGGATATTTTTGCTTTAATTCTCAATCTAGCAATAGAAATATCCGACAGAAGCCTTACTCCCCCTCACACATACACAACACACACTTCAAAAGTCATTACGGTAAGTTTATTGGCCGGGACAACTACAACAGCCTTAAGCATGGTGCAACATACTATATTGATGAAACTGTTATATCTTACTTTTCTAACCACATCTTCTGTGTCATCTCGGCCCTACGCTCCCGACTGACCTATTACGCTCCGAAATAAAAGTTCCTTTGAGTAATTCAATTCCACATGCATTAGTCGGTCCGAAAGTCAAATCGCATATACTATGCCAATACCAAGGTCTAAAATTCGTTACCCAACGAAAAACGAGGATTAAAGATATTTGATCAACTGCATAGTAAATTTACCCTTCCTATTGTTCAAATTAGTAGTGCATTTTGGCGGTAGTAATCAGTCTTTCGTTATTTTTTTACGTTGTTGTTGTTGTTGTTACTAATTTACGCAATATGGGTTTCGTAAAGTCATTATTAGTGATTGCTTGCCGATAAAAACCAGTTGTGTTCTCCGGGGTCTAATTGACAACAAGTGTTCCCACATTTCCAGCACCTCCTACCTCTTACAGTAACCGTTGCAAATTATTTCGCGTTATCGCAACAGCCGATTACAATTGGTGTATCGCGATCAACGACCATTGGTATTCTCTGAGATTTTGGTGGCAATAAGCCTTCCCTTTGGTAGCAGTACTCTTTCCAGTAGAAGTCTGGTTTTTGCTTTCTCCTGACACACATCCACCATAACTCTGCAACACCATTTTGTGTCGTATCAGTCGAAGCTAGTGCCTTCATCGTGTGTGTGTGCTACATTTTAGTATAAGTCAGTTCTTCAGATTGGTTGCAGTTTCAGTTCTCTTGGGCTCATGTTCGGTTCTTTCGATGTTTTTGTTGTATTTCTATTGAAACTTCATCGTGGCTGTTTGGAGTTCGTAGTTTATGCTGGTTGATTTCCGCATTCAAGGATTTTCCTTAAGATTTTCGCTGTTTTAATCATTGCCGTCAGTTGTATGGTTTACAAGATTATGATTATTGATATAATGTTGACTTTCTTCATGTTCGATATTCCTTTTAGTTTTCTTGCATGGTTTGTGTATTTGCTTCGTTTTTCTGTCTATTTTATTTTCGCCTTGTGCTCTGCAAAATATACGATTTTGCAGGGTGTTTTTTGCCCTGTTAATAACTACTCTGACATCCGGTATTCTTGCTTGGATGAGTTTGTATCTCCATGTCCCAGAGGATTTTGTAATTTTCGTGCTCTATTACCGTCTCCGGTGTGTAACTGTACCAGTTGTTTGCATGTTAAAAATGCAGCAGCTTGCATTGTTCACAGTGTACAGTTTCCCCACGCAGTCATATTTGATTTAGTATTCATTTTGGGCTAATTTACTACATAAACTTCACTAACGATATATGCGACATTGAGGACGGTATCATGACATATAATATACTTCTCTCCCAAAGGATGATGGAATCTATTTTCTTTCTAAAACTCTGTTCTGCAGCTACGGTAGTCAAATGACATCCCGTAGCTGCAATCAGTTCTTCATGCTAGTCCCAGCCTATCTGGCCTTGTCATGCGCAAGTTGTTGTAGGCAATAAAGTTGTTTAACTGTACGGAGTGGTCCTAGTCCCACCTGCCTGAGGTCAGACCGTAGTTTGCCCAACAGATTTGTGCAGTGCCGTCCTAGTCGCGGTTGGTAGGTTTGCGAGCCAGTAACGGCAAAGTCTAGTGGTCTAGTAATGATGGAATTCCTGGGAGGAAAGTATTATGACGAATGAACATATACTACACTAAACCCATGCGGAGGAAATAATGTCTGGGAAGATGATTTCATGACAACAGAACAGATACTACACCACAACTTAAAACAGGAGGAGTTAACGAACATACACAACAATAGTGGGTAACTAGTTTCATAACAACAGAAGAGATGCTACACTTCCCCACTCTAATTGAGCCTTGAATGATAGTACACACCTACATTAATAGAGGTAATAGTACGTATAGCTTCGTCTTCATGTAGACACACACAAAATCTTCATTACTACTATAACTACTGTTACCTGTGGATTTAGTAGTTTCAAATTCTGCTGTACTTGCATTTGAACAAGACGTATCTGTAATGTATGGACAAATTACGCCTTTTGCTTTTATTATTTTAGGGTTCTATCATATTTGAGCAAGGCACTCATCGGGTAGACATGCTGCAAAATAGAAGCAAACTAATATACACTCACCTACAATCCCTACTTATTCTAAATACACTGTCACATGCAAACTCGCAAGGGGACACAGAAAATAGACAAATGTACTCAATTTTTCCTCACAGAGAAAAAAACTCTTTTTTCACTCAAAACGTTATCAGACCCTTTGAACACTCAATACTACCCCACCCCTTCATTGTTTATTGTTTTAACAAAATGACAATAAAACATAACTATTCTGTATGAATAGACTTTGTCATTCTTTCAATTGATCATGACCTCTCTTTAACATTGGTGACAACGATGCGGCCTCTCTGACAAATTTATTACTTGGTAAATATAATTTTTTTTTCTGATAAAACCAGAATTTTGAAGAAATTGTACGTCCTTTTAACATCGAAACTCTAAATATTTTATAAATTAAACCGTTTGATTTATGGATGAAATTCGGGCTAGGATTTAGGTGTGGTATCTGTTTTCTTTTAAGAAGGTAAATGCTTTATTGACTGGGGCAATTGTTATTTTTGTCCTATCCCGATTTCAACTTTTCGAAGAGCTGGATTTTTACAAAAAAAAATGAAACGACCTTGTGTGTAACTTAACACTAAAGAGGGGAGGCTAAGTAAATAGGTAATTGATGCTCAACTCTAGAAAAAGAATAAAAACATCAACACCCAGTCGTGTTTAAATTCTGTTTGTGACTGGATTCATTCGATACCGGTCATGAGAAAAGATGTTGTCTCTCTCCTAGATCAAGGTTTACGCGATTAGGCGTGCAATTTTCCCTTCTACATTATTAATGAATTGTTTTCCTGCAGAAAAAGTTTCTTATTTTAGTAGCATTACCGGCCAAAAGAGTTGAAATTCAGTATATGTAATTACACGTAATAATTTTAAGAGTTACCTCCCATGGAAAATGTACAAGATCACATTGTAACATATTTCAAATAATCATGGGAGACAACTCTTAAAATTATTACGTTGAGTTACGTACCTTGAATGCCAAATAATAACTGACTTACGCCATTGTTGTGAGCATAGAAAGAAATTATTTATTGTGTTTACAGACCCCCCCCCCCCACACACACACATATATATATATATATATGTATATATATATATATATATATATATATATATATATATATACATATATATATATATATATGAAGAAAGGAAAGAGAGCGAGAGAGATGACACTACCACTATTCATTCAATTTGCAACATTATTATTATTATTATTATTATTCATATTATTATTATTATTATTATTATTATTATTATTATCTACATCATCATACACAATTCTCATTTAAAAATTGTTATTACTCTTATATAAAATATCAGATGTATAATTTACGTATGTGTTTGTGGTGTGTATAGATACACACGTGTAAATTAGAAGACTCTTGGCCTTTTGGCTAAGAGCAATATGTAGTATCTGTTCCGATGGATACTGCACCCTATAGACCGGTATCGTCTTGGCCTTCGGGGCTTGATTCCGCCAGTCTGTGGATTTCTTCTGTGTAGTTCTAGGAGGTCCACCCTCCCAGGCTTTGCCTGTCCACTTTGGGGTGGAGTAAGTTTATAGCTTACTGCCTAAGGCTCTCTTACCGGGGAATGCCGACTGGGCTGCCCAGGCTTTTTTTGTAAGCAAGAGTGTTCACCTTCTCGGGTACTGGCTTGTCAAATCCCACTTTCCCGACCTTGTGTCATATCTTACCGCTGTGGGAGGAAGATAAAATTCTAGAACAAACGAGACATACTTTTTAGCATACCTCATAGCCAGATTACAGATATATTTTAGCATGTGTTTTGTGTTATTAAAAAAAAACATTTATAAGTCATATTTTGTATTATTAAAAAAAAGATAGATCAACTCATATTTTTTTAGTATAATAAGAATGTATTTATGTATCGATCTATATATCTCCCTATGGTAAACAGCTGATGATCCCCGTTTTTATATTTCACACTTAAGTTAGGGTCCCCTGGTTTTGTTTCACTGTTAGATTCTTGAATCCCCTTTTTTCCAATGAATGCTAAGTCTGCGATATCTTGGATTTAGTTAGTTTCTCTGGTACTTTCCTTTTTTCCTTTCTTTTGTTTAAAATGACTCAAATCTTCTTTAAAGTCTCTCTCTCTCTCTCTCTCTCTCTCTCTCTCTCTCTCTCTCTCTCTCTCTCTCTCTCTCTCTCTCTATCTGGTATCGTAATAATTACATTTAACTTGAAACGTCATTTTATTGTTCAAAATAATTTGGTAAAGACAACAAAATACTGACACACTTTTTTAAAAAAGCTAAATAAAAATGACGCCTGGTGACGTCCGATCATTAAAGCTTCTTCTACTTTCGTGTGAATCAGATGATTGTGGTGTTAGCTTTAGCTTCCCCGACGTTTTTTCTAGTTAGAAATCTTTCTGGAAATATATCGGATACTTACGGGAAGGGCCACGAGAAGATACTGTGGAACCGACTGGATTCGAACGTGGAACACCCAGGTCTTAAGTCCGTGTCGTTATCCACTTAACCCCCATCACCTCCTGATAATTAAAGCTAATTTATCATATAGGAAGTTAACAGCTTCTGACGAGTTGGGCCTTTTCACAACGAGGAAACGTGTTCTATATGTTCTGATACTAAAACTAGTCTCTCCTGTTCTCGGTCATCGAAGAAGAACTCTTTCTAGACTGTGGCAATAATTATTAAAGACACTAAAACTAATACCGCCTGAAGATGATTTGACGATTCAAATCGAAAGTACTTGCAAAAAAGAAAAAAGAATGGAACAAGAAAGCCATGGATCATATTTATATCAATTTGACCGACACATTAGATGGACAATTCGGAAAATTGAAAAAATAAAATAAAAAGTCGCATCAAACAAAACCACTCCGTGTTATTTAATAATGTTTGCCTAAATGAAAATATGCTGCCTAAATACACACAATATATATATATATATATATATATATATATATATATATATATATATATATATATATATATATATATATATGTATATATATGTTTCGCTTCCGTATATTTACTGACAGCGATACTATCTTGACACTGTATTGTGTCCAAGTGGTTTGAATCTTTGGCACAAATCTGCATATTGTCGCCTTAGAAGTGTACAAGCCGATTTCACCGCTGTAAAATTCACAATGTGTATCGGTTTCGAAGATGTAAGATTATTATTATCATTTTTATTATTATTATTATTATTATTATTATTATTATTATTATTATTATTATTATTATTATTAGTATTAATGATAATAATAATAATAATAATAATAATAATAATAAGAAGAAGAAGAAGAAGAAGAAGAAGAAGAAGAATAACACATACACAAACACACGCACATACACACATACACACATACATATATATATATATATATATATATATATATATATATATATATATATATATATGTGTGTGTGTATGTGTGTGTGTGTGTGTGTGTGTGTGTGTGTGTGTGTGTGTGTGTTGTTTAACATTTACCGACAAGAACTTAATCCCGAAACTATCTCTAATGGAAAAAGTTACTCAAGGGAGGCTACTCTTAAATCTTTTACCTTGATTATCTCCCATAGATAGATTCGACAATCGTGCTAGTCAACCTCTACAATAAGTATGGCATAAATCAATATTTATGTGACTGTGACTGTGTTGTTGGTTCATCGTCTACGCAAGATAAAATTTATTTACAACTATTTATGTTCATAAACAATTTTTCATTGAATTCTATTAGCAAACAATTAATAGAATTTTCGGATAGAAACTTCGACACTTATTAACATTATTAGGCACTATTGTCGTATCTGTGAAGCAGCAGATTTTCTGTCCTTCTACTGAAAATAAAGGGAGGTAATTCAACCGGAAGTGATTTTTTTACAACATAAAAAAAAAATGCAAGACTGATTTGTATTTGGGTAACAAGAAACAATTAACAATTTCTTTTTTTTATTATATGAAGTAAAAATTTATGAAAAGTCAAAAATGATTTTTTCTTTAATTTAATTGAAAAGTTTTGATTGGTGGGATTTTCTAAAATATAAATGAAAAGTTTTGATTGGGGGGGGGGGGAATCTGAATTTTTTGGTCAACATTAATTTTGATTTTATTTTTTTTAATATAAATAATAGTAAAAATTTATGAAAAGTCAACAATGATTTTTTCTTTATTTTAATTGAAAAGTTTTGATTGGTGGGATTTTTTTAATATAAATGAAAAGTTTTGATTGGGGGGGATTGTATTTTTTTGTCAACATTGATTTTGATTTTATTATTTTTTTTAATATAAATATTTTTAACATTTGGGAGGCCTTTTTCTTTTATTGAACAGGATAAAGTTCTGCAATTTAGTTTACAATGGCTTCCATGGGGTTAGCAGAAAACTACTGCCGCCACATAAATTCGATTAAGTAGAACTCCACCATTTGCGTGTGGGTGCCACATTCTATTTTGTTACGCATCTTGGTCTTTTGCCACATGTTTTCCACATGATCTGTGGTGACACCTGTGGATGGATCCACAAAATTGTATCTGTGATTTACACGCAAATGGTGAAATCCTTCCGAAGCGAGTGTATCGTATGCACGCCAACAGTCTGAGATTATTGTTGTTCCGGGACGCACATACTGCTTTATTATAGGTATTTATGTTTCGGAATCTCTGGAAGAGACTGTTACTTAGAAGCCAGACTTAGTGGCCGGTTCATAACCACCAAATACTCAAAGTTGTCGTCGGATACGGCCCGTATTGTTCTTTCTTCGTGAAAATAGACTTTCGTCTATCTCCACGAAGCAACCTTCTCCTCCAAGGAGCTGCGGATGCTGTTGGGATTTTTCCCGCTGAAAATGGAAGACGAAGCCTCAAGTCCGCTGGAAGATAACTTGGCTGCAATGTACGTGACCGAACAAGAAGAAGGAAGACAAACAACGTAATAGATTGTGAAGGATATTTATATAATGGGAGGGGGGAAAAGGAAGAGCAGAAAGTTGTTTGCAAAAGAAGTGTCTTTTGCGGACTCACTGAATGCCAGTCATCTGTTAACGGGATTCTTTCTGGTCACACTGGATTGTCCTTGTAGGTTGCTTCTTTATGGCAGAAAAGGGGGGCTGGGCACACGCAAGGTGTGAAAGTATGGAGGCTCCCGGAACGGGTTGATTAGCCTAAATGTTCGAAAGGGGCCTTATCATTTAGGCCATATGTGCGTAAACGTACGCTAAAAAAAAGGGGTGCCCTTACGCAGCCAAAAGCAAACGGTGTTGCTCGCTGGGCTGCTGGAATCAAAGAGGCCGAGGTTTTCAAAATTGGCGCTCTCTAGTGTTTTCTGCAGTGAATGAAACAGTGGTCTGCGATTGGCTGATTTTCATCCAATCACAGGGCACTTATAATTCACTCCGCTTAATAATTCCAATATTCTCCCCTCACACAAAATTGCAATAATCATTGCAACATAATTTGCCATAGTTGAAAGTAGGTTTTTACTGACAAAGGAAAGGGGCAGGAATTTGCCAAAATTTCACAAAATGAAATCTTTTCCTGAAAAGGGGGCAGACAATTTGCCAAAGTTTTACAAAATGAATTTTTTTTTGAAAAGGGGGCAGACAATTTGCCAAAGTTTTATAAAATGAAATCTTTTCCTGAAAAGGGGGCAGACAATTTGCCAAAGTTTCACAAAATGAAATTTTTTTTTTGAGAAGGGGGCAGACAATTTGCCAAAGTTTTATAAAATGAAATCTTTTCCTGAAAAGGGGGCAGACAATTTGCCAAAGTTTTACAAAATGAATTTTTTCTTTTTTTTTTTCTGTGAAGGCAGTAATAGCCCGTGTAATTTTCAAACCTGTTGTTTTTGAAGGCAGTGATAGGTAAGGGTGACAAGTTGTAACTTGAAACCATCCCCAAAGACAAGAAAGTTCCAACATGAAAATTTTTGAAAAGAGGCATATTTGCCATGCAATGGGTTGTTCTTTGAATTGCAACAAGGAAGGCTCCAAGGGAGGACAGAAGAAGGAAAATTTCAAGTTAAGTCAATTTAGGATTTTAACCTTTTAAAAGGTTTTTTGTTTTGATAATTAACTTAGTAATATATGTAAGGGTCGCCCTGAGAGTTGCCTTTTCCCTTGATTCCTCTGTTTCGCCTAGGGCGTTGCGAAGTGTGGCTAGAAGTAGTGTCTGGATCTGCGATTTGTACTGACTCAGACGTATTAGCTCCCCCCTCACCAGGTGGATCTGAGCCATGAACAGTATTAGGGTAATAAGCATGTGTCAATGACAGCTCCAGTGGATACAACAACTTGATGGAATGAATCTGAACAGAGCCGTCACCTCTTTTTACCCTTACGGAACGAACTTTGCCATCATCACCCACTATTAACTCCAGAACTCTTCCCAGGAGCCAAAATGGTCTAGTTTTAGCAGGGTTCTTCACTAGAACAACATCATCAATACTAATTTTGTTTTGAAAATCAACCTCGTGCAAGTCTCTACACTGCTCCCTCAAACTGAGTAGATAATCCTGATACCAAAGCTCGCGAAATCTGGACAACATAGAGTCACGAACTTCAATGGATCTGACTACATCTAATCTTGAAGGAGGATCGGATTTCCAAACATCCTGATCATCCAGCTTCAGTGCGAGTCCCAGGTTAGCATTAGGACGAAGGAAGCAATTGGGAGTAATTACGTCGAGGCCTGAATCCGAAGAACATCTATAAGTGAGAGGTCTTTGGTTTATGGCACTCTGAACATCCGAGATTACGGTGAGGAAGTCGAAATAATTAATTCGGGAACGACCAATCGTTTTATACAAACATGATTTAATAGTTCTGATCATGCGTTCCCATGTACTCCCAACCCAAGCAGCATATAGAGGTATTCTGATATGCTTGATATTATACACCTGGAAGTGTTCACTGAACTCCGAGGGGGCATAGGCTTCCTCCATAAGATTACAGCCTGCTATAAATGATTTGGCATTGTCGCTGTAAATATGAGATGGAATCTCATATATATTCGTGAATCTGATCAGAGCCAGAATAAATGAGTGGGTACTCATGTCTTTAATCAGCTCTATATGTACTGCTCTAATGTTGAGGCAAGTAAATATGAGCATATACATTTTAGTAACCCCCTGATCACCCTTTATCCAAACATGTCCGGTGTAGTCAATCCCAGTGTGTAAAAAAGGTTTAATGAGATTGACGCGGTGTTTGGGCAGATTGGTAACCTTAGGATACTTAAACGCTAAATTATTAAACTTTTGGCACAAGACACACCTAGAAATAACTTTTTTGACGGCCTGTCTTGCCCTGGGTATCCAAAATCCTGAAAGGCGGATTTTGTTCAATGTTGACTGAATGCCTAAATGTTTACATCTTTTGTGGTATTCCACAACAATAAGTACAGTCAACTCATGATCCTTAGCCAATAGAACGGGGTTTATAACCTCATAGTCATAGGTAGTGGTCCTACCCATTCTACCCTTGGTCCTGATTATCTCCCTTTGATCTATGAATAGATTCAAATTCTTTACCAGTTCAGGTACCTTTTTACCTAGAGGAGATTGAAGATAAGCAAATTCTGCAGGAAAGCTTTGTAGTTGCATTACCTTAAGCAGATAAATTTTGGCATCATCGTTAGGGTCCTGGTCTAATTGCTTTAGCTTATTACGGATCCTAAAGATATTGGCGGTAACCTTGACCAATTTATTGAAGTCAGAAAATTTATTGAACGGTACCACCGGTTGAGGTTCAACTTTGGTTACAGTGCAATTCAAAGAAGTGGATTGCACAATGGACTTATTTTGTGGACTTAGGCACTGAAGTTCACTGAACGGTCATTCTATGGGACTTTTACTGAGCCATTCAGGCCCCCGCGTCCAACGGTTTAAATTCTGTCTGAGCTTTTCCAAAGTTATCCCTCTTGTGAGCAAGTCGGCAGGGTTATGCTCTGTAGGAACATATCTGAATTTTACAGATAAGGATTTATTTTCCTTTAGTTCTTCTATCATTTGTTGGATATCCCTAAGTCTGTTTCTTACAAACAGATTCTTGGTTTTAATGTTGTCTGACAGGAGCCATGACAACACAACCTGTGCATCCACTGATATCACAACGTCTCCAATCTTAATTTTGGAGTAAGCCTTCAACAGAGGGAGTAAACACTTGATGGCCAGGAACACAGCCAACAGTTCAAGTGTGGGTAAGCTTTTAGGTTTCATAGGAGCCACCTTAGCTTTTGAAAATACCAGGTGGGACTCCCCGCCTTGTATGCAATAAACTGTAAACCCGTAAGCTCCCTTGGAGGCATCGCAAAATATATATAAATCAGCAGGACAGTCCTCACTGACTACAAATCTGGGGAACCGCAATGAGTCAAGTTGGGACAGATCACGTGCCAAGGCAGACCATAAGGTCAGAAATTCTTCCGGCACAGCATCATCCCAGGCCAATTTTTGCGACCACAAGTCTCTCAAGAGCAATTTACCTCTGATTGTAACAGGCAAACACAAGGATAGGGGATCGAAAACCCTTGCTATTTGGGATAATACGCCCCTCTTAGTGTTTACCGATGGATCAATAGGGGACCCTGCAATCTGAAGAGTGTCTTCACGCGTGGAATACTTATACCCCAAAACCTTTTCGAGTTCACAACCATGCTCTACGAATTTTTGGTCCTTTATCATTAGGGTTTTAAGTTTTTCACAATTCGTATTCCACGATCTAAGGTTGAAATGACCTTTTTCCATACGGTTGTTGGCCTTAACATATAGATCCGATAACACCTCAGCAGAGTTACCAGTCTTAATCAGGTTATCGACATAGAAATTTTCCTTCAACATCTCAGTACAGGAATCAGAGGGAAACTTGCACGCATGGTGCTTTATTATAAAGTTTAAAATGAAGGGGCTGGCGTTAAACCCAAAAATGATCGTGGTACACCTAAAACAAACCAGCCTATTACCCTCCTTCATAAAAAAACAAAATCTGTTACGATCCTTGGGGCACCTCAGCTTAATCATAAGAAAGGCTTTACGTATGTCGGCCAACATTACATACTTATTGGACCTAAACTGTAACAGTAACTCTAGCATATCTCCCATTAGATTTATGCCAGGATAAGCAGCCTCATTTAGGGAGCATTTCCCTATTAGTTTTTAGGGAGCAGTTAAAAACGGGCCTAATCTTTGTAGTGGTCTTCTCCTCTGTCTTGAAAACAGGCCTATGGGGTATCCAAACATGCCTTGAAAAATCTTCAGGTGCTACATTAAAGCGTTCAATGATACCCTCACGCTTTTGCTGATGAATTGTTCTAGTTTGTTAACAACTCTGTTTAACACAGACAGAGCAACTCTGTGGTTAGAAGGTACAGACTTTATTTTGTCCTCGTGCCAGGGGAGTTCAATATGATACGTACTGTCCCTAAATTCGATGGAGTTTTCAAACTCCATTATCTTCCTTTTATCATAGTCAGAAATATCTTCCAGTGGTATTCCCAGGGAATCCACATCGAACATTTTTTCTAAATTCCTTTCTACCTGACTTTCTTCGAAAATTTCAGCGAAGGTGTCAGGGTAAGTCTTTTTGGGGTTCAGAACAAAATTGACTCTAGTGTCTGAGCATGAAGAATATTCAGACACCATGGCATGATAATTATGTTGAAGACCTCTCCCCTGTGGTTCAGGAGGGGTGATCTGATTATCATACAAAAAAATGTTGGCTGTTGCCTAGGGGAGAAATGCCTGTAGGAAACTCCCAAGCAGAGCCCTTCATGCAGTCCACCATTTTAATATTTTTCATGAACTGAATCACATCGACACCCAAAAGGCCATGAACTCGTATGTCACTTTTTCCATGCAGAAAAGCCAACTTATATTTCAAACTAGTCAAGTTGCTTTTAACAGATTTGAAATTATCAAATCTGAGATTCATGTTGAACTCATCGTCGATAAGAACAGGCAGGGACAAGGAATTTCCCTTATTTACCTCAACACCCACTACGACTTGGTTCAACCTTTTTTTCTTAGACCGTAGGAAGGTCCTAACATCATATTCCACTGGAGAGAGGAAGGACTCATCACACCCCAATCTGTCTATCACCTGCCTACAGAAATACGTTCTTTGACTCCCTGAAAAGGCAGTTGAATTTATGTTTACGTTTCCCTTTCGAGATTGTAATGGCCACCACTGGTAAAATGTAAGTCTGTTCCCGGATGCCAGTGTTCGTACACATATGTGTGGAAACAGAATTGCCTTTATTATTAAAGGACTGTTTGCATACAGGGCTTATATGAGCTCTAGATTTGCAAAATCTGCATGCATGTGGCAACTTATTTTTCTGGCCGGGGCAGCTATCCGTTTTATGGTTTCCGTCTGCACAAAGGAGGAAGAGATTAAGTTCCTTGCATCTAGAACGCCTAGATTCATAGGAGGAGTACCTAACACAACGACCCATGAGGTGTCCGTTGACGGTACAAAGTCTACAGTGGGTAACAGACTTGCTGGCCCCTGTAGTAAAATTTTCCAATGTAGAAGCACTGGGTTTGTAAACATTGCTCTTAAAATATTCCTGCCGTGACTTAACTCTATCTTGACGGTGAGGAATAGTATTATTATTTTTGGGTTGCCTAGTTCTTTGTAAGGTTTTTATAACCTCGTTATAACTATCAAAAATCTGATTGATTTTTGGATAGTTGTTGTTAAACTTCCTAATTACCTCCTTCTGAAAAATTGGAGGCAATTTGGCAAAAATAATATGGCTCATTAACTCAAAGCCGGGAGAATTTTCATTAAAAAAATCCAAGTCAAATGAGGATTTTAATTCCGATAAATCGGCCTTGACACCAGATAAAAATGTCCTTACATTTGTAAGTTCTGGATCATATTTGGGACTATAGTCCAATATCTGCCTAAATATTTCATCTATAATGAAAGGCACGTCAAAAAAATTATTGTTTAACAACTCAATGGCTACGTCATAGTTGTCGTCCTCAAGAGAGAGGTTAGAAATCAACTGTGAAGCGTAGCCGGTCAAAAAACCTTTTAAGAGAGAAAGCTTCACCCTTTTGTTTTTAACCGAGGTGACACAATTCTCAAATTGAGCCAAGAAATTCTTGAATTCAAATTTCCCTAACTCCTCTCCCGAAAATTTCGAGCATTGTATTTTCGGCACTTGTGTATACAGGTGTTGTTCTGTAGCGCCATTTTGAACAGGAGAGATGGAGGCAGGGGGAGAAGGAACCGATATCATATTTTCTATATCCGAAATTTTCTCAGACACATACGAAATAAATTCGGCCTCTTCAACTTCCGACTCAAGCAAACCACTGTTTTCCAAGACAATATCTGCTTTATAGCAAACTTCACTTATCTTAGTGTTTGCTGAATCCAAGTCAGACATCCATTTGCTAATCACCTCTTGCTGTCTTACGAAATAAGATTTGTTAAGGGAATCTTTACGTATCATAATATCCAATACGGAGGTGATTTTCCTTTTAAGGGACTCTCGCGAGAACAATAACGATTTAACCCCTTTTAAATCTCTAAAGTCGGTCATAATGCCACGGTAAGGAAAGAGGAACACTTCTTCTAAGGGACTTTTTATACGTTACACCGGGCGACCGTATAACACCGTTTGTAACTTTTAAAACTGTAAACAAACAGGCTTAAAACAAGTAGCGAAAGCTATTGAATGAATACACCACAAGCACCAAAGGGAAACAAACAAAAATACGAAAAGGGCAAATCTAGTTTTTAAGCAAAAGACAAATCATCTCCTTCAAGTCGAGCCACGCCACGTTAAGCCTTATGATCTTCTACTTCAACGCAGGATTTAACCTGCAAAATGCGAAAGAGTTCACGCTCGCAATATGCTAATAAAGTTATCTTAATAATGCCAAAGTAAAGGCATTACTTCTTTTGCAAAATATTGGGATTTTTCCCGCTGAAAATGAAGGACGAAGCCTCAAGTCCGCTGGAAGATAAGTTGGCTGCAATGTACGTGACCGAACAAGAAGAAGGAAGACAAACAACGTAATAGATTGTGAAGGATATTTATATAATGGGAGGGGGGAAAAGGAAGAGCAGAAAGTTGTTTGCAAAAGAAGTGTCTTTTGCAGACTCACTGAATGCCAGTCATCTGTTAACGGGATTCTTTCTGGTCACACTGGATTGTCCTTGTAGGTTGCTTCTTTATGGCAGAAAAGGGGGGCTGGGCACACGCAAGGTGTGAAAGTATGGAGGCTCCCGGAACGGGTTGATTAGCCTAAATGTTCGAAAGGGGCCTTATCATTTAGGCCATATGTGCGTAAACGTACGCTAAAAAAAGGAGGTGCCCTTACGCAGCCAAAGGCAAACGGTGTTGCTCGCTGGGCTGCTGGAATCAAAGAGGCCGAGGTTTTCAAAATTGGCGCTCTCTAGTGTTTTCTGCAGTGAATGAAACAGTGGTCTGCGATTGGCTGATTTTCATCCAATCACAGGGCACTTATAATTCACTCCGCTTAATAATTCCAATAATGCTTCAGAAAGTGCTCCAAACATATTTCCCAAAGGAACATTCTCCAGTTACAAATTGCGTGATCGCCAAGTATTCTGCACTCTCTTTTAACAGCTTTATAATTAGCCATTTAATTTGCCCATTCGTATATGAAACTAAAAATGTCATCTAAGCGAAGCCGTGACCCAGCAAAAAAACTATCTTTCCTAATGGATAGTGTTTTGCAGCAGCATCTACGTGAGCATTTCCAAATAAATCCATCACTTCCACTGTGGCTTGCCATCTGCATCTGTCTTTTACATGACGGCCATGTCCGACTGCAAGAAATCAGGCGGTGTGCCTGTACAAAATCTATTGTTTTTTTTGCGGCTGGTTCATTAAATTACCAATATCTCGAAGATTAATCTCATTTAACTCCATTTTCTAAATACTAAATTCAACTTCCGGTGAATTCTGAATGAATGGTACTTGGAGAAAAAAAATGGAACTCTTCAATTTCGATTTCTTAATCGGCAGCTGCTTCACATATACGACAGAAGTGCCCATTATTATATTTAAAAAACAAAACAGTGAAATAATATTTTTGTAAGCAGATTTAAAAATAAAATCATTTTAGGAACGGGCGAAAACGAGAACATTAAAATACGGAGTAGTTGAACACACGTTTTGTGTATTTTTTCTTTTCTTGTTGTTAAATTCTAAAACAAACAAACATATTGTTTCAATTATTCATAGAATTGTTCGCATTACACTATCATATACCAGGTACATGCAAAATAATAAACCGATCCCCAAATGTTAATACATTTTAACCCCTTCCTTAAGTTAAAGAAAACAACCAAAATTTAGAAAATCAACCAATTTTAATGAAATTTTCAGTACGTATTAATTAACGAGTACGTAATCTGATAAATCAATTTTTTTTTAAATCTTACTGAAAATTGATTATTTTGTGTAAACAAAAACCACCTTACCTAAACTTATATCCTAAAGTACTAAAAAAAATCGTCTGAATTTGGATTTTATTTTTGTATGAAAATAAAGCACTGTAAGTGCTAACAATTTTTTTAAACATTCAAACATATTTGTTATATATCATAGAAAAATACCCTTCAAATCTGTGTTAATTAAATCAATATAACTCGAAATAAAATAATTTTATTGAATTAACAATATTATCATTGAATTAAGTTTTGTTTATTCAATATTTTAACCCCCAAAATAATATAATTGGCAAAAACTGTGTTATGTGATTTTAATGATAACAGTGTATGGTACATATTAAAATGCGATATTCTAATATTCCCTTGTGCGCATAAACGTGTCATCATCACCGTAAAACATTGTTTTTATAATCTTGAAAATAATTTTTAAAATTAAAAATTGAGAATTTGAGCCATAACGAAAACAGAAATTGTTTTAATTGGATTATTTCTACTAACGATTGACTTAGAGAGGTATGGATGCCCAGTTCTGCAATAAACAGATGGGAGCTGCACTCTACTTACCACTTACAACCTGCTGTCATCCGAATTTTATTTTACAAGATTCAATGACTTCGTTAGTTTTACATTTAACGTTTTTAACAACACATGCAAAATAAAAGCGATATTTTGTGATTATAATAGTAATGGATAAGCCACTTTGATGGTAAAGAAATTAAGAGAATTATACCTGATTTAAATTGTTATTCTCAATTAATCTGTATATTTCTTCAGCATTTTTTGTTTAGTAAATCCTTATTAGTATCAGATAGGGAACTAAAATCTCATTGAACTCAATGAAATATTAATTGTCACTAATAGGTAAAACAATTAAAACTGTAGCAGTACTTTTTTTCAAAAAATAAATTTACTGATTATATTTAGTTTCATAAAACTAGAGTGCTAGTTGAAGTTAAGACCCAAACTAAAATCTAATTGCCGTCGTTACGATTATTGTTGGCATATGTATATCGTAAGGTTTAGGGGCAGGGTTAGCTTTGGTACTAATCTGTACCAGTACAAAACTAAAAATATGGGGGCATTACTACAAAACCACATGTTCAAAATAATAATAACAAGGGAAATTGTGGTTCAGGTCTTCCATACTTGTCAAATCACTGTAGACATGTTTTATAACCGTAAAAATAAAGAAATTAACGTATAATCATTTTTCAATTTATATAAACAATTACAAAACCATATCTTCTATATAAAAGTAAAAATAATAAAACGAAATATTAGTGCAGTTCCAGTCTTCCATACTTTGTAATTTGATAGCCATATTTTGTGTTTACAATTATATGCACATGTTTTTAACGCAACTTTAACTTTTTTAGGGATAATTAAGCAATTTTTAGTAAAAAAAGAAAGTACACGTTTTAATTCACTATCTTAAGACTTTAATTTAATAATTATATTTGAAATAGCACCAACAAACTGATATTTATCTTTCAACCGAATTTAAAAAATGTTTTATTGAATCAGACATTTTAACTGTTTTTGGGGGGTGTTCGCCGTTGTAATAACATTTATATTTCTATTTTTTTCACACGTATATATACATTTTTCCTTTTAGATATTAACTTGAGGCTTTATCTTTCAAACACAATCAAAATTTAAACGACAACTAGTTAAAATATATATAAGTCACAGTTAATAACTATAGTCCTTGGAATCGACGGCCATTTTTTTGCACGTACCTATCATACACTGATGAAAGCCCTATTAATTGAAACGTCGATTATATGAGCCAATTAAACACTTTTTTATGATGTAAATATTGTTCTATGTGATAATGCTTGTTACCAAACACTGTTGAAAAGGCACAGGTAACTTTTTAATCAAGCGGACCGCATACAGTGTCTCTATATTTGACAGTCCGCTATACTATTCTTAAACCGCTTCGCTGAAACAGGTTTAGCCATACATTCACTTTATCCTGGGGATGGGGGTTTTCAACTCCGGAATAGTACTAAAAATAGCTGAAAGTTACCTCATCAGCATTTCCCAGTAAGTCGTTCCAGGCAATAACCCCCCCCCCCCCCAGCACTTTTACCGAAGAAGAGATAGTATTTACGAGGGTGCCCTTCTTTGGAGCGAAAAATATTTGATGGGAGGATAAGTGTCTTTGCAAAGCAAAAGGGATCCAGGGAGCGTCTGAAAGGCAATCAAGACTATGGTGAATATTATAGACGCCAGGATGAGGTTTGGGTAGCGTCGTTAAAGATGGGCAAACACTTAACCTTAATTTAATCAAGGAGGTGTGAACTTTACACAAAAGAACTCAAATACAAGGATGACAATATAAGTATAAGGGATAATTATCTGAGTGGGTTTCAAATAATAACTTGATAATTTCACTCATATCTTCTGGTCGGCTCAAAAATATTCATCTTCATTTATTAAACCAACTGAGATAGGTCGTCGATACCTATCAAGACGACACATCTATCTATGACAGCACTTTGAAAAGCATAGATGATCAAGATCTCTCTGACTGACTATCTTCCGATTTAGAGCATGTAATAAAATATTGGAAAAAGTTGCTTGTCACTTTTAACGACCCCAAAACAACAGTTTCTATTTTCACCACCACGGTTCGGATATTCATTTCTTCCTAGTTGAAATAAATGGTTTCGGTACTTGTATAATAAAAAGCCGAAAAAAAGTGTGTTTGTCTTTTAGTGTTGGAGAGGTAAATAAGGTGCAGGTAACTCTTCACAACAGCTCTAGCTTTCGAACAATATTTTTCTAACCCTAAACCCTTACCCTAACCCTAACCCTAAACCCTAACCCTAAACCCTAACCCTAACCCTTTTATGTCTAATCGACGTTCTCCTTGCACAGTAGCCACATGCACAACGCCAATTAAAGCCATCAGTTTTGATTACTGGAAAATTTTGCTTAAAATTTGTGGTAAGAGTTACCTGCCCCTTATTTACCTCTCCAACACTAAAAGACAAAAAAAAAACTTTTTTTCGGCTTTTTATAATACAAGTACCATGGGTTCTTCCTTAAGGAAGCCCTTTAGTAAGCTTCTAGCACTGACTCTTTCTCCAGGCCTGAAATTAAAGACTTACGTCAAATATATTTCTAATAAGGTCGTTGAAAAATTGTTGGATCATTTTATTGCTCAAAAATGTACCTCACTTCTGACGCAATCCTCTACCTTTATAAGAGCCAGATCTGTCCTAAGATAAAGTACTGTCGTCATAGTTGGGAAGGTTCTGATCGGAGCACTGTAATGTCTAAACTAGGTATAAAACCTGCTTCGTAATCTAGCGAGGGGTGATCTCTTCTCTTTTCTGCAATCACTTTCGCACAGAGAGAATGCTGCTAGCCGTTCTCTACTGTACCGATATGTTTATTGTAGCTGATTGACTAAGCTCCAATCCCCCCCCCTCTTCCATTTGTAAAATATTCACAGCAAGAAGCCGCCTGACTACAACTACAGCACAGGGCGTTCCTTTCTCTCTCACTGTACCAAAAACGAAGCGAAACTTCCATAAAAATATTGTATGTCCTGAATCGTACTATATGCGGAACAAAATACCATGCAGCTGCTTCCCAGCTGACTGCAACATGGTCGTCTCCAAATCTAATGTAAAGAAATACTTGTTAAGCAGTCTTCTTAAATAATCAATTCCTGTTAAGAAACCTTCTGCCAATTAAACGATTGTTTCGAATTCTACGCAACGTCTAACCGACGATCTCTTTTGCTCGTATCCTTTTTCTTTTGATTTTTCTGCTCGGTCTGAAAATTACGTGTTATGGTAGATTTCAAAAACTACATCTATTGACCATTTAGATACTTAGATTTAGATAGGCGCAGCAATTGCAACAATTGTCGGATGAGATTTAGAAGAGTAATAGCGAAGAACATTATTGAATTCGATGAATTAATAAATAATGAGCGCGAATATATATATTAACAGCGCATCTAAGGAAATTATCTATGAAATTTTAAACACTAACGTACTTCGCTCGATAATTCCTATTCACCACCTGAAATCATTGAAACTAATCGATAATGAGACAAAACTAATCGATGAAAAGACAAAACTAATCGATAAGAAGAAAAAAACTAATCGAGAAAAAATATAAGACACAATTAAATAATTGTTCTTACTTTATTTTCTTTCCAATCATGCGAATGTTTTTTTAAATTCTAGTCAAATAAAAGAAATTACTTATGAATATACTATATTCAGTTTCTAAACTTTATTATTTACAATCAGCGAACATTGAACGTATTTTTATGCCACTTCGAAAACTGGATTTAAAAGTTTTCCATCTCTTAAAGGATAAACGAAATAGTAAATAATTTTCTAAATAAAATAGTATATCTCTCTCTCTCTCTCTCTCTCTCTCTATCTATCTATCTCTCTATCTATCTATTTATCTATCTATCTATCTATCTATCTATCTATCTATCTATCTCCCGAACATACATAACTTTAAGTTGAGATTGCAATCCTTTTTTTTATTTGATCAAAGGAAGGGGGTTTGTTTCTTTATTGTTTATTTATATTTGCGGTCGCGTTTTACAGCATTTCTCTCCCCCTGATCTGCCTACTCATTACCTGCTATTTAATCATTTGCTTTTTCACCTTCTTATTCGTTCTCTCTCCTCCGACCTTTTATTTTTTATGGCGCGAGGCGCGTCGGACATACGTACGTTCACTTTTATTATAAACATACTTTAATCTGTATGTTAATATAATACTGCAGGGACCTCGAGAAAAGTCTACGGGTATGTTCTATCTATCTTCATAATCTACTCTGTGTGGTAATAACCCCCACTTTCCGACCCGACCTTGGGTCACATCTTACTTGTGGGAGTAGGATAAAACTGGCCTTGTGCCTAACTCCTGGAGAGGAGTAAATAATATTCATCTGGAAATATTAAATGTATGTAACTTGTTATATTAAGAAAAACTTGGCTTTTTCTTTTTCCGTAGAAATAATTGTCATTGTCAACTAAATATTCATGAAATAAATAAGACGAACATGCATCTTCTTTAATTATTAATTGAGAGTTGTTAAAATTTATATAATTAAAAAAAAATGATTATACTCTTTTTGTCCTTACCGGAAAAGTAATTGTCAGCTAATGTTTTATTAAATAAAACAAATGTCACGTTTCAATATATTTACTTAAAATAGTAACACTTATATATGTAGAAATATTGCATAACAATTAAATAAAATACAAAGAGTAGGTTTTAGAACTAGTTGCGTAGACGAGACGACAGAATTCGATTTTCGAACAATCCATTGTAAAATTTAAAGTTGGAATGTGTTATATTACAGCACGATTTATTTTCTAATTTGCCGATCAGACGATCTCGTTTTTTTCAATAGGTGTGGAAAGTGATAACGTAGTACCAACGTAAATAATTATCAATACTCTCTCTCGCTCTCTCTCTCTCTCACACACACACACATATATATATATATATATATATATATATATATATATATATATAGTAAGCTATGAAAATATATTTATGGCAATTAAGCTACACAAAGGCTCCTGCGTGTAGCTTAATTGCCATAAATATATTTTCATAGCTTACTACCTAGCTCTACTTACGTATCGAGCACTGTTGAAGTAAATACTGAAAATTGATACATAAAAAATTAAATCTCCTTATAAAATTTTATGTGGATACATGAAATACTAATATATATATATATATATATATATATGTCGAGTTGGAGCACGTGGTGCGATGGGGAAAAAGTGGCGTGTCACTATTAACGTCTCTAAAACAAAGCTTCTCTTTTTTCACCACCAACGCTTATATCCTACCCCCTTGTAGAAATGAATGGTGCTCGCCTTCAGATAGCCCCTGTGATGATAAGATTCTAAGACTGCCTTTCACCCAGGCCTGAAATGGAGGATTTACATCAAATCTTTTTCTAAGGTAGCTGGACAAATTATTGGAGCATTCTACTGCTCCAAAAATACCTCACCCCTAAGGCAATTCTCTGTTTGCATAATAGCCATATAAGTCCTAAGATAGAGTACTGCTGTCATACTGGGGAAGTGCCTCTTAAAGCACACTTTCATGTCTTGACAGGGTACAAAATCGACTCCGCAATCTGGTGGGGGAGAATATCTTCTCGTCCTTACAGTCTTTTTCAAGCAGAAGAGATGGTTCAAGTCTCTCTCTACTGTATCGTTATGTTCATGCTCTGTGTTCGAAAAAGGTTCAATCGTTTTTACCCCCTGTTAAACATCGACAGCAAGAACTCGTCTAGCTACAATCACAGAAATATAACACGAGTCTGCTTCCCAACGAGCTACAGCATGGTCGTCTTCAAGTCTAGTGAACAAATACTTGTTGAGCCGTACTCTTAGATAAACAATTCATCCTATGTAATGCTCTGCTTATCTCACCCATATTTTTCGGTTCCCCCGTTAAAGTGACCATCATCTAACTGACGATATCGTTAACCCTCATGCTCGAGTGGCCTTCGTGCCTTCATAAGCGATCACTCATTAGTCAAAATAAAATGTTTTCAATAAGCGTATTATTATACAGTTATAACGATTAATACTGTATTTTCTGTTCAACGAATTTCCTACTAAAGTTTTGAGCTGAGAATTTTGTTGACACAAAAAAAACGAATAATGAACATAATAAAAATGTGTATGTCTGCATATAAAATATATAACGGTATTTTGTGGCATCTATGTGTGTGTTTTCTCAAGGTCATTGAATTTGTTAAAGATTTATTTTTTTATGATTTATATATTTAACTCGGATGTTCGAGTCTGGAAATCAAGACGACGGACTTTTGTAATTAAGAAAAGGGAAATTAATGCCGTGTGTTCTCACGTGCATGTGATTCTTTGGATATGTTATACGTCTTTTTAAAATATGTTTAACTCTTTGTTACGGTCGGGAAAAGATGGCGCCACACTAAAAATTAACTTATTTGTAATTAAAATAGGAAATATATATTTTTGGTTCGTTTTCATATGCATTGAAGCATTTAAGGATATTTTTATTATTATAAAAACATGTCCCCGGTAGCATATTTTGGCTAGCAAAAATAATTACTACTACTACTACTACTACTACTACTACTACTACTACTACTACTCATCATTATCGTCATCATCGGCATGATCGTCATAATCATCACCACCATCGTCGTAACTATCATCATCATTACTATCATCAGCATCATTATCAGCATCATCATAAGTAGTTACTTCCAGCTTTTCCTTTGCCTTACTTTTATGAATTGGACCTGCTACCCCAACTGTTCTGCATCTACTAACTCAAAAACTCTCATCCGTTTCTACAACGTTGCCATTTCATACAAGTCTCTTGTTCTGCATACTTTTCTATATAATGTTCAGATTTCATCTTGTTCTGGGGTCATCAGATCTAAGTTCGTCTTTAAAGCTCAACTTACACATTCATCGTATAATTCGTATGATAAAATACATTATTTTTTGTTGTTTCTTTTTTCCAATGGAATAAGTAAGAAAATAAAAAACGGTAACATTATGTTATTGAATGAAAAAGTGCTAATTCGATAAATAGTTTTTTCATTGCTTCTTTTGATATTAGTTCCTTGTATTCCAGGAGTGATCGATTAATTTGATTTAAAATGAATTAAATATACATTAAATTAGGCAAATATGCATGTAGTATGTTGGGGATATGTATTACCGCAGAAGTTAAACATTTAAAAATAAATATTTATTGAGAACATGCATTATGTTATTAACAATATACAACTTTAAATATTATACAAATAATTATTGTAATGAACAATTACGAATAACTTTCTCTATTTTGAATCATCTCCCCTTTGGAGAACTCTCTTGCTTTTACTAAACAATATAAATAGCAGCACTAATATTGTACCGACATTGTATACCGACTAAAGCTTTCTCAATGTACGTCTGTTCTCGTTTTTGTCATTACAAGTATGTAAAGAATGTTTTTTCTCCACAAGGCAAATCACAGAAAATAAATCGGTGGAGAGATGGGTGAATAAGAATAAACAGAAAATGAAAAGTGGTAATATCACACAACTAATCTGTTGCAACTTGGAAGATGCGATGCTAAAAATTAGACACGTGTAATATAGATTAAACACTAATAGTAAACGTAGGACAATTCAAGAGTAACAAAGTCGGCCAGTCATAAAGCAGTCAATATAGAAAATGTATGCGTGGAATATATAGATGTGAAATATTGAAACATGGTCTACAGATAAAAGTGTTGATTGGGCGAGTTTATCACGTGATATGCTAGTGTAAAATAAGTCTGGAATAATGGGTTAATTTGCTAACGTAGTTGGTGAGAAAACTAGGGCATGCAGATGACCATGCACGTCTCTATTTCTCATGGCTGCCTGGAAAAGAAACGCCAATCTAAAGTCCTGATAATATATGAGGCAAAAAATCCGTCGATAATCGGCGTAAATTTTAATTCATAGTGTAGTTTTATAAACATTAAACAGAGTGTTTGGTCATCATATAATCATTAGTCATATTTCACTAACAAATAATTTAATCCAAGGTAAAGACACGCTCCAGATAAAATCATTAAGCATATTTGTTTGGATTAGGTATACATATAATCAACTATGATCTTTAAATTTAGAACGATATCCGCCCTTCATTTTGATCACTTTATCAATATGTTACGTATTTATCATATAGTTTTTTATACTGATGTTTTCATAGGTGATATTACTAAACAAATATTTTTTTTAGTCCATAAGGCTGGGGATAATAAAAGGAATACCGCAGAGTAAAAATGAGACACGTACTAGATTCGAACCTGTGCCATAGACTTCTTATCCCAGTAGGTAAATATCTCCTTTTCTTTTTATAAAAACAATATTTTTTACCCAATTTCTAAACATGCCTTTGGGTCGACAAACTGTTAATGAGCATGAAATTGATGACGGGATTTAAGCAAGAAGATGTGAAGTCTTCAGATTTGCAAAATATAATTTCGAACGTGCAAGCTAAAGAACGTGATCCGTCTTAGACATTGCGGTGTCAAGGACTTCAAAGAACACACAATTCCTTATGAATGACACAACATTCCTCAAAGAACGTATATCCCATATTTTCTTGTTGAAACCTCAAGTTCTCTCTAGAAATCCCAAATATCGGATATCAGGTCACCCGCCTGTAATAGAATCAGCAGGTACAATGACCACTATTTTCAATAGATTCAGTACTAGGAAAAAAAGGTTGTAATTTTCCTTAACCGCCGCAGTGTCTACGTTTTACTAAAAGATTCCCTCTTATGAATGTTCAAAATTAATATTTTATCTATTCAAACTTTAAACACAATAACCAAACCACCTTGGCTGTCGTCTAAAAGCACAAAGTCGAATCCAAGTTTAAAGAAAAACGCCAAATTGGAACTCATCAAAGAAATCTAATTTTAACTAAGAGAAACACATTAGTTCTTTCACAAGAAAAACAAAGCATTCGGGGAAAAAGACTATTCTTATGTATATTCATATTCCTATGTATACATTAACGAAGATATTGGTCTTCGCACTTCGAACTCAGCCGACACCCATTTCAAACCCATAACTGAATATTTCATTTTACTACTGATTACAGAAATGTCGTTTTCTAAACAAATCGGTGTCGATATTCTTTCGTCCCTAAAGAATTTGCTTAATCCACGTCTCTTTTACCTCTTCATGTCCATGTAATAACAGGTTTAACTAGCTTTTCCCCAAACCAGAACATTGTTTCTTTCCAGGTAAACTTTTTAACATTTACATTTACGTGTTTCCAGCCATTTTTTAGTTTTTCACTTGTTTTCTTGTGCTTGTTTCATCTACATTTAATAATTTCACATATAATTTCATATATAATTTCACATATAAATTCACATATAATTTCACATATAATTTCACATATAATTTCACATATAAATTCACATATAATTTCACATATAATTTCACATATAATTTCACATATAAATTCACATATAATTTCACATATAATTTCACATATAATTTCACATAGTACCTTGTTTGACTGTTGCTATTTTACCATGTTGGGTATAATGATATCTTTTTTGAGACGGAACGGATAACGACTTTTTTACTTTTGCATATTACCCCTTTGAACCCGGAAATATTTGTCCACACCCCCTACACACACACACATATTCTTTCCCCCATATATATGTACACAATTTTAAAATAAGCCTTAAAAATATTGGAAAATGGCTATAATTACTGAGAAAGAGAGGCTACACCTTTATGACAAAAAAAAAAACACGAGTAGAGGGGATCAAGAATCTGTTTGTTTTTTTAAGCTTTTTTACTTGACTAACATGGTAGACTCATTCCAATATGAATTGGCCAAATTGTCAGTTGAGATCCTCGCACCCGTCTTTGAGGCATACTCTGAACACTGCATTCCCGATTCTGTTGGGTTTGCAAAATGTATTCGTAAAATTTGATACTGAACGATATATCCTGTTTATTTACGTCTCTCGATGAAACTATTGGAATCGGAGTTCTGTAGCTAAAGCGAAATTTTCAGCAAAATATATTTATTGAACTCATGGATTTGCCTACTAAGTCGGTTGAGTTTAGTGTCGACGAGAATATTGAAAATATGATGAGGTAGAAATAAGCAGTCGTTTGGGTCTAGTATTGGCTAATATTTCTGTCGGATTTCAGGAACGGCTTATGTTCAATCTTCATATATATATATATTTATTATTTAACCTTCATTCGCCAATTCCTTTTATAATTATTTTGACCACGCTTCCATGCGTAGTTTCACGTCAACGACCAACTTGACAAGGGTCAACCAAAACACGTCTTGGTAGCAAAAAAATATTTTTCTCCTTCGTTCATAAAATTATTATTTCTTTTACTATGATTCAAAATTTAAATAAATAATATTAAATTATTTTTACCTACATACCATAGTGTTTCGAGCTTTCGCTCTAGTCAGTGAAGGTATGATAATCTCGGACAGTCGTACGGTTCGACCCCCTGCCACAGAGTCAACCTTGACATTAAGTTCTATTTATGCGAAGGACGGCATATTAAGAAAGACTGATTAGAGTATCTACGGCCGTTGTCGGAATATTACTTAAACTTAATAGTGAATATATGCGAACACAATGATAAAACACCCAACACTCATTCTTTTAATTCAGAGTAAAGGATAAGTTGCGCATATAAATTTAACGTAAAATGATCCCTCTTTCCGGGCCATTGTAACTTTTTATGGCATTAACTAATTTTTTTACAAATAACTAAGTTAGTAAAAGTCGTAAAACCACACATAATCGCGTTTAAAAATAGAAACCACACACAATGCATATTATGAATCTCCTATCGAAAAATGAATTTGGTAAGCTGTCCTAATACGTTTAAATGGCCCGGAAATGGTGGATCATTTTATGTTAAAATTATATGAAAAACTGATCTAAAATATGCCACAAATAAATGTTATCAGAGGCAAGAGAAGTTACTCTTCTACCTATCTGCATAAGTTGTTTTGTGGTTTACCTTATTTTAAAGGTATGGCACGTAAAGAATAATTGAAAAAAAAACAGTGTTGAAGAAATGACGTTAGAATGAGAAAAAGAAGATAGTGACATGGTCAACATGTCAGGCGTGGGCATCGCAACATCAGGCACGTAGCTAGACTTCTAACTTGAGGGGTGGGGGAAGACATTTTTAGGAGAGGCAAGGTATTTTTAGGGGGGCAAGACATTTTTAGGAGGGGCAAAACTAATATTGATATTCTAATATGGGTGACGTTTTGGTTCAGTGTGTGTACTGATATATAAATATAAATAAGTAGATACAAAATTTCAATTTCTTTTATATAATCTAAATATATTGTTGTGTATTTCGGTAGGTACTTGTAAATAACAACATCAGCATTGTAAAGCACATAAAGCATAGTAAACACAGAAATAATAACATAAAGTTCGTAAAATAAGGTAGCTACTTGCTAGCTCTACAGAATTCTATTATAATCTTCTATTTGTTCGTGGGGTTTATACACTACCAATGCCGTTTGTTTTTTTTTCAACTTCATCTCGGGTGAAATCTGGAATTTTTTCTATGTTACTTTAAAAAATGTTGAATGTAACATTCACATTTTTTTAAATTAATAGTTGCAACTGACAACAAAAAGAAAAAAAAACGTATTTGAGATTCGTGATAAAATACAAAAATAATTTTTTAAACTAATTCCCACTTTCATTTGAAAATAATTTGGCTTGCTAGTATTCATTTCTATCTTTTGAATAAAGACAACACTTTCTTTTATAAATTAAAAAAATATCTTTAAAAGAATCTGGCAGAACAACAACGTGAATTCATTTTGTGTTTATATTAGATCATTTGAATTATAATTATGAAATTGATAATTTATGATATTAAATAGTGTGAATTAACAATATTTAAAAGTATATATTTGGTAAGTGTACAATAAAAGACAGATACAATGACAATCTCTTTCACCAAGTAGGAAACAGGTAAAAAGAATCGAGGCTTTGTTTCCCTCACCACTTGATCTGAAACTAGCGAAGTTATGTTTGAGTTTGAGAACACGTACATTTTAATTTTTTTCTTTTTACAAGGTAACATAAATTTAAATCATATTTAGATGTTATTATGGTCAATAGATTTATTTTAACTGGTAGTTTAAAATCCGTAAATATTTATTATGGTATCATTAGTACCGGGAATGGAAAATTTAGTTTTAAAATCCAAAGAAGCGTTTTTGAAATCGGAAATTATGTTAAAAATTGGTGGGAGGTCCTCTCTTGATGGGTGGCCCAGGGCCCCAGCCCCTTGGCCCCTTAATACGGCCCTGCTGTGAAATATATTACACAAAAGTAAATACTGGTTCATAATGAAGAAGTATAGTTGACTAGGAAATGTAAGAGTATTTATATTTATAATATTTTTTGGATCACAAATTTCAGGGGGTGCAAATGTAATTGCAGGAAGGGCTTGCCCCCCCCCCTGGCACCCTCTGGCTACGTGGGGGCGCAACACAGGTCAAAAATTAAAAGAAAATACATCTAATCACACAAAAATACATCTAATTAAATATACAGTTCAGTCAAACATAACATTCTTCGCCCACTTGGGGACGTTTATTAACCCTATTTTTGTTTCATTTTCGATTTTTGAGTTATGCTTGAGAGCTCACGCGGTGTCCAGTCGTCATTAATCTGTTATGTTGACCCGTTAACACTAGTTTTTTTTTTAAATTCATTTACGTAAAAACGCTTTCAAATAAGTTAAAACACAAAAAGAAATATCCAAGTTGGTAGAAGAGTAACTTATCTTGCCTCTGGTAACATTTATTTATGTCATATTTCTTTGTTTTCTTTACATCCTTTTTTGTTTGTTGACGTCAGTACATGACTCCTAAATATTCTACAAGAAATATATCGAAGGAACCAATGCAAACACTATAATGATCATAATAAGTGAATGAATGAAGTAACTAAAAAATGACTTCACGTTTTAACAATTACTGTAGAAAGACGACTCATGATAAACAAAACTGAGACAACATAATCGTTTTCCCCTATAGAAAGAAGGTAGCAACATGAAAGATAAAGTACACGAAGCAGAAAGAGACAGAGATAGATAAGGGAGAAATAGAAAATGGTAGATAGAAGAAGAGAGAGAGTGAGAGAGAGAGAGAGAGAAAAGATAAGACAAAGAGGGCAGGGAGAAAGAGATAAGAGATGTGGGAGAAGACAACAGATAAAGAAATTATAAAAAAGAGACTAGATAGACAAAAGATAATAGAGTAACTGGGTCGATGAGAAAAGGGAGACTAGAGATAAAACAGTGGGGGAGAATGAAAGAATATGACAAGAGGTGGAAAAGACGAAAATGTATTTCATAGAAATGGAAATATGGGAAAAGAGGAATGAGCGAAGAAAGATGAAGAGAGGTTAGAGAAGATGCTAGAAATATAGAGAGATCAGAGAGGGGGTTGACTATTGAGAGACAAGTAACGGATGAGAGTGGGGAGAGACGAGAAGGGAGAAAAGAAAAAGAATTGTCGTGGATATGAGACAATGAGATAACTGTGATCGAGAGAAGGGGAGGGAGAAGATACAGTGAGAGAACATAAAGAACGAAGAGAGAAGGTAAAATAGGAAGAGAAAGATATAATATATGGGGAGGAAAAAGGAGAGATTAATGCGAGATGATACAGAACAAGGGAATAGACATGGGAGAGAGAGACAGAGAGAGAGAGAGAAAGAGAGAGAGAGAGAGGGGGGGGAAGGAAGTTGGAGAAAAGAGAAAAATAAGAGAAAAAGTGAGAAGAGATAAAAAGGGTTAAAGAAAGAGAAAGAAGGGGTAGGGGGAAAGAAAAAGGAAAGAAGAGTATAAGAAAAAAAAACAGAGGGATGAGAGAGAGAGGGGAAGGGGAAGACTATAGGAGGAAGATAATAGAAAGGAGTGGGGAAATGTTGATAAAAGAGAGGTATGTATGTGGGAGGAGGGAGAATCGATAAAATAGGAGAGAGTGAAGAGAAGGGAAAAAGGATATTCAGCAAACAGGAGGAGGAGGAGGGGGAGGAGGAAAAGAGGGACAAACAAAAAGGGGGAGTGGATATCAAGTAATATGACAGAGTTCAAAATGTTTTCGTGCTAAAAGTAGAACACCGACCAAGACTATTGTGAAGAGGGCGAGTGATATAGTCGATGATAGAGTTGTCAATACGCATGATGCTGCTCCTGGAGATGATGGAGGTGATGATCGTGGTGATTGAAGGGTGGCATTAGACGTCGGGTTGAGAGTTGGAGATCGGTTGTGCCCCGGGGAAGGCGGGTGATCGAGATGTTTTGATCGCAGTCGTGACGCTTGCAATGGCCCGGATAATTGAGTTTTATACGGCATTAAAGGTGATACTATTATTGGCCTCGGCGAGAGTGGTTGTGAGGTTAGAAGTGATGTTTTACGTGGGGAGGACGTGGAGGCCGCAGAGTGGTGGTGGTGGTTAAGGGATGTTTTACAAATTAGTCTCAGTGGTTATTTCGTTTTATCTTTTCTTTTTTAGGGAACTTTTGCTTCCATTTTTCTTTAACGTTTTCACATTAAACCAGTCTCCATGGGGGGCCTCATCCTACTTACTACAAATCGTATATATTTTTTCCCTTTTTCTTTCTATTTTTTCTTTTTCTTTTTTCTGACTACTGCAAACTTTTAGCAAAGTTTAAAATAAAGATGATGCGGACTAATAACAACAACAACAACAACAACAACAACAACAACAATAATAATAATAATAATAATAATAATAATAATAATAATATAAGATTGACACTTATCCCAATCTTATAAATTTAACTGACAAAATACGTGGGTAAAAATACACAACGAACGCACACAAATACCAGCTAACAACGAAATAAGATATTGATTAGAAAAAGTGGCTCCCACGATAAATGATGCTGAAAAACAACAAATGTCTATCACGTAGGGTGCTTTCATCTACGTCCGACCGACCATTGGTCGTAAAATATAAAAGCATACAACGAGGAAGCATCTCCCCTCTTTTTCCTTCGACAACTAACAGGAGCACACGTTTCCAGACTCTCCTTACCTTTCGTGGTGAATGACGCCTCGGGTGACCACCATTCACCATTCAACTCGCACACACATGCTGACAAATGCACACACACAAATGTCTACACAACCTACCAATTCCCACTTTCGTATACACAGTCATAAACTTACGCATCCTGGCAAAATCTTAACTACCGTGCGCACACACACACTAGTACGACTATGCAACACACACGCACTCATAAATTACAGGCATAAACATGTTATTACTCCCTAACGGAACTTGCTAATGAACAATTAATGTATTGTATTGTGTGTATATATATATATATATATATATATATATATATATATATATATATATATATATTATGTTTCTTTAAATATTTTTTTTTCATTCATCTTTTATTCATTCATGTTTTTTCCTTGATTTTTACTGTTTCGAACATTTTATGACATTTAATGGGACCAATTTCCTACACAAAATAGTGACTCCGCGACTTTGAAACAAGAAAACTTTATGATAAATACATTCGTACACACACACACAGACAAATAATAATTATTATTTACATGACGGCGTTCCTTCTTTTGTTTGTAATATGTGCAAGAAACAAAAACAATCCCACAACGCCGTCATTCTTTTTCTGTAAACACGTAGAGCACAAAGATTTTTTTTAAAATTCAAACAACAAAAAACAATATACGAACTTCAATCCGATTATTAAAAAAAAACAACAACAACCAAAAGGAAACTCAGAAATCTCTCATTCAACCCAACAATTTCAAGCCTATTTTAAATTCAATATGTGTAACATAGTTGTAACATATTGAACACGTGAATATACATCAAGAACAAAGAAGCAAAACCTATGAAACGCCGACCCCGACGATAACAACAACAGTATAAACACATTTTCTTTATCTGACAGACATTGAATAAGTTCATCCAGCTAAAAATAAGGCTATTAGTTTCACAAAGCTACATAAATCTTAACTCACGTGCGCACACGCACACATTCGTACAACAACGCACCACACAGGCACTCATAAATTACAGGTATAAACATTTTATTACTTCTCTAGCGGAACCAACAAATGAACAATTAATGTCTTGTATTTTGTATATATATAAATATTGTGTTTTTGTTTAGATTTTCTTTTTTTCGATTCTTTCTTCATTCAACTTACATTCCTGATTTTTATGTGTTTTTCTGTTTTGAAAATGTATAATAACAATTTAAATGCAAGCTTATATTTTAGCATTTTCTCAAAGATACGATATCTTAACAAGCTAGGATCCGCGCTTTTACATAATTGGCGACCTCGGTCGCTATTTAAATAGTAACCCTGGTCGCAACAACAACAATAATAATAATAACAACAACAACAATACTGATAATAATAATAATAATAATAATAATAATAATAATAATAATAATAATAATAATAATAATAATAATACTCTGCTAGAATTCCCCCAACATACAAATACAAATAAATATAGGCACGTGGTGGCACAAGCCGCGGCTAATACGACACACATTAATTCTAAAGGGTTAAGTAGCCAGAACAAGAGCTGTATTGAAAGAGTTCGGAGAGGCTTAACTTCAAGGAAGGACCAACGGTCGTTTCTATCCGGAAATCTAATGGTAAACAGCTGTTGCGATGAGGCAAAATGGGTTGCAATGGTTTAAGAAAGAGGCTAAAAGTATGTGGCAACTTGCTGTTACTCAGACTTCAGGAAATACCACTGGTTTAACAATAGTGCTACGAATCCCTGGGTTAAAACAAGCTACCATTGGAAATTAAAGATGGGAAAATACAATGCCATACCACTATCTTCACACGCGCACATACACGGACTGGAGGATGGACAGTCTAGAATAAACTTTGATAACATCGGTATTAACGACATCAGAATCAAAAGAGAAGGCTGCATAACACTCAACAAAAGTGGTTATAACTTATACTACAAATGTGGAGACACATGTCACCGTGGCGTTGGCTTTGTAATACACAAAAACATTGCAGGCAACTTTATCAGCTTAAAAAAGCAAAGGTGATAGAATAACCCAAATTACCATGCAAATCAGTGTAAAAAAGCAAAGGTGATAGAAAAACCCAAATTACCATGCAAATCAGTGCAAGATATTATTTTAACATCATACACATACACCTCCCAACTACCAGCCACACAGACGAGGAAGTCGAAGCCACTTATGATTGAAATCGACGACCTTATAACAAACAACAAAGCTCATTATTACACAGTACTGCGTGACTTTAGCGCTAATATTGGTAGAGGACAACCAGGCGATTCAAGTACTGGTCAGTTTGGTATTAGAAAACAAACTAACAGAGGAGATGCTCTTATTCATTTCTGTGAGAGACATCAGCTGAAGAATATGAACACATTCTTTAAGAAAAAGCTTAGCAGACGCTGGACTTGGAGTTCTTAAAACAGCACAACAAAGAACGAAATCGATTGCATACTAACTAATAAAACACACATTTTTAGAGATGTCGCAGTCTTCAACAGATTCAACACTGAAAGTGATCACTGTCTGGTACGCGCTTCGCCTTGCATCAACATTAAATTAGAGAAAGTAAAAGTCATAAAACCATCCAAAAGACAACACCACGATTTGCTATCTGCCAAAGCACGAGAATTTCAACTGGAACAAGCAAACATTCAAAGCACTGAGAAACAATACTACAACGAAGGGATGTTGACATAACATGCGATTTTACTACTTTCACCAACTTATAAACGGCACTGAGCACCGCTGGAAGAGACAAGCCACACAGACTGGAAAATAATTCAGCGGAGACCAAACTACTAAGAGACGAAAGATGAAGAGAGGAGGTACAAATATTCAAAACATTGAATATTCTGAAGAATGCAAGACCATACGTCGCCCAATTAATCAAGAAATAAGAGGTTACAGTGAGGGCAAACAGCTAAAAGCTTTGAGAGAGAATAATGGGCTTAAAGCTAGTAAGAAGTAATAATGTCTCGGGAAAAAACATCATCACATTGAAGAAAGACCACGATACCTTCACAACTGATGTAAACCGCGTAATCAGATTATAAGAGCTCTCAAAAACCAGAAGACCCCAAGATTTACCCTTTACAGACACAGAGAGGGCTGGTACGCTACTCCCTGCAATACTAAATTCCAGAGTACAATCTGCAATCAAACAACTAAAGAGAGATAACTCTTCAGGTGAAGATGGAATTACGACAGGCATTCCCCAAGATAAGGGTGAAACAATCGCAGAGATTCTCACCAGTCCATACAACAAATACCTTAATAATGACAAAATAGATAGCAATTGGATAAATGCGTCAGTGACAAGAAAGGAGACTTGAAAGATGTTAAAAACTAGACGCCTATAATCCTTCTTTCTGTTGTTTACAATGTATTTTCCAAAACATAATGAACAGTAGAATGTCCACAATGAACATTCAGCAGAAAGATTTTAATGAATACATCACGTCTGTTATGACATATTGTAGAGAAACATCGGCACTTAATAATGCAGTGACAAAAAAAGCTACGAACGGCACAAGAGAAAATGGAACGCATGATGCTCGGCGTGATAGAAAAATAAACACCTGGATCAGACAGCAAACTCTAGTAAATTACATCATCACCACAATATGAACGGCAAAACATACATGTTCAGGTCATATTTCGGGATGTACAAACAACAGGTGGACATATAGAGCGAGATAATAGACTCCGAGGCAGTGGAAAATTCAAAAGCCGGTGGAGAGACAGGATCGATAGCCAACTAAGTCCTACCTACTTGGCCACGACTAGTCAGGGATGAAAGAAGGCTTAAATAAACAAGGAATAAGTTCCTTTACCAGAAGTGAAATACTCCTTTTTTACCGAGAGTAGCGTAATTCCGGCAAAACGAGAATGGCGCTGTGTCGTAGGTGATTAGAGTGGTGCCGAGTCTCTAAAATATTAAATTGCGAGCGATGTCACCGTACATAATACAATAAGCAAGTCTATATGCGAAGTAAGCGCATGCTCTCCACTTATTATTTAATCCATTTTACTTTCACAATTAACTGCTGTATTGGCTTTTGGTACTTCCACTAATTGGGTCCAGTTGAAGCCGATGTACGGTTTTCTAAGCATGGTTTGGTTCGTATTTTCCCGTGCACGCCGTTCTACACGTTTAGTCAACTACAGAATCTACAGCATTGATACTAAGTGTAGTTTGAGTTGTCCCCCTTTGCAAATTGGCTGTTTGGAGAATTTGGAAGCTAGATGGCTCTGGTCGACAGTCAATTTGCATAGGTGGGGCAATAAGTAGTATAAACACTGTACTTTTTTCATTGAGGTTGGAAGAGCTAGGGGAGAGGAGAGTGAGGCTGAAAGAATAGACAGTGAAGTAAGAATTGTTCCTCAACTATTGATTACTGATTGGAAGCGGAAAGAGATTAACCACTGTGATTTGCCAGTTGAACTTTTATTTTATTATTCTTCACGGATTGACCACAAGCTATCTCGGCGAAAATGGGCGAACGAGTTAAATTGAGCAGTGACATCCTGAGGCCGTTTAAAGGAGAAGTGATGTGGTCGCGTGGCTTAATAAGCTGAAGCGAACGAGTAAAATTGAGCAGTGACATCCTGAGGCCGTTTAAGGGAGAAGGTGATGTGGTCACGTGGCTTCATAAGCTGAAGCAAAGCTGCAGAAGATTGATGATGTAGCAACACTGATTCCGATGTATTTGGAGGGGAATCCGCTAGCAATCTATCTGGAAATGGGAGAGGCCAACCAGGCAGATGCTGAGATGATTGAGAAAATATTGAGGACGGCCTTTTCAGAGGGTACTTTTGAGGCCTATAATAAACTCAAAAGAGTTACCTGGACTGGAGAAAGTGTGGATGTGTATGCAGCAGAGATAAGGCGACTAGCAAGATTGGCCGGATACACAGGACGAAGCCTTGAAAAGACAGTTAAATTGGCTTTTGTGAGTGGTTTTCCTGACAGGATCTCGATGGAACTACAACGAATGACTTAAATCGAAACCATGGAGGTGGAAGAAATTTTGAGGCATTCCAGGGTGCTAACGAAACATTCTAGTGAACTAGGGACACTCGCAACCTCTACTGCGAACAGGCTCGCTGAAGAGAAGAAGACAGTGAGGAGACCTAAGTTTATTGGAAAATGCTTCAGATGTCAGGGGCACCATCTGATGAGAGACTGTAGTGAACCAAGACCGGGTGTTATCTGTTTCCGGTGTGGCCAGGTTGGGCACATTAGTAGGAATTGCCCTTCACTTCAGGGAAACGAATAAAGGGGTGCTATTGTGCCAGTAGTTGCCCCTTTAATTCTGAAAAGGCGAGTATGAGTTTGCTGCCACAGATAGTGATAACTATCAATGGGAAAAAGGCAAGAGCCCTTGTTGATACCGGATGTACAACAACGCTTGTCACGACGAGTGTTGCAAAGTTTTGGAACGGAGCAAGCAATATTAGGGCAGTAGATGGCAGAGAGGTGAAGTGTTGTGGAGATACCAATGCCGAGATTACAGTGAGAACTATACCATTACGACTCCGAGTAATTGTGTTGGATAAGCTCGTATCGGGCATTGATGTGATACTGGGCTTGGATGTTATCAACCTGATGGGAGGAGTTACCATTACTAAAGGCGAGGTGAAGTTCGGTAAGCAGTATGTAACTGGAATGTCAAGAAGCGCGAACAGTAATGATGTCATCCAGCCGACAAAACCCAGGCTATGTCAAATTGAGGATGAGGTTGTTCGGGCCAATTTTGATGGTGACAAGTGTACCGTAGAATGGCAATGGGCTGCAAAACCGCCCGTGCTAACAAATCGGGTTAGCTGCTATGAAACTACGCTAAGATGAGACATAAGACCCCAGTTTGAGAATGAAGTTGAGAGGTGGATCGACGAAGGGATATTAATACCATGGTCAGGAAAGGTTGAAGGAATTCTGCCACTCATGGCAGTGGTTCAGCCTACCAAGAAGAAAGTCAGGCCAGTATTGGACTTCCGGGAGTGGAACAAGTATGTGGCCTGCCACACTAAAAATGGAATCGACGTGTGTGAAGACGTCATGAGGGAGTAGTGAAAAAGGGAGCAAGCAACCAAAATTGTGGGCTTGAAATCTGCCTACCTTCAAATTAATGTGGACAAGAAGCTGTGGCGGTATCAATTGGTCAAATACAAAGGTTAGATTTATTGCTTTACCAGACTAGGATTTGGATTGAATTCTGCACCAAAAATTATGACAGCAGTGCTTAAGACCGTGTTGTCAAAAGACGATGCAGTGAAACGAGCCACCTGTTCTTATATCGATTATGTGCTAGTGGACGAAACAGAGGTGACTGCAGAAAGAGTGAGAAACCATGTCAAAGCATATGGACAGCAAAACCATCGGAGTCGTTAGAAGACGGAATGGCACTTGGATTAAAATTACAGCGGAATAAGGCAGGGAAGTTGATGCTTGGAAGAGGAAACGAAATCCCTGAAGTCACGGACGGCCTAACTAAGCGATAACTTTTCTTTGTGTGTGGGAAGTTGGTTGTTCATTACCCCATAGTTGGGTTGCTGGGGACTGCATGCAGCTTCATTAAAAGGCAGACCGGTACGGACCGATGGGAGGATATAGTTGATGAGGAGGTGTTGCACATGATAAGGGATGTGATTGCAGAAGTAAAAAGGGTGGACCCTGTAAAGGGAGAATGGCACGTGAAAAGGAGCGATGAAGGGGTAATATGGAGTGACGCGAGCAGCCTGGCATTAGGAGTATCATTAGAAATAGGTGGAGTAACTGTTGAAGATTCTGCCTGGCTGCGAAAGAAGAATGATAGCGTCCACATCAATGTTGCAGAGCTCGAAGCAACTATCAAGGGCATCAACCTGGCTTTAAAATGGGGGCTAAAAACAGTGGACATTAGAACAGATTCGGTAACAGTGGCATCGTGGATTAAGTCAGAAGTGACGGGAGATAGACGGATCAGGACCAAAGGATCAGCTGAGATGCTTATTAAGCGTCGACTTGGGGCACTTGGAGACTTGATAAGAGAATTTGAACTAAAAGTAACCGTAACATTGATTTCATCACTGAAAAACAAGGCAGAGGTTCTGACTAGAGTAAAAAAGACTTGGCTACGGGAGAAAAAAGATGTGGCCCAGGTGGGTTGTACAGTGGATGGTGAATAACTTACTATGAAGGAACTACATAAAATGCATCATTTGGGAAAGGAAAGGACCTCATATCTGTCCAGGAAAGTGAATCCACACATCACAATGGAAGATGTTCAGGATGTAGTTGAACACTGTAGGGAGTGTCCATCCATTGACCCTGCGCCGTCCAGGCATGAAAAAGAGGAGCTACATCTAGCGGACAATTGAAGGCGACTGGCTATCGATATCACTCATTATAGCCATAAACCTTATTTAACGATGATTGACTGTGGACCCGGAAGAGTAGCAATATGGTGAAGGATAAAAACCGAAACGGCAGAGGAAGTAAAGAAAGTTGTTGAGGAAGTGTTTATGGAGAGGGGACCAGTAGAAAAGGTCCTAATGGACAACGGTATGTCCTTCCGCTCTGAGGTCTTTAGGGAGATGTGTGAGAAATGGGGCGTTAGACAATATTTCTAAGCAGCGTACCGCCCAAGCGGTAATGGGATCATAGAAAGGCACCATCGAACGATAACAGCTGTGGCAGCAAGACGCCAAATTTCGCCCCAAGAAGCAGTCTTTTGGTATAACATGGCGCCGAAGGCCGGCCAAGATTAAATGTCAGTGCCACATCGATCAGTTTTCAAGTATGAATGGCGACATCCACTGGCAATAACTTAGAGAGTGGAACGGGGGCAAGCAAAAGTTACGGTGGGTGAAGAGGTGTGGGTGAAACCACCCGATGTCAGATGCACGACCCGTTGGGGAAGAGGAACGGTAACTGATGTACTATCTAATAATAGTGTGTCAGTTAATGGAGTGCCACGTCACGTATTAGATATACGGAAAGTTTCATTACCATCAGATGAAGAGGTTGTTGAAGTCCCCCAAGAAGAACCCGTACGAAGGTCGCAACGCGAACGAAGACGCCCAGCGTGGATGACGGATTATGAAACCGATTATTGATCTTGAAGATCAAGGGAGTATGTGGTGTGAGTTGTCCCCCTTGGCAAATTGGCTGTTTGGAGAATTTGGAAGCTAGATGGCTCTGGTTGACAGCCAATTTGCATAGGTGGGGCAATAAGTAGTATAAAAACTGTACTTTTTTCATTGAGTTTGGAAGAGCTAGGGGAGAGGAGAGTGAGGCTGAAAGAAGAGACGGTGAAGTAAGAATTGTTCCTGAACTATTGATTACTGATTGGAAGCGGAAAGAGATTAACCACTGTGGTTTGCCAGTTGGACTTTTATTTTATTATTCTTCACGGATTGACCACGCTAATTACTTGGGAGCTTATTGTAGAGTTAACTAAACTAGTATGTTATAGATCCAAGGGGGTATTTGGGCCCACTCCTATATGCAGATCCTTTCCTTATCCTTATGTTTGTTGGTTGTCGTTCGGCAACTCCAAACTTCCGCCCCTTCACAGATTCTCTACAGGATGCAGATCCGGACGCTGACCAGTTCTTTCTATTACCTTTATGTGATTTTCTAAACAGACCTATTTTACACACAGAATGCATAAAGAAAACTAAGTATTTTAACGTTAAGCGAAAAAGAACAATTCGGATTCATATTTCAAAGCAGCAACGTGATTTTGGTAAAACGTTACTGCAGTTAGATTTACGTAAATTTGATAAAGTTTTGGAAAAATAAGCACAGATCATCTCTATATAGATACGCTTGAATAAATAAATGCTGCCTTGTCGTATGTATGTGGCTTAAATTAGCTTGACTAGCTCTCTCATATATATCAAATACTACTACTACTACAACTACAACTTTTAATGCAACAACTGCTACTGCTAATTGTAATAATAATGCACACGAGGAAGCAGGCTCATTACTGAGGAGAGTGCACTAGTAAAGAGAAGGGAAATCGTTACTGACATTCTCACAAAACAACGCCATAAGCACAAAACTATATAAAACCAAGATAGATAACACCCGAGGAAAACCAAAAAATGTAGACGTTGAACAAAACGTTGAAACATACACAACATCATAACGGAAGGCGTCAAGCATGCCTGCAAAGAATACAAAAGGCCATAACAATAATTAACAAGAGCAAAAAGGGGTTTATGTACATGGTCTTTGTTGAGGGAAACAACTTGCTTGCCACTGGAAGTTTGATACATAGTATACTTTTCCCGGTAACATCGTATTCAATGCAACAATGTTTTAGCACTATATCTTTATCAGGTAATAGGCTTTAACTCCAATAACACATTTTTCAATATTGAACTCAGAAATAACGTGCTCGCATTGTAACTTCGTTATGTAGTATACTTTTCTCCAGCGACACTATTTTCAATATTGATCCTTATAGCTCAATGATCTTAGGCATTCGAGTGCTAAAACGCGAGTGACTATTTCTATTCGGCTCATCTTTTATAGATGGTAAATTACGCCGTTCCGATGTGTAATTATTCTTTTTCAGACCAGGTCGTGCACACCAGGCAGTGACGAGTCCTTTAATAGCAGTGATAAAGTAAGCCGATAGTATTTTCACCACTTTATTCAGGTTCGAGCTAATCAGGTCCGTCACCAAGGGATTAAAGTAGTTCTGCAAAGCTTCGAGAAGAATAAAACTAGAAGAAATTGAAAACGAAAGAAAAGATTGTCACCATACAATCAACGGCACTGATCAAAACAGCTGGCATATTATAATAACCCATAGAGTGCTGGAACCAAGTAGCATAACTGTAAAAGTATAACACAGAGAGTTAAATGCTAAATCAAGCAAGTTAAAATATTTATTTGCCTTAAAACCTGCTGATACATGAGAAAAATAGATAAATAAATCTCGCAATACATAATTGCAAGAGTTAGGAGTGGGTGGAGTAACTTCAGGGAACTTTTGGCATTACTGACTAGCAGAGTGTTACTACTGTCGACCAAAAGAAAATGTATCGGCTATATATACGTAATGTCATGATGTATGCCAGTGAGACATGACTAGTGATGGTTGAATACAGGCGTTGCATGAAGAGAAATGATATAAAACTGATAGTATAGATGTGTAATATAAGTATTACGGACGGGCTTAGTTCTGGGGATTCTAGAGGAATATTAAATGTGGAAAGTTGAGGAAAATGTGTGCAGAACAAGAGACTTCGATCGTTTGCCCACGTTGAATAAATGCATCGAATTTAATTAATAGATATGGAAGTTTTGAGGTAGCAAGTCCGATTCACCGGAAACACGGAAACTATGTGAGGATGTGAAAAAAAATTACTAGAAAGAAAGCGGAATAAATAAAGCCCTGCCCAGGTTAGTTTAGAAGTCAAATTCTAAAACGGGTGATGTCATATCGGACTCGGCATAAACAATTCCATACTTCCCGACGGTATCAATTAGACTAATCACACTCCGCCTACTTAATGTAAGGGATCATTTTACGTAGATTATAAGTATGTCTCATTTACCATATGCACTTGTTTCAGCGGATACTCTTACTAATAATTACACAATCATCAACAATCTTGATATAATAGTGAATTTTAAACGGAAATTACGTCTCATTTCTTGAATATATCACGTCACATTCTCAAAGATTGTTTTTGTTTTGTAGCTATTAATTATTGAAAAACCGTTGCGTTATTTTAATATCCATTAGACTATTAATATCTGTCTAATCCGGAAATAATTTTAAGTCAAACAGAGTGTACTATGTCCGATTTATTAACATGCGATATTTATGCACAAAGAAGTGACGTTAAAGAAATGCATCCGCTAATCTATTAATAATGGAGATTATGTATCTGTCTGTCTGTTTCTCTGAAGTCGAAACTCCATCAGAGTGATATAAATATAAATAAAGTAGAAATAGATTTCTAGACGAGACTGCGATTCGAAAGGAAACCGGTTTAAGAACCTTACTTAAACTATTTATTTACCTCCACAGGAAGTTAGGCACAAGGCCAGTGTTATCTTACCCCCACAAGGTAAGATGTGACCCAAGGTTGAGTCGGAAAAGTAGGATTTGAAAAGCCGGCGCCCGAGAAGGTGATCACTCTGGCCTACAAAAATTGCCTGGGCAGTCCCGTCGGCATACCTCGGTAGGGGTGCCTCAAGCATACTCTTTCAATTTTGTAATATACTGTTACAAAAGCACGTTGAGACACTAGACGGGTTTTACAATTTACATAATTCATTCCTTTTAAACTTCTATCAAATTACTATTTACAAATATACGCTTATAACTGTTATTATCGAATTTACATATGTATTTACAATATTTTCCTATAAGGTGATATTAATAAAACTTATTCCTACAATTAATTAAAGTCATCTTTTCGGAAGTGACGTTATTTTGAGAGGATTATTTTTCACATTATAATTCTTTATTTTCATTACGTTGTTAAGACAAGGTGTTGTGTTGTAAATTAAAGTAAAGCAAGGCATATCCAAGCCATTAGTAAATGAGTGACCATTTTAGAAAGATACATTGCTGACTCATTCCTCCGGTCCTTCCGGAAGTGACGTCATTGTGAGAGATTTTTTCTCACATTATCATGCTTTATTTTCATTACATTGTTAAGACAAGGTGTGTTGTTGTAAATTAAAGTTAAGCAATACATATCCCGGCCATTACTAAATGAGTGGCCATTTTGGAAGAATTAATTGCTGACTCACCCTTTCGGAAGTGACGTCATTTTGAGAGGATTTTTTCACATTATCATACTTTATTTTCATTACGTTGATAAGACAAGGTGTTTTGTTGTAAATTGAAGTTAAGCAACAAATATTTCGGCCATTATTAAATTGGTAACAATTTCGGAAGAATAACAAAACTGGGTCTTTGATATGACGTAGGCGCCTTCAATAGAATATTTAAACATGAGTTCTTTGATATGACCGAGGCGCCTCCTAATTTTTTTTCCTGTATTGGGGAAGGTAAACATTTTTTTTCTTAGGGCGCGGTCAATTGTTTTTTTAACTAAAAGTATTCTTATATATGGGGGAAGGTAAAAAAATTGAGGGTGGGTGTGGGGTAAAAATGTTTTTCTTTTTATTACTGAAAATACTACTATGTATGAGGGAGGGTAAACAAATTGGGGTAGGGATACAAATATTTTTTCTTCTTTGTTTTCTTTTTTTAACTGAAAATATTACTATTTATGGGGGAGGGTAAAAAAAATTCGGGGGGGGGGGTCAACACATTTTTTTTTGCTTTTTAATTACAAATATTTATATGTATGGGGGACGATAAAAAAATTAGGAGGCGGGTCAAAAAACATTTTTTTAAATTTTCTTAACGAAAAATATTTCTGTGTATGGGGAGGGTAAAAAAAAATTCGGGGGTGGCAACATTTTTCTTTTTTTTAACTAAAAATATTTCTAAAAAATTGGGGTGGAGTCGAAATTTTGTTTTCTTTATTTTTACCTAAACATATTCTTGGTCGGAAACAAAGAAAATCAATGTCTAACCACCGAAGACATATGACTGGGGCTCCATCGGTTTACGGGTGATCGTTCATTTCTGACGCGGCAGCCTAGCAAAAATATGCAACCGGAGGGAGCATATATTTGCTAGTGTATATAATGATTTTAAAAATACAGGTCAGAAATATTCACACAATATGATATATTTATCATTTCGTCATTTTATGTGCACAGTATAATCTAACGCTTGGTGTATAACTTTTATGGGGAATATATTTAAGAAAGAAATACCTCTTTTCATGTTCCATATTTATGGTGAAACTCTCTGCGCTAATATCGAATTCTAGTATCTGTTATGCCATCGTTTAAGAGAATGCGGATACATCTTTCTAGAATGAGGCAGTTTTATTCCCTAATCTAGAATACCTTTAAACCGATCTTGTGTCTAACTTTTTCTTCTTTGCCGAAACATAGACATAGATTGATAGGATTATTGAGCACGATTTGATTGTAGTTGACACAGAAGCTGGAAAATTATCGATGAAGCGATTCATGGTTATTGATCACCACAGGGGAATGAAGGGGTTCCAGTAAACTGACGTTGCGATAATGCAAAGTGGTTGCCACAGAGATCGAAAGACGTGAAATTGCCGGAATGTGGTGAAACTTGTTATCTCTCTCACTCCCTGTTTTTAGCAATGAGCGAGTATTGGTTATGAATCGTGTGATAACTCCTAATGAGTAAATGTTACTACTACTACTACTACTACTACTACTATTACTACTACAGAGAAGACCAATTGTCCTTACCAGCGATAAATCAATGGTAAGTGGCTGTTGCGATACCGCATCGTTATCGAAAAGAGATGGGCATCTGGGGAGGCTTGTTGTCACTCAGACTATAGGAAATACCACTGATTGTTGTTGGTGACGATTATCTGTGTGAAAACTCCTAGTGAGTACAAATAATAATAATAATAATAATAATAATAATAATAATAATAATAATAATAATAATAATAATAATAATAATAATAATTGAACAGAGAAACATAATCTTTAATGCGATCAGGACACACTACATTAACGCTTAAATAGATAAAACCCAGGAAAACAGTAAATGAAGACAAAGAGACGACACAGAAAATTATATAATAAATGAATGAAGTAAACTAACCCCAAAAGAATACAAGAACAGATATGAAAAAGAATACAAGAACAGATATCACTGTGTTGGAAAAGCAGTACACTGGGAACTGTGCAAACGATTGCATTTTGAATACGCAGACAAATGGTACAGACATAAACCAGAAACAGTACTGGAAAACGAAACACACAACACCCTCTAAGATATGGATGTACAAACAGATACATTTATACAAGCAAGGAGACCGGATGTTATAATAATCGACAAGAAGGAACAATCTTGCAAACTCATTAACGTCGCCGTTCCAGCAGCACAAAGTGATGATCTAAGAGACGGAAAAACGAAGCAAATGCACGGAACTAGCCAGAGAACTGAAAGGAATATAGAGCACGAAGAAAGTCAGTGCAATACCAATAATCGTAGGAGCACTAGGAACAGTTCCCAAAAAATCTGTAGATAAAACTGAGAGAAATTGGAATCAAAGGGATCATTGAGACCATACAAAGGACAGCAATCATCAAAACAGCTGCAATCTTTAGGAACATTCTCGAATGCGGAAACAAACCCGCATAAGTTACAAAGGGTCACATGGAATCTACAACAGGTAGAAAACAAAACTACAGAGAAGAACACCGCGGAACTACACAAGGAACAGGAGCTGCACGAACCGTCATAAAAAAATAAATTGCACCTACCTCGGCCGAAACCACACAAAAATGAACCAATGATCATAAATTGCAAGACACATCATAAGCTGCGACCCCTCCAAATGGTGCAGACCTAGGCTGCCACCACACAAACTATTTATAGAAGTTAAAGGAGAATTAGAAGACCGAGGAGGGGCAACACAAAGCAGACCTCCACCGAAACAGTGCGGAGATTGCGGGGACCTTGAAGACGCTTATTGCAACCCAAACCCTACAGAAGACCAATGGTCTTTAACAGCAAGAAATCAATGGTAAGCGGCTGTTGCGATACCGCAAGGTGATTTGCGGTGGTTACAAAAAGAGGTGGAGAGTACTGGAAATCTGTGGAGGCTTGTAGTCATTCAGACTCCAGGGAACACCACCGGTTGTTCTCGGTGAGCAATCACTGACGATGACCTGTGTGATAACTCAACTTGAGTAATAATAATAATAATAATAATAATAATAATAATAATAATAATAATAATAATAATAATAATAATAATAATAATAATAATAATAATGCAACGGTAATGTTTCAATTTTAAACAATAGATTCAAGCGAATCCATCTTCCTATATTTAGCTATTTACGGCGCTGTATATTTATTTTCGGTACCGTCCGAGTCTCTTAACAAAAAGCCTTCCCCTTGCCGCCTATCCCCGCCCTTGACACACACAAAAAGAAAAGAAAACTCTTTTTGATTTATAATGTTGCAAAGCAAGAAGAACCCGGGAGACGACGGAGGGTTAGTTTGGGTTGACGAAAATTCAAGACGAAATACGGTAGAAGCATAAAAAAGGAAGGGAGTCGCTGATCCTCAAACACTCTTTCTCTTTCTGAAACGTCGGATTGACTATCTATATCTCTATCCTTATCTCTTGTGCATTGCCGGATGGTCTCCAGCTATGCAGTGCCGACAAATCGATGGCCGAGGTTCGGGTCTGTCCGCTTTGCACTTCCGGTGGAGATGTCCCAGCAAAAGTCGGTTCTGATTGGACACCGCTGTGACAGGACAGTGGGGGATATATCCGGAAAAGACGATGTCCTGCTTTTTTTCTGCAATGGAGAACGCCTCGTTCCTAATCAACGGTGCCATTGTGCGTCTGAGTGGAGAGCCAACATGGCTGCTGGCTTGCGATTCGTCACTAGAAAACGAAAGAGCGGGAATAAGGAAAAAGAAGAAGGACAGTGTCGATGTTATATTGCGAACGCATTGTGCGTGGATATACACTCGATTTGTACCGGTGTATATATATATATATATATATATATACATATATATATATACACAATATCTATATTATATATGAACCATCCTTCTGTCATGATAGATGTCAATGACGATTAGCGTATAGTGAAGACAGGGTTATGAAACAAAATTAGCGCATTTGCAAACTTAAATCCGGTGACAATACACTATACAATGCGGCTAGATATCTATTGAAATGATGACAAAAAAATAGGATAGTAAATCACGATAGTATCTAATAAAAATTGTTTATTTCTATATTATTCAATATATATATATATATATATATATATATATATATATATATATATATATATATGTATGTATATATGTATATATATATATATATATATATATTTAATACTATATATATATACATATAATATATACATATTATATATATATATATATATAGTATGTATATATTAATTCATTTATTTATTTATATATTTATTACATAAGATAAGAACAACATCGGAACTGTTGGTTTCACTCCAAACAAAGGGTACTTAAAATTACTCTCCTTTACCGGACTCTCTAAAGCCTCTGTTTATGCCCGCCCCCATCGGATTTGAAACCAATTGTACCGATTTGTTTCTTAATAATTGAGCACTCTGTAAGGGTTCTTTCTCATTAACCTTACACACACACACACAAACACACACACACACAAACACACTCATATATATATATATATATATATATATATATATATATATATATATATATATATATATATATATAAGGTTTGTGTGAGAGAACCGGCTGTTTATTAAACAAAATCTAAAATAAGAGAAATCTCGAATTAGTATGAAATAAAAAAGTTATAAAAAATGACAAGATAAAATAGAAGATTGCAATATCGCAGCGTGAGAGACGCCATTTTCCGAGGAGACAGCTATTTACAGAGGCTGAATAGAGTCCCGCATAGGAGGCCAGTTATATGAGCCTTTGTCCGGATTTGAAACCGACGGTACCGATGTTGTCTTTATATTCTGTAATTATATGCATATATATATATATATATATATATATATATATATATGTGTGTGTGTGTTATAAAATAATATATTTAGTGCATATATTTGTTTAGTTAATTCACCAGTACCCATTACATACAGAGAGCAGAATGATGTTTGAAAAATACGTTTTTCGCAATCTACACAGGAATATTCATGATTCACTCTTAAAAAATGTATAGGTCGTGAGCGTTACATTTCTCTTTCTTTTTATAGGCAACGTTGCTCCTTTTTTCTTACACCTTCTTCATAAGTTCTTTAATAGTTTTAATCTATGCACTTAACTATTTTAGCTGCATCACAACCATCGATTGCAGCACGTTGTCGCTTCAGTGCTACACACACATATATATATATATATATATATATATATATATATGTTTAATTTCATAATAGTATATATATGTCTAATGTTATTATACTAGAAAATATTTGCTATCTCCGGTCGCATAGTTTTCCTAGGCTAGCGCGCCAGCCAGTTCAATCTCGCTGTCTGCGAGAGGGGTTTCGTATTTACTTCTCTAGAATTTTATAATTGTAAAAAAGCGACATAAAATACATAGCCAAATCTAAATCAATGGTGTTGGACTATTTATGTACTGTAAGTTTTAGTTTACACCTTCATTTATTTATTTTATTATCGATGTAGTTTGAATTCATGTTTTGCAACATGACTGTAATCATGAATTCATGACGTTAAGTGCAAATAACTCAGTTTGCAGAATGTCTTGCTGAAGATCTCAAGGTTTCGGTTTCGATTTTTGACTCTGGTATCCGCTTTATTTGTTGGAAATTTATTATTTACTATAGATGCAATGTTTTCCATTTCTAAAAGTAGTTAAGATCTCTGATATTTCGAAATTAGAAAAATTCAGCAATGTATTTATTACGTTTTAAATAATTGTGACCGACAGAGAGATAGACAGACGGACAGACATACGGACGGACGGACAACATCCTTATTTACATAATAATAAGAAGAAGCTAGTGGTTTATCCATCGAGAATACGTGAAAAGATAAGCCAGCCATATTCCCACATCGGTTTAATGTGAATACTGCATTCTTTGGGGTTTGAAAGAAAATAACCTCTTCTAAAAGCCGAGAGGAATAGAAATGCTGAAAGAACTATGAAAATTTTGTACGATAAAGCAATTATCTCATATGTGATGTGAGAGAGACTTTACACATATGTTTAAAATGATTAACAATGATTTTCGTTATGTGTTTGATATTTATTTAATTGTTTAGGAATTGCAGAGAAAGTGTATGTTTGTGCATAATAGAATTGATACGTACAATAGTGTCGAATGGGTGGGTAAATATCAGTCTTCCTTGAAACTAGTACATTCTTACATGTTAACAATTTACAAGAATCTGTGAAAAGTGCACTAATTCGAACATCAGGTTTTTCTTTCGGATGTCCCAGCCACTGAGGGAGAAAATAAGAGTCCTTATCTACGTCTCTGCACTCGACAGCAGAATTAGGTGCAAGGTTGTTTTTTTTATGTAGGAAAAGTTTCAATGGTAACAACTTCAATTATTTGGATGACATAAAACAAACATAGTTGATGTGTTATTTGCCATGAAACCACCGCAATTCTTGGGAAAATAAAGTTTCAAGTTGAAGGAAAAATGGAGAAAAGGGTAATATATCAAAATGGTTAATGTTTGATTTATTAAATATTTAATCGCATATATGTTTCTTTTATTTTTCGTGTCCAATTTTTAAAAGATTAAAAATTGGACACGAACCTGATATTTCGTTGTTTTTTTTCCAATATTTATAAACAAAGCATTTATATTTTTTCAAACATAAGAGACACTTCAAAGTGATGACCCTCAATCTCTATTCATATGTAGTTATTTAAGTTTTAATATTCTTTTTCTTGTTTGGAAAAAGTAACGTTTATTGCTACTGTCGTTGCAGACACGACGTTATCAAAAGAAATATTACTAAGTCTATATAAACAAATATTTTTATTGACAACTTAATCAAGACAATACAAAATATGTTTTTGTAAAAGGTAAGAGTTCAAAGAGTCCAAGGGTGTTCTGAAAAAGGGGGCATTTTCTGTGAGAAGAAATGAACTACCAATGTGTGTTTCGGGTGGTGCCGTATGTGTTTAGGCGGTTGTAAATAAATAAGCACGAATATGTGTATGTGCGTCTTATCACACCTTTGTTAGTTAGAGAGTATATGTACAAACATGTGTGCGAGAGTGTTACGTTAAATGTGTCTATATGCTGCCACTGTGTTTTAGTAGTCCGTGAAAGTCTTTCATCATGTATGGGCTATTTGTAGATGGCTGTTCAGCCTAAAGGGCCTATCCAGGGGGTATCGTACGCATGTTACTTTGTCTTTGAAAAAAAAAGGAGAAAAGAGAAAGAAAGCCGTGTTTGGGTGTTTCTAGTACGCGCGAGATTTCGGCAGTACATATTTCTTGAACTGTGATTGGTCGAAAGAAACTTTTGATTTGAGCTTTTATTCAATAAAGAGTCGATACGTAAAACAACATTCGCTGCCACTTCAAACAATGAGTTGTTCAATCAACGAAATGAACATTTAAGTACAGTTGCTTTATTATCTTGCTCGTAAACGGGAAAAACGTGAGAAAAAGATAGCGGGACGTCTATAGATAGAGGTAGAGAGATAGAAGGTTGAATATAAATATGTAACACCTACTTTTTAACTGTTTCTATTTTGTTTTTTTTATAAGCCCAGGCAACGACGAGTAGCCCTGCTAGTGCAAAATAAATCTTGTTTCGGAAGTTTCTAGCTGAGGACTGATAATTTGCGTTATTTGGGTATTGGGACCCATTTTCTCATCTTAGATTTTATTCTCACAACGTTTCAGCAGATGTTACCTCCGACCTTCTTTAGGTGCTTTCGACATATAGATTACAAGCTCAACCTGAGGAAGGTAGGAGGTTACATCGGCCGAAACGGTGTGAGAATTACATCCAATATGAGAAGAGTAGTTGGAATAACCAAACTAATATAAAATAAATGTTCTTATATTGGTAAAACGAATGTGTCTCCTTGTATGGTTAATGAAACTAATATTAATAAAATAGAAAAAATTCAGTTTGAACATTTTGTGAATTCAGACCGTATTTTTGAAAATCTGGATTGATGACAAAATTCACCAACCAGATTGTTGGTGTGTTTGATCATTCAGTAGATTTTACATAAAAAGAATATCGAAAATATATATTTATTCCACAGATTTGTATAATTTCAATTAAGTAACAATCGTTTAAAACTACGTTAAATAAATCATTGCGGAGTTTACGTTAAGTAAGATCGTTTGATATTGTTTTTTTTTTCTTTTATGTATTTCAATGTTCTACATATTTCATGCATTGGGGAAAAACAACTTCCCTTTCCCTTTACCCCCAAAATGAAAATTATCTAAGCCAATAGCCAAAACGTAACTCGAACCGAACTAAATGACAGTTAAAGGCAGTACATAGTTTACAAAAACGTTAATTGATGAATAAGTTAACTAATCAGAAATAGAAAATATTTGTTTGTAATTTTCCTACTTATACGATCGTTGTGTGTTATTCCAAGGGACGTAATTCTGACAGCATTTTGCAGAGTTATTTCCCTTGAATGGCTATTTCTATACCTTGTATTTTTATATTTACTGAAATATCCTCTCTCTGTCTCTCCGCCTATCTCTCTCTCTCTTTCTCTCTCTCTCTCTCTCTCTCTCGCTAATATATATGTGTATGTAATATATATATATATATATATATATATATATATATATATATATATATATATATATATATGAATTAAAAACGAAGACCTGGATAAAGCGTTGATTTCTGAAGTCGTCCACTGTTTCCTTATTAATTCAGAGTCAGATTATTTTATCATTTCATCTCTCTCTCTCTCTCGCTCTCTCTTACTCTCTCTCTCTCTTACTCTCTCTCTCTCTTTCTCTCTCTCTATATATACATATATATATATATATATGTATATATATATATATATACATGCATATATATATATATATATATATGTATATATATATATATATATGTATGTATATACATATGCATATATGGCCGGGATTAAAATGTAGTATCTGTTCCGATGGATACTGCACCCCAGAGACCGGTATTGTCTTGGCCTTCGGGGCTTGATTTACGCCGGTCTATGGGTTTGTCCTGTGCAGTTTTAGGAGGTCCACCCTCCCAGGCTTTGCTTTCTCACCCTTTGAAAAAGGGGTTAGTTTATTGCTAATCGCCTGAGGCGCCCCTACCGGGGAATGCCGACAAGGCATTTTTTGTAGGCTAGAGTTCTCACCTTCTCGGGCGCTTGATTTTCAAATCCAACTTTCCCAACCTTGTGTCACATCTTACCGCTGTGGGAGATAGATAAATAACATGTATATATGTATATATATGTATATATATATATATATATATATATATATATATATATATATATATATATACATATATGTATATATACATGTATATATATACTTGTATATATAAATATACTTGTATATATATATATACTTGTATATATATATATATACAATATATATATATATATATATATATATATATATATATACAATATATATATATATATATATATATATATGATAAGTCAATGAAAATAATTAGACCTGCAAATCGAAGCAAATCATAATCTTCGGTTGTACAGAACAAGGACATTTAGTGAATAATAATTTTTTTTTCTCTTTCATTCCTTAAGCCAGGCTTTTCAAAGTGTAAAATTTTATCATCAGAGGAGGTTAATGATGGATAAGTTGACAGATGAGGACAGTCAATATTCGACATTTGAAAACAGTTTTAAAGTTCAAACGGGTATATTTCAATGTAAAGGAGTGTCACAAAAACGGAAATCCAATTAGTATGGGGGTCAGACTACAGACTTGGGTGGAATCGTCGTCGTTGAATCTTTACACGGATTCTTCTGGATTTACCAATACATCTGAACCCCATACAAATTGGATTTCCGTTTTTGTGACACTCCTTTACATTGAAATATACCCGTTTGAACTTTAACATTTTTTCAAATTTCGAATATTGACTGTCCTCATCTGTCAACTTATCCAGCATTAACCTCGGATGATGATAATATTTTAATCTTTGAAAAGCCTGGCTTAAGGAATGAAAGAGAAGAAAAATAAATATTTTTATTCACTAAATGTCCTTGTTCTGAACAACCGGAGATTATGATTTGCTTCGATTTGCAGGTCTAATTATCTTCATTGACTTATCATATTTTTGCTCTACCCAGTATATTGAGCTTTCTTTACTTCACAATAGGTCCAACTCTCTAAAAGTTTACCTTTTAGTTATAAATGTTCATATATATATATATATATATATATATATATATATATATATATATATATATATATATATATATATATATATACATATATATATATATATGTAGTTAGTTATACTTATATATGTATTGCAATATTCACAAAGATGTACGCGTTTCATAGCCGTAAGAAATGGTCAGACTAAAAAGTTGGAAATTTAAAAAAAATGCGAAACGGAAAAACCAAAATTATGAATCTGTATAGAAAGAAAAAAAAATATTGAAATAAATTTACATTCTGCATTGCAATAACTTATTGAAATAAATTTGTCTATGCAGTTTTTTTTATTCGCTAACTTTTATGTGATGCGACGGAGATATATATATATATATATATATATATATATATATATATATATATATATATATATATATATATATATATATATATATAGTGTTGTGTGTGTGCACAGTTTAATGGTTTCGACGGTAATCTAAGTAAGAGAGCTCAATGTACTTCTTAACAGAGCAAGAATACATTTAAAGGAAATAAACTAAACACGCATTAAGAACTGAATTCAGGATTTAATTTTAGATTTTGTCTTTTTATTTTGTTGATAGTTACCTGCATCACAACCTCTCTTTTACCAGATTCAAAATATTTACTTCTTTACACTTTATTATTTAGCATTCATTAATAAAATGATTAATTATTGTTACAAAATAATACTTGAAAAGGTAGGGAGCTCTTTGTATATGCAGGATCTATTGTCTTGGGGTGAATCTGTTCGGATTCGTAGAAATACGATCACGACACTTTTTAAGCTGAGCTTATTTTAAACACAAGCCATCAACATATACAATTATATGAGAGTAAAATACTTGTTTTGGAACGGACATTACATTTTCCCGAATCGGTATCATGTTGTCTGACTCAAGGTTCGGTTCACAAGTTTAGATATGCATTCGAATACCACTCTAACACTGTGTTATTCAACTGTTAACATTAGAAGTGTTCAAATAGATACCTGTGTGAAAGACAAATACCACGTGATGTCTATTTAATATAACTATAAAAATTCACTTTCTGTAATCTTTTAACTGATTATAAAATGAAACAAGAACACAGGTTAGTCGTTAGACTGCTTACACCCGCCTGCTAACGGAAGGATTAGAAAAAGTTATATCTAAGCCTAACTCCATCTTCATGTTATGCCGGCCGTTGAAACGTTAATAACTCTAATACTGTTTATCTTATTGCATTTGGAAAGATGGTCACTGTTTTTTTATATAAAACATCAGATACCTACATCAAATTTAAAAAAAAAAATAGAACTTGACATTCAGTCAAAATTTCGACTATGACAGAACTTTTAAGGGTCAAGATCCAAGGTGATGGTCAAGATGAGTAAATGGACTGATATAGGGCAAAGTAGCAAGTCTCTACGATGGTGACTTTTCTTCCGTGACACTGATCTTCTACTAAGATATCCTAAAATAAAATCAATTTTTAATTAGACCTATATCGATATTTTGACACAGTTTGGTGACGATTAGTCAAGCGGTTGGTACGTTAGCATGTATGCACACAAATATAGTAACATACTCAACCATAAGCCTAAAGTGCAAATGAATGTAAACATTTAATTTCACAGAATATAGAAAAACAATCATATATAAACTTGGGTGTTAGCACAAGTCATTAATGAATACAATTCCACACGAGTTACAACTTGTTAAGAGGCTTAATTATTACTCATTCCTCAATGCGGAGGTATGTTCAAATCCACTTCTGACGTCACGTTATATTACTGTATACATTACAGTAAGGCAAACAGATATTTGAGTGAATGAAAACGAACACGTTTTGTCAATTGAACTAGTTATAAGCAACTGTCTTTCGGCCCGCCTTTATTGGGTTATATCCAAAAAGAAAGCCGACTACAAATTGCATACCAATTAAAGTAATCATTTAATAATAATAAATAATGTTACTGCAAATAAATCAAAAATGCATACATGAATTCGTCGTTAATGAATACCGGTTCTCATCATCTAACTTGATTAGAACACAAAAAATAGGATATCCAGAAAGAAGCAGGAAAGAGGAAACTATAGTGCGCTTTGATAAAAAATTGTTTTTTTTATTAAACCAACATTAAACACCCCAATTAAAAAGAGGTATTATCTTAAAGTAATACATAAGGATATAGAATTATTGGAAAGGGCGGAAGTACGCCGAAGTAGAATAGCATCGTCTTTGGAAAAGTTTTATGTTCAGCAAGGAAAACACATACACACACCTATATATATATATATATATATATATATATATATATATATATATATATATATATATATATATATATATATATATATATATATATATATATATATATATACATATATATACATATATATATATATATTGTGGCCAGTCTCAGGAGACAATAAGGGGCTACGCCAGGGGCGGACAACCCCCGGCCAACGGGACACATCCGGCCTGCGGGCCACATCTGGCCCGCGAAGGCTTAGCGTCCGGCCCGCCACCCTATTATGCTTTATTATTGCAATCCGGCCCGCAGACCTCCCAGTAAAACTCATATCATTTTGTGACATAGACGTAAAAGTAGGGTTCAATTAAGATTTACAGTAGGTTAAAAATGTATAAATATCAGCGAGCGATGATGCATGTATATTTCCTTTTTCTTTAACTATTAATTTCAAATACTTGGCCTGAGATAAAAATAGAAAAAGAGAAAGAGGAAACGAGAGACGAGGAAAGGACATAAAACAGAACTTATGTGAGGTGTGTCAAAACGAATGCTGGATCAACTTGCTACTTCCCCCGTCATTATTTTTTATGATTCCAAATTGGGTCTTCGTCGGCGCCTTTTATAACATCACATACAGAATTCTCTTGAGAGAAAAAATATCAGATGTGTAGAGTGTTCAATGCAATTTTGTACAATTTATTCATGTAAACAAAATATAGTAATTCTGAGATTTCGTTTTTCATTCCGGCCCGCGATCTCCTTCCAAAAGTCTCATCTGGTCTGAAAAGGTTGGCCGCCCCTGGTCTACGCCTTAGCTTAGCCTGTTGCCGAATTACAGCGTCCGTTGCGACTGTTCAGGTATATCATTGATCGGCAGGTGCTTTTGCAGTTTAAACATATGTAGGTGATGTCTGCTTTTTAAAGCTCTGTCATAGCTTTCTGCGGTCTTTACATTGTCCTACTCCTTCACTTCTGATCTTCCCCGTCTCACCCATTATGGAGCATGCGTTTGCAGCTCCTCACCAGTGACTACCGTCTTCAGACACGGACTCCTACCCATCTAGTTGGATACCACCTGCCTTCGTGTCTCGATAATATATATATATATATATATATATATATATATATATATATATATATATATATATATATATATATATATATATATATATATATATATATATACGTTCTATAAAGTTAAGGGCGGTGGATGGTGATTGATGATAATGCAATCTTTTGCATTAACCTTTATCACTTAGGAAGTGAACAACTAATTAATAATGAAAAGCAAAGTAACACACACTGCAATCACCTATAAAAACAATTACATAACAAATTCATGAAATATTTAGGTGATAAAAATCGTACGTATTTCTATGCAAGGCGTCATAGTCCAAGCGTAAAACGTCATATTATTGACATCAACATCAAAGGTTTGATCCTTGTCTAAGTTAGCTATGCTGATGACAGCTGTGAGCTAATGTGTCGCTAATTCTGAATTTTTATTATCTTTATATTTTGTCTAGAGTTGATTAGCTTACCATTAATAAATTAATAAATCGAATAAGTATATTAGTTAAGTACAACTGAAGTATTATTATTATTATTAGCAGTAGTAGTAGTAGTAGTAGTAATAATAATAATAATAATAATAATAATAATAACAATAATAATAATCCATAATAATTGAAATGAAATAATGAAAATAATAATGAGTGATAATAAAAATAATAGTTTAATTTAATTTAAAAATACTAAAAATTATATATATATATATATATATATATATATATATATTTTTATATATATATATATATATATATATATATATATATATATATTACTTCCCTCTCCATGGGTCAGCTTTTTTCAGCCAAATCCAATTCGACGCAGATTTAAAAATATATTTATAACTGATCCATCACTTACCAATGCCCAAGGTCACTACCGGATAAGAGTAAATGAGATTGTCGGTTGGATTCTGAACAATACTAGAAACTATTTTGGAACGATGGGTTAGATGAGTATACGTTTTTTTCCTGAATACGAAGATTTTACAAGTATATGTTAACATTAGATTTGTAGTGATCCGGGAATTAATACCACAGTATTGTCGTCCTAAAATACGAAGTGCTTTGAAAGAAACCCTGTTCATGGAAGTTCTGTTTAGTTTCAGGAGCGAGGATGAGGAAAGAAAGTTCTTCGCGGTGGATGAAGCTATACGACATTTTGCTGTGAATTTTCAAAGAGATTGTCAGTGATTTAAGTCCCGTCCGCGATTATTATGAACTAACGATGAGTAAAGAAAACTAGAAACGTGTCTTTTGTGAGAAACTGGGTGGTAGGGAAAAGAAGGGATTATTCTCCACTTGTTTGGTGAGTCGATTTTGTACTTTGTCAAGGCAAGATAGATTGAACTGAACGGCTTTTTTACCAGATGTGTCAGTGCTACTCCATCTTGGGACATACATGCCCCTTATTAAGGTAGAGAATTGCATCAAGGGTGAGGTACTTTCTGGAGCGGTAGAATGACCCAACAAATTTACCAGCGACTTTAGCAAAATATTTAATGTAAGACATTTATTTTAAGTGTGAAGTTTTAAACAATGTAAATGTTATTTCTAAAGCGATAAAATAGAAATGTCTAAATGTCTAATGTTTATCACATTATCTTGTAAACCCTTATTATTGCGTTATTTTTAGCCTTCGTAAATGCTGAGTAGTTAGTATAACATTCATCAGAATGTATTCTTCATTAGTTATTACTTCATCATATAAATATTACATCTTTACATCTTAAATGTGACGTAAATAAATGATAATAAATTGCATAAATATTATTAGTGAACCACTATGATGTTGCGAAATCTTTCCTTTTGGATAGATTTTCCGGGTTAACAAAACTCAAACAGGGACATAAAACATGTAAATCAACTCTAAACGAGACTTAACGATGTAATCTATTGAAATAATATTGGTTAACGATCTTTTTGTATTAGTAATCGATTATGATTCGAATATCTTTATTAAATATATATTATAATTTGATTACTCAAGTTAAACATATCTGCATACACACTCACTTACTAAACCGTGATAAAAAAGTCACTTTGCAAGAGTCTGCAGTCAAACACGGATTTTGAACAAAACTAGTAAAAGAGTGACCACCCGAAGCGCCAGAGAGATAATCTCCGCGAAACGAAAATGATGTTCTATCAACATTGATTTGAATCAGAACTAACGAAGCATTATACAGTGACTATGGACTTCCATTAGTCGTCACACCGGGGAACGGACATTGTGAAAGAAATGACTTCTAGACGACTGGGTTGGCCAACGAACGGACCGGAAAATCGCTTAACCTTGTTTAGCCGTGACGTGATCGGTAGGTAAACTAGTGGCGACTAAAACAACAAATGCTAACTATGGCGACAGATATCTTTTTTCATTTCCAGGATAAATATAACCGATTCACTTCTACCTAACGAAGTGCAGTGCTGGGCGCAGATTGCGCGTTAGTAGAATCGTAACATTCACGAACTCTTGGTAGAGTTTTGTTGCAAAAAGGTTGATTAACTAAATTTCCGCATTTAGCGATTGTGAAGAATAACAACTATAACGAGGAAATGCGAAGAGAATAATAGTAAACGGATAACTGTTACCAAAAGCAATACAAGTTACTTTTCTACCTACGTATTTTCTTGTATTTTAAAGTACTGTAAAACGTTTTTTTTTTCATTTAAATTATAAAACTTGGTCAAATATATTAAGTTATATTAACAAAAAATGTCTGCCAGTTGATCGCTGACCGTCTACTAAGTCTGACATTTTTTTGGTATTTCCCCCTTCAATTAAATAGAAGAGTAAATTTTAAGCCGTTTGAGACAGTGATTATTTTACTATTATTGTGTTTCTTTACCCTAAAAGATAAAAAATAACTTCGGGTATATCAACATATGATATATCGAAAATGGAACTAAAATGCGATCAGATTTTTACAAATTATTAAAATGCAATGAAACGCTTTATCAAATTATAACACACAGAAAATAAGCGGGTAGGTTTTGAAATAAATTCATTGCCTTGGAAACAGTTATTTCTTTATTATTTTGTTTTCACTCCTATTTCCTGTTAGTGATTCTCGATAATCGCCCGGAGTTTTCGTGTAATCCTTTCATTATAGGGAACTCATTTTTATAGGTATATCAAATCAAATCTCACCATTGGTACATATCAAATAACCCCATGAAATCACTTTTTCTTGTTTTGCTGCATTACGTGCGAATTTAATATTTCTTCTTTGTTTTCTCTATAGATAAGGCTAGAGCTAGATAAATTACTGCATAGCCGGCAGAAAGATTTTGCTAGCAATATTATGAAATAATATATGATATTACGTACAGATATTGTTAGTATTAACTTAAACAATGCTCAATGAATAAGTACAGCTTAGAAATAGTATGAAAATATTTATGGCGATAAGCCTGATGATTTCCCAGGGGATTAAACATGATATTTCTGTAAAGCTTACTTGCCATTCATATATTTTCATATTATATATATATATATATATATATATATATATATATATATATATATATATATATATATATGATTGTTTGGTTAAACAAAAGCGCCAGCTTTTGTTTATTTGTTTTTTGATTCGTTGTTTCGATTCGTCGCACGACCGATTTGGCATTGTCGTCCATGTTGTATAAAAAATCGCCATATTTTCGCGAACGTTTTCGACCGACGTCGGTCATCTTCAGGCGGGTGAATGAGTATGCAAAATAAAATATTGTTGAATTTATTAAGAAGACGGTTTAAAAAAAAACATTTCAATAACACTTCAACAACATTTCAACATACCATCGCCCCCCTCATAACAAGAATGGTTATATATATATATATATATATATATATATATATATATATATATATATATATATATATATATATATATAATAGCCTGAAGATTTATATATATATATATATATATATATATACATATATATATATATATATATATATATATATATATATATATATATATATATATATATATATATAATATCTACACACACACATATATATATATATAATTAATGGTTGGGAAACTTCCGAAATTATATATATATATATATATATATATATATATATATATATATATATATATATATATATATATATATATATATATATGTTTCATTATATTACGTCTCTTAAATATTTCTAGAAACGGGGGAAAGCACAGTGATCTGCAATAAAACCTTACAATGGACTGGAAATAGGAGATCAGTTTACGTTTAATTACTATGCGAAGCTGATGTTCCATTTAAAATTCTTAAATAATTCTGTATTTGTTTTTTTTCTTTCCACCAGGTGTGTCAGGGTACCCATACGTAATGCTAATCTACAATAATACCCAAACTTAAAACATTTGTATGTATACCTTAAAAGATAAGCTATTTAATTAGTTAGATAATTATGAAGTTATTTATTTTATTTTCACTGGACAGGTAAACCCAACTAGAATCAATTGCTTAAAATTGGAATGAAAACAAAAAACAAACAACGTATAGTTAACAAAGTATAAAGTTAAATAAAATAAAATATGGGTGCATATACAGATTAGCACTCTCCGTTAATGCTTGGGAGGGGCGATTACGTGTGAACATCGTGGAAACCGAAAAGAAGAAAAAAGTAAATATTTATTAACTTAGAGTGGGGGATCAGTTTCATACATATTTAACGTAAAATGTTCTCCAATTTCACAGTCAATTGTGTTAAGGAATTTAACCAACTTTTTTACTACTTACACTAACTCCGAGTTGCAAGATCAGAAAACAGACACACTTTATCACCCTCTCATATCTATTTCGCTTATGTCTTGCTCATAGCGAGCGCTAATAGTATACATATAACGTGTTGTTCTCATTTATCCGAGTTTTTTTAATACATAATATTTATTAATTACTGTTAACATCGACGACAATATTGCATATAGATAGTAAAAATAAGCCGTTGAAATTACAAATTATAATATGAAACATTAATTAATTATTAACAGTTTAAACATATTCATGTTAATTAAGAATCCAAATAGTTCTCTCGTTATGGCTCATTTTGCATATATAGAGAGAATGTAAAAAACTATGTTGTATTATAGGTCGGCCCTTGTTCCGATGGATACTACACCCCATAAACTGGTATCGTCTTGCCCTTCGGGGCTTGATTTACGCCGGTCTATGGGTCTGTCCTGTGCAGTTCTAGGAGGTAAACCCTCCCAGGCTTTGCCTTCCCTCTTTGGGGAGGAGTAAGTTTAATGCTTACTGCCTGAAGCGCCCCTACCGGGGAATGCCGACGGGACTGCCCAGGCAATGTTTAATGTCCATAGTGCTCACCTTCTCAGGCGCTTGCTTTTAAAGTCCCACTTTCCCGACCCTACTTTGAGTCACATCTTACCTTGTGGGAGTAAGATAAACTGGCCTTGTGCCTAACCTCCTGGTGAGGTAAATCAAATGTTGTATTATTGATTTAAATAACAATAACCTGTTTTGATGGGTACCTATGAGTAATAAACGAAAAAGATTTATATATATATATATATATATGTATATTTATATATATATATATATATATATATATATATATATATATATATATATACTTCCTATATCCGCTGGTATTACCCGGGCTGCAGTGAAGTAATTTTTTAATTTGTTTGCATATGTTTTAAACGTAGGCTTAAAAAAAGAAACGAGGACGATATGTTTTATAGTCTTAATGTAACAATATTAGTTATTCCCGTTATTTTGAATTTGGTGTCATCATTGAAAAATGTTTTTAAATTACAGGTCCTTTAAACAGGACTGCATATTATTTTTCATAAGCCGTAGTATATTGTAGCAAATACACGGCACATCAATGACAAATGAAGAGTTTATATGTCCGCCTAAATGCTAATTAGGTCCTAATTTTAAAATCGCACAACATAACTTCATATGCTAGATATATGAGAATTTTTATGTTAAATGTTTTATAATCCTATTTTCATGTATCTGTTCAGAAAAAACGTTTTCAAGTTCATATAATACGACGAGATGTTACAGAAATAAAAACAAAATGAAATACAAATCTAGTGTCCACAGTATGTTTTAATGATATTATCTCTCTCTCTTCATATCTCTCTCTTTCTCTTTCTCTCTCTTTCTCTCTCTTTCTCTCTCTCTCTATATATATATACACACATATATATATATATATATATATATATATATATATATATATATATATATATATATATATATATATATTATATATATGTGTATATGTATAGATATATATCGTTTTGTTGGCCATTTTTTCTATTTGTATGAAAGTGGATCCCCCATTGTGTATATCAGTTAGATATTTGGGCAATTAGTGGGCAATCAAAGGTTAGCGACACAAAAACAAATTGAGAGGTAAAGAAAAAGAAGGAGAATATAAGGAAACGAAAAAGCCGGTAGTGGAGATAAAGTTATAGAAAAAACGGAAGTATAAAGAATTTATCTTGCTGCAAAAACTTGACGGAACAAAAATAGAATCACATTAGCAGAGATTGTCTCGGACAGATAACTGATATATATATATATATATATATATATATATATATATATATA
>OY744526.1:111843042-111915542 GCA_963556195.1 Sepiola atlantica | reverse complement strand
TGGAATGGATTACCAGTTAGCAAGTGTCAACTTTTTAACAATAGAATGGTGTTAATAAAAATTGAGAAACTTTAAAGTAAAAATAAAACATTTATATAACAGCAATTTTACAAAAATGTTAAATATAAACTGTAAAGTTTGTTGAAGGTTGAATCAGTTATTGTATATGAAAACGACACAAGCGTTAACTTTGTTTTTAAAGTTACGCATGCGTGTGTGTGTTTACATACTTGGGGTACGCTATTATTATAGGGGAAGCCAGCATGCGTGCTTAAAAAGTGTATGCTGGGCTTCGCACTTTGAGTTGGGTTTTTCCTGTTGTTGTTATTTTCATCGAGATCAGAGGCGAGCCGTTTTGTGTCGCTGGGAAGGACTCTGACTTTTTTTTTTACCAATTCACTGTTTTATAAAGTTTCATTTCGCACTTACGTGTTACCTTCAGATTAAAAACATGTGTGGACGATTTTAACTGAATTCAACCAGGACAATCACACATTTGGCCAATATCTTTATGTACTAATTTTACTAGCAACTAACAACAGGAAAACAGAGAGAAGGGGGAAACAGATAAAATAGTAAGTCGAAGGAACCTAGAAAAAAGGGCTAACTTACCTAGCTGTCATCTATTTATTGATCTGCCGTAAGAGTTCATCGAAAGTAATGACAACCTCTATTCATACACAATATATGTACTGGGTTTACGTATCTGTTCTATTCGTGAGTGTTATCATCACAACGCCTCGGCCGCTGTCACCTCTCTGTATCTTTTCGAATATTCTGTCAAACTCGGGAATCAGGAACCCTTGAATGATGTCTGTCAGCCATGACTATTCGTATTGCCTGCACCGAGGATTGAACCTTCAATTTTCAGATAACTATCACTTAGAAATTAATTTTACTTAGTACTATATCCACTGCGCCACGGCTCCACAAAACAGTCCTAGTATGAATTTGGGAGCCTTAACTCTATCATGTGTTTAATATGTAGTCCTACTACATATTACTATACATCAGCACTTGTATTATTACATATCGTTCTGTTATATATATATATATATATATATATATATATATATATATATATATATATATATATATATATATATATTATAACCTTATCTATTATTTATAATTAATGGCCCTATAGTGTATTAGATAATATACTAGATTTTCTTAGTATAACATTGTTGCCTAACATCTATACCACCTTTTTGAGTTGTCGTTACTCTGCACCTTTTTTCCCGATCTATAATTCTTACTTCGGACTATATATGGAGGGAAAAGAAAAACATCTACACTTATGGAACGGAGTAAAACAATTGTAGATAGATAAGAACGGTGGCTAGTAAGAAGATGCACATATGTTAGGCAAAAATATTATGCTAAGTAGACCTTGTATAGAATTTAATACAATATGAGAACCGTTAATTATAAATATATATATATATATATCCATCTATCCATCCATCCATTGATCCATCCATTGATCCATCCATCCATCCATCCATCAGATCGGGCTGGTTGCCCGGACCATGCTAATTCAACACCTTCATAGTTCCCTGTTCGTCATGGCTATGTGAAGATTGTCGAGTTGAGAACCAGTATGTTCGGTCAACTGTTTTGTGTACGTCTTATAGGGTCGACCAACTTTAAAATGTCCGTGTGTTGGCGTCCATAAAATCAGATCACTGATAACCTCTTCTTTGCTTCTATAACAATGTCCAGCAAATCTCATTCTCCTCTCTTTCATGACTGATGATATTTTAGAAAAATTGTCATACAATCGTCTATTAGATAGGTGCGTTTTCCAATGCAGAATGGATCATACGTGCGTAAGTTCCATCTAGTTTCCTTTCCAGTTTTGTATTTTGTTTCAGAGTCCAAGCTGGTGATCCATAAAGCAGTATGGGTTCCATTGCAGCTCTGAAAAAGTATTTTTTTCTTTATTTGTTCAGACTATGCTGATTTCATAATGAACTCTCAGCCGATAAACGAGCACGTATTTTTGTGTCGAGGCAATGGGGCTACCCAGATATTCAAAGTCATTTACCTGCTTGAGAAGTTTTCTGTTCAGTGTTTCTATTGGACCTGTTTGATGATAGCAGAAATATTCTGTTTTCGTTGCATTCGTGTGTAGTCCAATCATTGTAGCTGACTTATCCAAAAGATGGATAAGCCTTTGCTATCGGCGTAATCGACATCGGTGATATTTTTTTGATGGATGCCGTCTGCTTCTTGCTGTCGTTAATGTTAGGACATAGCTCTCTCACTCGCGGCAGTGTTTGAATTATAGCTTGGATAGTCAAAGCAAACAGGTGACCGACTTTTGATTGATATAGGGAACTAATTGATATATTATAGATGTTCTTTACTATATTTGTTTGCATGATATTTTTTATTCTAAAATTATATTATATTTCATATATTTGTTATTAGTATACACAACTCTGTTTGTCATATTTTTCTAGTATTTGATGTGCACATAGTTCCAGGTGGTTTAATCTGTTTTACGGCATACAACAGTAATATGTAGTAATAAAATTACTGATATATAGTGATAAGTAGTAAGACTACACATTACATCAAAAATAGGTTCACAGCTCAAAAAGTCATACTTGAACTGTCTGTAATGTCTATAGTGTATATAGTACTAAGTAAAACTCAGTTCTAAGTGATAATCATCTGAAGGTCGAAGGTTCAATCGTCGGTGCGAGCGATACGAAAATTTGCGAGTTACATAAGACGTCTCCCAGTCATTGCTGACCTAACGAGAGAATACTACCCCGTGGATTAAATAAAGGGCCACGTTCGAAATTCCGTCCAGATTCACAAGTTTGACAGAAATTTTCCCGAATTCGAAACGATTCACCAGAAGAAGGCCGGATGTTACAGCGGCTGAAACGTAGTGATGATAACAGTTAACATGAGAACAGTAGACCCAATAATCGAAATTATAGAGACAACTTTATTTATGTCTTCATAAAACCACCTAAAGTAAAGTGTTATAACGAAAAGAATTAAAACACGTTCAAAGTGGCTAAATGAAGAAAGTGTTGTTTTTTTTCGTATGTGGGTGGACTTATTGTAAGAGAGTTCGTAATTAGATCTTTGAGTAGCATATTACTATTATTTGCCGAGATGCTAGTAGCCAAGGGTCTATGCCCGCCACGTGTATATGCAGAATTTAGTAACACAGTGTTGTGAATGACATAGGTTATTGAAGCCAGAGAGCTCTCTCACTCGAGGCAGTGTTTGCAGTCTCGCTTGGATAGGCAATGCAAACAGATTGCGACCTTTTGAGTGGTGGAAATCTGATATAAGGAACCAATTGAAATATTATAGATGTTCATTACTATATTTGTTTGCATGATATTTTTTTTATTGTAAAATGACATTATTTTCTATATATGTTTTTAGTATATGCAATTCTGTCCGTCATATTTTTCTAGTATTTGATGCACACATATACACGACTTGATTTAATCTGTTTTACAGCACATAACAACGTTTAGCGTATGTAATGCTTAAACAACGTATGTATAGTGCAGCATTGTCCAGGAAGATGTATATGCTTTATTTTCGCTATCATGTAAAATAACCCAGGCTTCTTTTTTTTTGGGGGGGGGGGTGCAGGTGAAACAAAACAGACAACACAGTATTCCACGCAGGAGAGGATCAAGTGTAAAAGTATACTTAACAATCAAATCGGTTGTTTTAAACTTAACGACAATTTCGAGGGATGTTCGAGAGAGAAAGGTTCTAACCAGAAACAGTTATGTGCCTCCTGGACAAATTTAGAGAGAGCGAGTGTGTAAGGTATAATATTCAAGTTCACAGTTGTCGGGCACGGTAAGTCAGGACAGAAAAAAAAACTCGTGCTGTGAGACAACATGTTTGACAGGGTAATTACTAACTCCAATATTCGAGTAGCCGCAGTGATTCAACGCTAAAGAGTTGAATCGAGATCATTACAATCAATCGAGATGTGCTACCGAAATAGTTGTATACGGAGCAAAACATAATGCCACATAAAACTTACATGTATGTAAGACAGGTCTATAGAAATAATTATTGCAACTTCTGTAAAGGCTTAACATAATAATTTGCCATTTCTATATTCGTCAAAGTTGTTCTCATCTGCGAATAATCAAAGATTATTTACTTTTAAAATGAATAATTTAAACCTATCGTTTAAATTTTATTATTAGATATGTCAGCCTTTCATGCAAGTGCACCGTGGTGATGGTTTTAATTATCATAATTTTAGTCGAATTGAATTGTTTTAATTGTAATCAATCTGACCCGGAAATTACTTTTTAAAAATTGCTGAACTTAAAAAAGGTTGGTCATCGGCTGTCATTCACTCACGAGAAATATGACTTTCAAATTACGAGTTGAACCTTACCTTTTAAGTTGTCTTATATATAAAGTAGAGCCGTTTTTTCCCCTGTACCTTCGCGTCGAATAGGAAAATAAACTCGAACTTAATAGGTTACTACAACCACTACAACATCAAGCTTATTCGCTTAGCAAACTCTAGACTCTTACATCCACTCGGGTAAATTATTACTTTCGTTCTTCACTCAGTCACTCTCCCCAAACCAGACACCATACAGGTAGTAGCAAGAACATTTCTCTCTAACATTTTACTCCTCCCACGCTACCAGTCTACACCGGGAACAAATACACAACGGATACTTTCACACAATTTACACCTTATTATTTACGTTAAATATGCCTTCACCTCACCACAGAGTAGCATACGTTGCACAGAAAATATAACAGACGCTCCCTTCAATACATCTGACTACGTCACTTCCGCCAAAAAAATTAAGGCTTCTACTCTAAGCCTCAACCAACAACTACAGATCACGAAACGCCTGCCAGATTCACTACCCTTAAACAATTATACCGATTCCCCTTACCGATCAAACTTTTCTTCAGGTAATATACCGTTCCTGTTCTGCTATTTCCGTTATACATTAATCTACTTCACTTCTTAAAATTCCTGCTACAATACTAACGTACTATGTTAAAAAAACCGGTTACAGATTAACCGATTGACATTCCATTATTCTTGCTACGTAGCATTTCCACGTTAGCGATTTACAGATTACATTAAACTGAACACAATGACACTCGCAAACACGACGATTTATTCACCTTCATTGTTCTAATAAATACATTAGTACACTTCTGACAGAAAGTACAACATTTCTTATTCGATTTTATATGTATAACTTACTTTTCCATTACTTTACTCTTCGCAAGCCTCAATCAGATCAGTTTACATTAGTAACAAGTTACATATTATATTACATACTAAACAATATTCCAAATAACTTTTATGTTTCTGCCGGGGGGGGGAAACCTCAGTTTACACGTATTTTTCACTTTCTTTCTTTATTTCACGTACCGAACACCGATTACATAATACAAAAATTAAAAAAATGCAACTCTAACACATAAGATAAAAATATTTAAGTTTTCCTTATGTTACGCAATATACAACTCAAGAATCAATATATACCAATAATTATACCTATCACTTACTTTAAAAACAAACATGTGACTTCTACAATATTTGAACCAATTTTATTTTGCACAAAGAATACACATCAAACATATTATATTACATACTAAACAATATTCCAAATAATTTTTATGTTTCTGCCGGGAAGGGGGGGGAGTCTCAGTTTACACGTATTTTTCACTTTCTTTCCTTATTTCACGTACCGAACACCGATTACATAATACAAAGAATTAAAAAAATTCAAATCTAAAATATAAGATAAAAACATTTAAGTTTTCATTATGTTACGAAATATACGACTCAAGAAGCAATATATACCAATAAATATACCTATCACTTACAAACATGTGACTTCTACACTATTTGAACCGAACTGATTTTTTTTCAAATCGTTAATAAAATAAGCATATACTTTTTACAAATGGGATTTCAGTTACCGCCTATGAGAAGAAAAACAATTCAAAAGAACAGATCCTTGACTTTTAAATAAGGATACTTCTGTATTTCAAACATCACTTGGAAGACTTCTATTCATTCCACCGAGTGCCAGACTGAATGTTAAATTTTAATTTCTACATTTTCGTTTTCAACGATCACTATTGACTATTCTAATAGAATTTTAATTCATACAATAACAAAATTCACTGTTGACTATTTTAAGAAACTTTTCAATCATACAATAAATAAATCAATGACTATTCATGAAAATTATATATTTTCGTTTTAAAATTCACTGTTACCTAATTTGCGAAAGTTTTACTTCATACAATAACAAAAAAACATTTACATTGTTTTTATAAGTTACTAAATAAAACAAAACATTGTCGAAATCGATAAACTTCTTTGGGAAGAATTCCCCCACCGTAAAATACTTTGAGACAAGTAACAAAACAAACACACCGATTAGATACATTTTTTAAAGAAAGATAACAAACCACCGCGCTTACAGATTAGACGAATATCATTCCGTTATTCTTCTTTCGTAGCAATTCACAGTAATCGAATAACGGATTACATTAATCCGACCACCTTCACAATCGAAAACATGCTACGATACGAAAAGAAAATTTGAATAATTCTGATATTTCATATTATAATAATTTCAAAATAAAATTCAACTCTAACAATTAATAAAAACATTTACGTTTTCCTTATTTACATTAAGTTAAAACAACTTCATTCCAACGAGTCGACCTGAAATGCCAGACTGCATTATTCATTTTACATTATAAATTTTCGTTTTATACGATCACTATTGACTATTCTGATAGAATTTTAAGTCCCCCGTGCTACCGTGTTGACAAATGTTTAACATTAAAAAAAAAATTCGTTTTAGTAGAATGGGATCGAACGCCAAAAACTGTAACGTCGTAAACACTAACCCACCGATGGGGAATATAATATTAATATGAAAATTAATATAGTTAAACGAAGCCTGTTCGATATATACTGAAAGCAATTTACTTTGATTTCACCAGAATTTTCATTTTTATTTTTATTTCTTTATAAACACCGGCTCTGTCTGTGATAAGGGCCCTTGGAAAATTAAAGAGGCCTACATAGCCCCATTAAAATCCACTCAAACACACAGATATAATTAACATAGGCTGCAGAGCATTACAAATTGGATTCGGATGGGGGGACACTAAAATTACGATTATATGCTTATTTTTAATAATGAAGACTATTCTCTAATTTTTTTTCATGACTGCGATTGAGTCACGTGAGCCAAATGCCGATGGCGACCGGGAAAAGTGCTGCCCGTTTTATGTTACGATTCACCTTCTGGCGAGCAAATGTACGGTCCGCCATGTGTAAGGGGGGGGGGGGCATAACAATAAGTAAAAAAAACATTTTTGTTATAACATTACATGCAGACAATCCTCTTTACTTTTAATTGCTTGCTATTGTTTAATTTGAGTCGGGTAAACCAAATCCTTGATTGTGCTTGGTGGCAGTAAGTGGCGGCGACAAAAAACTGCTGCTCTTATATGTCATAGCATACATGTACACTGTTGAATGGCAGAAAAGATGGTACAAATTGAAATCCTCTGACATAGATTCAGTTAGCAGTGCGGAAATTCCAGATCCAGTGGCAGATCCGGTTTTACATGATTTCATTAGGCACCATATGATTCATGGACCATGTGGAAACATAAACAGATGTTCACTCTGTCTCAAAGATGGACACTGCAGTAAGAGATATCCAAGACACTTCTTGAGTGAAACTCAATCGGATACAAATGGCTACCCACAATATCGACGACTATCTCCTTTAGCTGGAGGTTTTGAGACGACAGTTACCCTACCTGGCAACATAACAGTTCCTGTAGATAACCGATGGGGTGTACCACCTAATAAACTGCTTTGTAAGATTTTTGATGCACATATCAATGTTGAATATTGAAACAGCGTGAAACCACGAGGAAAGAGACTGGAATTCACCACGGCTTGACAGGTTTCCACGTGGTTGGTAACATGAAAAAGCTCTGTCTTATATTCCTAACTTACCCTATTTGATATGGCCCAAATACGAGTGGTGAGTAAAAAGCTGTTTATTGTATGTTCTGTTATGTTGTGTTGTAAGCCAATTTTACATTTGTCAGTATTTAAATATGATGCGTGTTTTGTATTTGGTCGGTTTTTTCCTTATTCTGTGTGCCCCATAACATTGAGTTTAGTAGAGATGTGTTTCCTTACAGAATGGTAAAGGTAACGTAGATAAGAACAAACACTGGTGACCCCAACAAGCTGTTTTCACTATTGCCTTCCGCTGTATGGTTTCAGTCATCCCTTTGATTCAAATTTATCCTAGTAAGAAATAAAATCGTTCGTCTCGAGCAAAAATATTTTTTGGATACTTGTCGCCTTAAAAGTGTGTACAACACAATTTCTTTTAAATAGTAATCCCATCTTTAATTTGACGGTTTAATGAACAAGCAGGCTTCGCCCGCTTGCCATTACTTCACGATTTGATTCATATTAATAACTTGAAATCGTTGAAACGAAACGAATCGATAAGAAAAACCCAGACAGAACTCCTTCTGCGGGTCTTCTTCTCTCTGTAAATATGAACAACCTACAATTAATCAATAAGATGATAACACTGATCGATAACATAACGAATGCTTAACAAATCTAGGAGAAAAGGAAAGTACATTTCTGTTTTAACTATAATAATATTAATAATAATAATAATAATAATAGTAATAATAATAATAATAAATGTGTGTGTCTATACTTATATTTAAATAAATTATTTTCTTTCTTTTTTATCATTATCAGATATTATTGAGATTAAGCATGTCCTTCTTTGTTTATGAAATTGAATCTGCATGCGTGATTATGAAAGCAAGCCGGACACACGCATGTTTACTTTTATTATATAGATTAATATTGAATCTGTGAAATACCATCGTATTACAGTTGAAATGAGTAATCGCGCGGTATTTTTTTACGTTTATTCATTTTTATTTTCATAGATGCAATGAACACCTTTAATTCTAAATGTTATGATAAAATAATGTAAAGGAAAAAATAACTGACATATTTAACTGCATTACACTTCTTTAATATGTCGAGCCATATGTTTACTAGAGTTATTTCATCTAAGCGTTATCATTTAGTGTTTGCAGGGGTTAAAATAACCCTTGAAGCTGAACTTTGAAGAAATGATGATGATGATGATGATGATGATGATGATGATGATGATGATGATGATGATGATGATGATGATGATGATGATGATGATGATGATTACATCGCCTTGCACTTGTAACCACTGAAACAGTACCTTCTTCGGTTGCTGGTAATTTTAATGATAATCGAATTACGACAATTCGTTCTTTAATTTTAGCTTGTCTCTGTTGGGGAACGGTGGTGGGAAAAAAGAGAGAGAGAGAGAGAGAGAGAGAGAGAGAGAGAGAGAGACGACGACCTAAGTTTGTTTTACGAATTATTTCTGCGATTCTATTTCATACACCTTTTTCTACGCGCCCCTGGCATATTTTGCTCCTAAAAGATAATCACTGCCTTAATCGATAACGTCAGAATAAGCGTAATGCTCACCCCTGCTTCCTTTAAGCACGCGGTTTTCCAATCTGGCTTTCCGACCTTGACAGACAACGTTGTCTTGAGTGCCTCCAAATGCATACGCTATATTTTTTAATGAAAATAACAAACATAATAAACTAGCAGGAAACCCGACATTCACAGTTTAAATAAATAATGATTTGTTAATAATTTTTTAATATTTTTTAAAAGTAGGTTATTTTGTAAAATTTAAAATGACTGCCAAGAAGACAATTACACTGATGTTGCCAGTTGTGTATCACCAGAATTTAAATACAAACGAACCAGGAAAATATAAAAATTATATCCACGGGCATGAATAGTAATTATATAATTAAATATTAAGATAAAACAAACGATTTTTCTCAACACATAAACTTTTTAAAATGAAATATAAATCTTTTCCAATACCATCAGAATTAAAATGTTAAATGAGCATAACATAATGACATTAAACAATTGATTCATATAGGGATGAGCGTGCATAGAATAATATATGTGATACATACTAATAATTGTATATGTTTATATGTACCTTGGTAAATCTAGTGTTCCAATAAACGTAGAATCTATAACTGTCGTTCCGCTGATCACAGTAAAACACAAGTCTTCAATAGTTTATCCATCATCGATTACATTTTACAATATCTTCGAACAGCACACAAATAGAAAGCTGATACTTTTCACCCTTTAATCAAGACTTATTTTACTAATCAAGTCTATGTTTGTGTTACATTCAAATTATCGCACTATACGTATTAAGAGACGTGCGCTATCAGAATGGTACACGGCATTATATATATATATATATATATATATATATATATATATATATATATATATATATATATAGTGTGTGGATTTCAATTTTGTGTAGAGAATCTGAATAACAGAGCTCAATGTAATTCAAACAGAGCAAAACAGAATTATAAAAAGAAAAACTATACACACATTAAGGTTGTACACATAATAACTTATTTCGACCCCTTTAATTAGGTCTCCTCAGATGTATGGACAACCTAATTAATTAATTAATTAAAGGGGTCGAAATAAGTTATTATGTGTACAACCTTAATGTGTGTATAGTTTTTCTTTTTATAATTCTATATATATATATATATATATATATATATATATATATATATATATATAATATGAAAATATATTAATGGCAATTAAGCTACACAGAGGTTCCCGTGTTTCATTCCCGGGGATAACACACGTGAGCCTCTGTGTAGCTTAATTGCCATTAATATATTTTCATAGCTTACTACCTAGCACTACTTACGTACCGAGCACTATTGAAGTAAATACTGAAATTTATACATAAAAAAATGATATCTCCTTATAAAATTGTATGTGGATACATGAAATATATATATATATATATATATATATGTATATATATATATATATATATATATATATATGCATATATATATATATATATATATATATATATATATATATAACATTTTATTAAAGTTCTTAAGAGCACCTTAAAAAATGAAGGTAATTAAAAATTTAAAAAATGTATGACTTTGGAGGCCACATATTGATATGCAATATTTTATTAAAGGTCATGTAATTTAAAAAAACACACTTTTAGGCTTATTAATTTCAAATGATACACCATTATTCTTCAGAGAAAGGGAGTCTGAAATAATTTAAAGGCAATACTTTATCTTTCCTGTGTTGTTAGCTTTACGTCTCGATGTGCAGAGCGATGTCTATAACAATAGTTATAACAAATTAATACTAATTATGTTTTTATTTTTATATTTGTATTTTAAACCTACATACACTAGTGTGTATTGCTTACGCAGTCATCAGTGTAGGCGATGATAATTATTACTGGTCGAAGGATTCAAATGCAGTTACCAAGTCACCCTTGATTAAAAAATATCACAGGAAGAGAAAGGAGATATCTATATTATGTAGAGCCAACGAACACATACATAAATCTAGTAAGATAGTGTTCAACTACAGAAGTATGGACAGCCCATTACGCTAAGGTTAACAGCTTACTGCCCTATTTGAAGGGGGCTTATAACACTATTTTTAACAAATAATTATTAATTATTTTTTAACCTGCAAACACTAGTCTGTCTTGCTAACGTAGTGATCAGAGTAGGAGATGATAGTAATTGCTGGTTGAAGGTTTTGCACCCAATCAATAATCACCCTTGACTCTTTAGCCCGACACTCTTCCCCTCAACCACCAAGAATTATCAAGGGAAAATAAAAAATCTGAATATACATAAAAAACAGATCAATACAACTGAGGTTGCTTATTTTTTTATATTAATTCAATAGAACTTACAAAAATACACATAGACAAATTGGCATTTAATTAATAATTCATTATTTTTTTGTAGCAAGGCTATCTGCTTAGTCATGCTGTTTGTTACATTCCAAAATTGGTTCGAAGTGATATTTTCCCAATCTTGTATAACTGTATTTTACAGGTTCTTAATTAGGTTTAAATAAGATTTTGTACAGGCCAAAACATTGTTTGAAAATTATTATTATTTAACAATTTTCCGGTTAATTTTGCAGTGTGAACTGTTGCATTATCATGCAAATCGAAGACATTTACAGGAATGACACAACGTTTGAACTATGGGAAACCAGCTTTTCTTTCTAAAAGACAAACGTATTCTATAGTGGTGATGCTCTTATTACGAATCAAATACAAAGTTGCAAAAATTCACTCTAAACCATATTTCCCTGCTTTGCATGCTTAACATTCATTTGAAGAAAATGCACTCTGAATCTCTCACCTGATCTTCAAAGTCATTTTTGAGAGCATAATTTACATGAGAAATTTGAATCATCCTCCCAAATAATTTTCTGATAGCATTCTAAGGAGAAAGTGCCATATCCTAGCAATGATATTCTTCTCTGCGAATCATATTGATGATATATCGTTTTCATAGAATCTCGTTGATATTGTTCTTTGTGAAATGACTTATCCAATCCGCTTCTAAACAATTAAAACTCAATTACGCTCAAAAGTAGCGTGGTCAGTCCCATGGACGCTCCCACGCGGATGTGTGCGGATGTGCGCGGATGTGCGCGAATGAGGCAATAACCGCATTCCCCTTCGGAAGGTGGCCGTTGCGATGAATTTTAAGTTCAACTAAAAGGATGTTGACATCTTTGTTGTAACACTAATCATAAATATGAATGGTAATAAATAAAAGACAAAAATAAAACCTAAATATGTAGTGTAAGATACACGACACGATCCGGGAATATCGTTTGCTTTTCACATAAATCATATGATTTGAAACAGCGTGAAAAGAACTTATAAACACGAAATAAATTACTGTAATATGAACATTGTAAGTAACTATTGTTGAATAACACCCGAGTACCACGGTGCGTTTTTTTTACAGTCAATATTTTATTCGCTTATTCCGTCAATATGGAATACGAAAGAAAACTATTTGAAATAGACAATCAGAACGCCCAAAAGAAAGGGGAGTATTTATGTTGCAAATTATAATGGGTAAAAGACAAAGAAAGAGAGCGTAAGAATAAAATACTGACGTTGCTAAGACGAATTTGTTTAACCCAAAAGTAGCGTTTATGTAAAAGGGAGTAGATGTAAGCCTGAGGATAAAAAAGGGCAAAGTTCTGCTGAAACAGATTTGCGTATGCAAGATTTGGTTCGAGAGCTATACTATTTAATATAATCAGAGAAAAACTAACTTTACTTTATATATAGGTAAATAATTGGGAACACTTTTTGTGTAATCCTTTCTGCACATTAATAACAGCTTTTTCATGTATACTAAACATATTCTGATAGGGGCATACGTGTTAATATATGGCATCAGTGTATTGAATAAGTATTCATTAAAATATGCATACATATATTTGTGCATGTATATATGATATCTATATCATATATATATATATATATATATATATATATATATATATATACATATATATATATACATGCATATATATACATGTATATATATATATATATATATATATATGTGTGTGTGTGTGTGTGTGTGTGCGTGTGTGTGAGAGTGTATTACTCCGCGTTCATATTTTATAAGTAAGCATAGAAATATAATAGTGAAATGAATACGTGCATATATATAGATAGAAATAGATATATACACACGTAGATAGATACATAAATATACATATATAGATATATGTATGTATGTGTGTATGTGTATATTATATATCTATTCATGAAAATAAATTATTATATGTGCATATATATATATAAGGAAATATATACATAAACACACATTTATAGATGAATATAGATATAGGCATGTGCACATATGTATGTATTTAATATAAGTATGTATGAAATTAATGAAATGTATGTGTGCGTATATATGTGCATATAAAGAGAGATAACTTGTGAAAGATATAGATATGTGTATGTGTGTATATTATATTAGTATGCATGCAAAATAAAATAATTAAATATAGGTGTGCATTTATATATATATATATATATAGTTATATATATATATATCGATATACATAAACGTATGTGCATATAAATGTGTGTATGTTATATAAGTATGTATCCAAATAAAATAATGAAATTACCGTCTATTTACTCTGAAAAAAAATCATATTGATAAAAACGCCTCATCGTATGTCATCTGCACATTTTTATCGCCATATAATAGCGTCTTATGTCATCCTTCAATAATCACTAGTCATAATGGCCGTCCGAAACGATGCATACAAAGGTCAATATGATTTCGTTTCTTTTTTTCTTTCATCAATAATTTCATTTTTTCTCTCATAGATCTTATTTTAAAAGTCACAGCGTAATTCTTTTTTCAATCGAGAAAATATCTATTCATTTTTTATATTAATTTGCGAATGATTCTTTGATTATTTTTTATACGGAGGGAAGAGACGGCAGGTATAATATAATAAGCACACGATGGAATGGAATGCTGGATTTTTTTTTCTTTTTATGTACAGAAACAAATCGATATTTCAAAATAGACATGCTAATAAATACGCCAATTTAATACTCCCTCTGTGATTTATCTTCACAGAAAAAATAAGTGCGAATTTATTTTATCTCAACCGAAAAAATGAGTACAAAATAACGTAACTTGCTTTTCTATTATTCACGCTAAAATTAACCGACAAATATTACTTCAACTTCTCTATCTGCATCACTCACTTTTTCTGTCCGTCTCTCTCTTACTCTCTCTATCTATCTATCTATCTATCTATCTATCTATCTATATATATATATATATATATACATATATATATATATATCTATCTATATATATATATATATATATATATATATATATATATATATATATGTGTGTGTCTTGAGGTACAAAACTTATAAATGCATTTAAAAAGGATGCGCGGAAATCTCTCAAAGGCCCTTTCGACTATCATCTCGGCAGGATCCTTGTGTTACCCCTCCTCTAATTCCTTGGACTCTGCTATTGGCCAGCATTTGGTTGAAAATGCAAGTTGTGCCTGTAGCTATAAAATAGACCGTTTTGAGGTCTTGCATAGAGCAGATTCCAAGAACCATTTGAAAATATTGGAATATGTATCTATCGCTATTCGCAAACCTTCCTTGTGCCGGCAGAAGGAATTTGTCAGATCGCTAAATCTCTCTGGGGAACTTTGAACCTTCTCCCTTCTGTTTTCCCCCCTTACGTAGTGCCTTTTAATCGGTTTTTAACGAAATCATTAAATTAAATTCTTATAATAGCTCCATCGTTACTTTTGGCAACTTCAATGCCCCGTTTGCTCTTTCTTTCGACGATATTATTGATTAAAAAACTACGGATTTTCTCCTGATGAGATAATAGTCGAAAGGGCCTTTGCGAGATTTCCGCGCATCCTTTTTAAGTGCATATATATATATATATGTATATGTATATATATATATATATATATATATATATATATATATATATATATATATATATATATATATATATATAGCAAGCTTGATATGAAGAGGGAGAAGGTATACTAAAATGCCTTTAATAATAAAAAAGGAATTGCTTTAATCTCGTTTCTTAATAAGTTAACCAGTATTAATTTGCGTAACGTCTCACGTGCAAGATAAAGACACATGGGAGTCGAAAACGTTAGCAGTTTTGTCGAGTTCCTTTCCACACTTGAACAGAACATTAGTTCATTGGTCCGTCAACCTGAAAAAAAATGAATAAAAAAAGAAACAACCATGAATTGTACCTGTTGTTTCATCAAACATGCATCAACCAAGAAATATTGCCTAAGTATACACGTTATATATATATATATATATATATATATATATATATATATATATATATATATATATATATATATAATATTACTATTAAATTAAAGATAAGAAATATATCGTTTAATAATAATAATAATAATAATATATATATATATATATATATATATATATATATATATATATATATATATATATGATTGACTCTCCCGTCGATTTCGACGTATGAGTGCCCCGCCAGGGGCTGCCCGCACGTGAATTTGTAATTGCAAGGGTTGTACAATAACCAACAACCGCTCTCCTGAGTCGGCAATGCTTGATTCTAATTGCAAGTAGTTCAAGACGACTGGAAACAATGCCGAGATAAGCAAAGAGCACATACATCACCTAGTATACCCAAATGGTCACCCATTTAGTACCGGCCAGGCTCGACGCCGCTTTATATATATATATATATATATGAAAATAAAAATGGAACAGTGGAACACCCATATGGTCAATGTTTCGCCCTATGTGATGTGGGCGTTTTCAAGAGCAGATGAAAAGTGTGCAAAAAATGATAAAAGACGGGAAGGTCATATAATTGGGGAATATATATAGTTGTAGGGTTTGAATGGGGGGGGGGAAATATATGCAAATATGTAAAGTTTCAGAAATAAGTGTGCAAAATGTAAGCACATTATTATTTTCGAACTTACAAGTACAAGTAACAGCAAAAGCACGAGCAAAAATAGAACATAGAGAAAGCTTGGGGTAAAAGCCAAACGTGAAGCCAATTTTCAAGAAAGAGAGATAGAAAAGGCAATTATTGAAGTGAAGGTAGAGATGCCAAAATTGAATAGGATACTCCTAAGCAGACAGGTATTGTCGAACACGACGTGGATGCAAGAAACGCCAATCCTGTCAAAACGTATTTGCAGATCCTTTATCCCGCATATGATTTCGATCAGGTACATAATGGTATATAGGAGTACTACAATAATGATCCCATTCATTGTCTTATTAAAACAGAATAGCAATTAATGACTTTTCGTTTTTTCGATGAGATGTCACGCTGTAACACGATTTGAACTGAAGGTTTCATAAGCATATTTTATGAGAATAAATACCGAGCGAGCACATGGAGATAATTTGATATTTTATTACCATAGTTCAGTCTGTGAGTGAAAAGAAGAAGAACAAATTTCAAGCCAGAAAATATACATATTATGTTATTTACCTGCCATGTCTCGCCAATCCCATATTGTCAATTATCCTGAGTTGTGTATTTCGTCAGTAGTGAGCAAAGGACGACGCTCCTAGCGACATTAGCTCTAAGTACATCCGACGTATTCATAAAAATTGACTGTCAGACAATACTCAAACAAAAATCAACCTACACACTCAGTTACATGGCGGACACCTACATATCCACCACCCCGTAAAAGCTTAAATTCTTTCTGAAAATCAGTATGGGTTCATGCAAGCCCGTTCTACTGCATATATCCGAACAGCTATCTCGGAACACATGTACCATGCATGGATGAAGTTTGGAAGCTTGGGCAGTAGCGCTTTATATATGCAAGGCGTTTGAGAGGGTCTGGCGTTATGCTCTTCTTATGAAATTAATGCGTACGGTATTACTAGACAAATATTTCATATAAGCAGATCCTTTTTAGCAAAAAAAATCACCAGGTTGTCCTTGATGGTCGTACATCTAAAGTACATCACACTAATGCGTGTGTGTCCCAGAGGTCGATCTATGAGGCATTGTTATTCCTGATATTTATAAACGAACTCTCTGTTGCAATTGTCTTCGAGATTTGTATATTTTCTGAGGACACCACGATCTACTTTCGATATGGAGGGAAACGAATACACGCATATCAAATGCACTGACTGAATCCTTAAAAATTACCTCTAGTATGTAGTAGAATGGGGACATGAATGAATGATAACTATTAATGACACTAAGACAACGCTCCTTCCTTCAACAATTATAAGAAAACTTTTCAACAACCGATGGGTCTAGATAATAGCATTCTTTTATTTAAAATATACTCTGTTCATGGAAATTAAGTTCAGTTTTAGCTACACATAAGTAGACACATCTTATTTGCAATAGTGCTAATAAGACGATTTCTTGCTGTGAATGTTTTACATGGTGGAGAATAGAGATTAGAGCTCAGTCAAGCATCTATTAGTTCTTGCTGAAAAATAAGCGGACAATAAAAACACAAAGTCTACCAGGGAGTGTCATCTTCCTTGTTTTTGAATATATATAGTATCGGAGATTTAAACTCTGGATGAAATCCATTCACACGAGTATATTTTTAATGTTCTTATAAGTGTTAGAATTGTTGAGGGTGTTCATGCTATCTATCTATCTATATGTATATATATATGCATGTATATGTATATATATAGATAGATATGTATATAGAAAACATATATATATATATATATATATAGGGTTTTTTTGACGTGGTTGTCTATACATCTGAGGAGACCTAATTAAAGGGGTCGAAATAAGTTATTATGTGTACAACCTTAATGTGTGTATAGTTTTTCTTTTTATAATTATATATATATATATACATATATATACATATATATATATATATATATATATATATATATATATATATATATACAGACATCGATGTTTCATGCTAACGCAATCTTCAGTACAAGAAGTTAATTTTCAACGGTCGGCGGGCTCGAACTCCGATCACAAATCGCCACTGATTCGCAGTCAATAGCGTTAACCCCTCGGCCAAAGGGAATTAGCTAATAATTAAAGAGGAATTTAACTTTGTAAATAGCGAGTCGGCGGCTAATTTACACGAGCAGTGAAAGTGATCAACAAACTGTGTTTGGATCTTGCATGAAGCTATTTGTGCTGTTTGTTATTAAACTCACTCAGAGTGCCCAGCCTTTAGTAAAGGGGGCTTATAATAATATTTATGAATACATATTAATAATTTATTACCTAATTTTCCGGAAAAAATTAAAGAAAAGAGGCCTAGTCGTCCGAATTGGTTTAGTGTGAGACTGTTTCGGACTATGCAATTATCTATTTTCATTTAAACTAAAATAAAGGTATTGTGGCCATCTACGTAATAATACACTAAGACAATTTCATGTTCGTACATATGTTATTATCGTCAACTATTTTTAGATACGATAGCCCAATCGTTGAAGATGCAATGTAAAAATAATCTAATCCGTTGTTGTGTTGACCGTGTAACTCGAACCAAAGTACATTTTCTTAGCGTATTTACTAAACTCAGTGTAGTATCTGTTCTGCCCAACGATGGTAAAATAATTTCGCGCTGGATGTACATTAAATAGAAATATATTACAAATTCTTAGAAAGATTTTGAAGAAAAAAACACATGACTGTATATATTCTGAAACTACATACATCACAGTATTTAGATAGGTGTGTTTCAGTTTAAACATGGTGGTTGAATAATATTAGATTGTCTGTGTTCGCGGTGGGCGACTCTTGAATGCTCAAAAGCAATACCCAACCCATAACTTATAAAATGGTGAAATTTACACGGAACTCGCTAGTTGACCATTAATAAAGTTTGGAAATATGTTAGTTCACAATTCACCAAATTTAGTAATGAAAAAACAACTTCATATGAATTGATTATATACAATGGATAATTCACAATACGGATTTGTTCGGGAATGAATTCATGTGTGAAAAAGTAATCTCTGTATTAATCTTACAAACTAACTGTTCTTACTGTCTATGTGAGCATTTTCAGTGTTAGCATAACATTTACATACTCATGTCTGCGCACATCACAAAAAGGTAAGTAAAGTAAGTGGCAAAATAATGAGTCTTTTTACTGCCCTTAAATAATAATAGAGAACCAATACTAATACTAAGAGTAATATTTCTACTTTCTACTACTAATAATAAACTTACTATTGAAGTAAAGAAACTTGTTATTTTTTAGTTATGCAAAGGTAATATCTTCACAGATCTGTCATAATTTATACATTTTCGAATAAGAATAATACATATTGGTAGTGGTTGTGACCTTATGTTATATATATATATATATATATATATATATATATATATATATATATATAGAACGTATAATTACCATGGCTGCAGGAGGTTTATTGATGACCTTATCTGTATAAATGATGGAGAGGAGTTTGAAAATACAAAACATTTAATATATCCTAGGGAGTTAAAATTAAATTGTGAACATACAGGAATACATGCTACCTTTCTAGATTTAGATATACAAATTGAGGATGGTAGATTTATTTATAAAATGTTTGATGAAAGAAATTATTTTCCCTTTCATATCGTTCGTATGCCGCATAAAAATAGTACCTGTCCTATGTATATATGTTATGGGAGTATAATGTCTGAATTTCTAAGAATAGCCCGCGTTACTTTAAGATTAATGGATTTCTTTCGTCCAGTCACTTCATTAGTAATAAGAATGCTTAAACGAGGTGGAGATCAAAATAAAATATTTACACAATTAAATAAGGCAATAACACGCTATCCTAACGCTTTTAAATTATATGACATAAATCAGAGGAAATTGATAAAAGAAATCCAAAACTCTACTATAAAAATGTATAACATATGTAAATAGTCCATGATGAAATATATAACTAAATACATGTATATATATATATATGTATATATGAAATATTTTTATTAATATATATTTTTAATTTAAAACCATTTGTAGATAAAGAAAATAACCAAGAGGAAAAAAAAGGGTGGTTATTATAATGGAATCATCTAACTCTATAAAATAGATGTTCTGTAAAATAGTAAACTCACTTTGAAAGGAACAACACAGGTAAGTAGAAATTATATTAAAATAACTTTAGAAAAACAAATCTGGAGGCAAAACTAAATCAAATATTCGAAATCTTTTAATTAAAAAATAATTATTAAATAGGGAGGTGGTGTCTGATCAACACTGCTGGGATGCCATGATAAAAAAATAGTGTTTTGTTTTAAAAATCTCGAAACAGTTTTAATAGTAAACAACTGACGATCCCTTATATAAAAAACATATATAAAAATATATTTATATTAGAGTAAATTCTTGGAAGTTAACTAATATTGTGATTGCAGTAGATTGATTGACTTACTAGACCAAAATCTTTTAACGAAAACATTTTTATTCATAATTTTGAAGGTTAAAAAAACTTCCGAGACTATATATATATATATATATATATATATTATGATGATTATTATTTCATGTATTACAGTTTCAAAGAAGATATAATAATTTATGTATGGATTTTCAGTATTTTCCTCAACAGTTCTCAATACGCGTGTTGAGCTATATATATATATATATATATATATATATATATATATATATATATATATTTGTGTTATAATGACATAATTCTAGGAGGAAATCAAGGTATGAGCACTCAATGTAGTAAACAGAGCAAAAATAACATAAAATATAATAACACGAAATAACATAATTTTCGATGCAATAATTTATTTCAACCGTGCGTTTTTTTCAAGCATCACTCAGACAATTACATTTTTGAGACTGATAGAAAATTGAATTTCCCTACGACAATTCAAACACAACTAGAGAGAGTGGTGGAAGCAACCAATTTGATACATCTTTTAGAGAAAGGGGGAATTTAAAACGTATATTTAACTATGGCGGTCGAAGGGGAGGGATCTTTAAGTTAATCAAATAATAACTGCCGTGTTAAAATTATGACACTTACGACTTGACGATATCATACATATAGACAACTTTACTCACGCGCATACACAAACCTAAATACGTACACGTCCTATGAGCACGCACCCACGTAACTTCACTCACACATTACCATAACTAAGCATATTCACATACATAACTTTTATTCATATATTTTTAGCCCAGACAAAATGTGTCCGGCCAAACTCGTGTTCTCAAACTCGGTAGGAGAAAAGAAAGAAACAAGTAGCCAGGCATAGAGAAGGAGAAGAAATAGATAAATTGCGTGTCATAGATTTTCAGTCTGTCTGGATTCCAAAGAAAGAGAATCTAATTAAAATAAAATTATACGCACATACACACATATATACATACATACATATACATACGCACACACACATACATATACACGCGCAGACACACACACACACCCATATATATATATATATATATATATATATATATATATATATATATATATATATATATATGTTGTGTGGTGTCAATCTAGAACGGCACCAGTTAAAAATAAAAAAATAAATAACATTTTGTTTTATTAATTTAAAAAAAAAATATTATTATTATTATTAGTAGTAGTAGTATTATTATTAATTAGTAGTATTAGCATCATTATTAATTATTATTTGTAGTAGCATCATCATCACCACCATTATTATTATTATTATTAACATTATCATGATCGTTATTATTATTATTATTTAGGAGTTCTCACATTAGTCATCTTCAGTGTGTGCTTACTTTTTTATCGTGTGAATCAGATGATTCTGGTGTTGGCATTATTTTCCCCGATGTTTTTCCAGTTTGACATCTTTCTGGAAAGACATCGTGTACTCATGAGAAGGACCACGAGAAGGTAGCCAACACCCCTAAGTGAAAGTGGTACTGACTGGATTCGAACTTGGAACACCAAGGTCTTCAGTCCGTGTCGTTATTCACTTAACCACCGTCACCTCCCATTGCTTACTGATAATAGCAGGTGGTGTTCCCTGGAGTCTGAGTGACAACAAGCTTCTCCAGATTTCTAGTACTCTTTACTTTTTTTCGATAATCATTGCAAATGACTTTCCAGGATCCCAACATCCGGTTACCATTGATTACACGCTGCTAGCGACCATAGGTCTCCACTGGAATTTGGGTGGCAATAAGCCTCTTAAATGACCCAGTACTTTCTGCACTCGTCAAGTGAAGGTCTGGTTAGTGCTTTTCACCATCGGTCTTCCCATCTTCACAGCTATGTTCCGTGGTATCAGCCAAGAGTAGGGATTATCATATTTTTAGATGTAGATGGGGTAAGTTTATCTAATTTTTGGCCGTGTCTCTTCTTTTGGTTTTTGTTGTGGTGTTCTAGCTGTGGTTTGATTTTCATCCTATTGTAAATTCCATGTTACTGGGCTGTTTTCGCATTCACGGATTTTCCTTAAGATTGCAGCTGTTTTATCATTTTGTATGGTCTTAGTGATCTCTTTGATTCCAATTCCTCCTAGTCTTTTTATTTTCCAGTTTTTTTGCGACTTATTCATCGATTATTTTTGTTATATTGACTTTATATATACTCCATCGATGTTTCAATTTTCTGGAATGTCCAGTATATTTGCTTCGTTTTTTTATCTCCTTCATGTTCACTTTGAAGTCTGCTGGAACGGAAAAATCTGCGATTTGGCAGGATGTTTTCTTCTTATGACATCCGGTCTTTTTGCTCCTATTAGGGCATCTGTTTGCATCTCCATGCACCAGTGGAGTTTGTTATTTACTTTTTCTTGTACTTTATCTGGTTTATGTTTGTACAATTTGTCTGTGTGCTTGAATGCAGTCGTTTGCATAGTTCCCAGTGTACTTATTTCCCCACGCAGCCATGTCTGTTGTTGTATTTAGGGGGGACTTGTTTGCTGGATTCACTTATTATGTGATTTACTCGTTCGCGTTAATATCCACTCAATCTGTATTTATTGTTTTTTATAGAATTTATCTATTTTAGCTTTAATATAGTTCGTCGTAATCGCAATGTTCTGTGCAGCTGTTAGTAGTGATTCCTTTTCTCTGTTCAAGTGTCCTTCTCTTAGCAATGCACGCGAGTGTTGGTCGCGCTTTTCGCTTGCCATTCTTATGAAACGTCAATGTACCTGTTTTCTTCCTTAATTTTCTTTTCTTGTCTTTTCGTTTCTGAATTTAGTACTTCCCGCGTTGTTCATTGAGAGAATGTCTCTTGCTGCGGTGTTCAGCCTTTCTGTGTTTTGGGTATTTCCCCATCTTTGTTTTTTTTATATTTCACACAGTCTGATATACTTACAAGTCCCCTACTTCCTTAGAGGCTGTCGATATCGCTTTTTGGCTGTAGTGCGTTGTGCATGCTTATTCATTTTCTAGACTTCTGGTAAAGGTGATTTAGTTCTTCTTTAGTCCTACCTATGAATGTTCCAGAGTATCTTATTAGTGATACTGTCTAGGTGATTATTCCTTTTAATTGATGTCTGCTATATAATGTCGTATCTGAGAGTTTCCTTTCTCTTCTCAGGTATCATTTCTAATCTTCCCTTTCATTTCTGTAGATTTGATGGTGTCTACTTCCAGAACTCTTACATATTTATAGCTATTCTATTCACCGGGCGCCCTCATTTTCTATTGATTAGAAATTATCTTTGTTACAATATTTATATTTGTATTTATTTTAAATAACATTAATAAATAAATAAAAATAAGATTTCCACGCTTTGAATTTATTCCCCTCCTTACCAATCATGAAGCGTACAAACCTATCTTGAATTTTGTTTTTATTTTTTTAAAGAAAGCAACACTACGTATTGACAGGAAACCGTTGGAAGAGGGAGGCCTCCTCAGTCCTCATCGAATCTTATCCTAGAGCAGGCTCTCGAACAAAATAAACGGTTTTCAAACAGCAAATTTCTTAAGGAGTAGACGGGGTCGGCCCATGGTCTGGGTTTGGCACTCCTTCTTTGTCTATTAGAAAGACGCAGAGGTACTAGCGCAAGGAACATTTCAAAGACACCTAATGCTTGGCGTTGTTTCCTGACTAGGACAGTTCATGTTGTTGTTTTTCTCTTTATCTAGCAACTTTGGACAAATTTCTTATCACAAAGTCTCACATGACTAATATGGGTTGCTCTCGTACCAACAAGTTGTATAACATCGTGGATAACTGTACTTGGCGTGTCGCGCATGGAAAGCGACCATACAGTTATCTACGGTTGGTTTATCACGAGTCCACGACCCTCATGGACCAAGTCTCGACTAATGGTGTGGTTGTGTGAGCTTATTAGCAGCGGAAAAGCACCCATTTTGCACTCCCTACTTTATTTAAAACCAAAACAAAATGACAATACAATAAAGAGGTAAATTACCTAAACCAGACATCAACCAAAAACATGTACGCCTCCGCCTTGGAGCTAGCATTCAAAATATATGACGTAGAAATATTCCTCCTAGTAAACTCCCTGGATATCCTAGCACTAACTGAAATTAATCTACAATCCTAAATCTTATCAGACCATTTTGACATTACTAAATACCTATCACTCTACCGTTATACCTCTGATAAACATATGTACGGGCTAGACATGTATGTTCGGAACACCCTACTCATGACTGGAGAACATAGGCTAGAATCAAATGGTTAATCCTACATGTGTTTTAGATTAACGTTGAACACAGCGTTAGTTACTTATATTTCTTATCCCGTTCTCCTTCGACTCAGGACTGTATGCTGCTTAATCTTGTCTCTGGGTGCATACACACATCACTCAAACTTGAATCAAGTCCCGAAAACATGTATTCGGGGATTTAATGCAGATCACCGTGACTGGGTTGGATTCTCCAGATATACAGACGTAGCTGGTAACTCCACGTATAGTTTATCTATAGCGCACACCTTTAAACGGACTGTCACTTTCCCGACCCGCCTCCCCGATCGTGTGAACCAGCAAGCCTCACTTCTCCACCTGTTTCTGATGTCACTGTCCGAGACTTGTGTGACGTATGCCCATAATACGTTTAAAAACCTTGATCACCATGTGGTAATGATTAATATCACCCTAATATCATGTCCCGAAGCTGATGAGTTGTTAGTCAAAACGAAAAGATACTACACGCAGGCTGATTTTGATTCCATCAGAGATCTCATCAGAGCCGCCTCATAAAGTTAACCCCTTTCTCTCCCTGCTGATCAGTGCGCAAATGAGGTTACCGAATGTGTCAAAGCAGGCATTGAAGAACATGTGCCCATGCGTAAATTCTACAGTAAACCCCCTCCCCACAAGGGTTCACCTTGAAATATGCAGCTGCTAATGCTCAGATGGAGCAAGCATTCCGATAATTCAGCCGCCATAAGTCAACTACGGATAAACAGAAATTTATAGCGTCAAGAACGAATTGTAAGAGTGTGATAGGTGAGGCAAAGAGAAAGTATACAGACGATAAGTAGAAAACGCACCCAGCTGAAGAAACTAGACACTCGTGATTTCTGGAAAATATTCTAATAGTGTCGTGAATAATGGGTTATCAACAATTTCCCCGCAATACAAATACAGTGATGTCGCTTGCACGACAACTGATGAAGCTGAACTACTAGGCCAATGTTTCGCCTTGAACTCCGTTTCGGACATTCCGCAAAACACTCCTTCCCAAATTTCCCATTGCGGACTGAAGTCACACTTGATGACCTTACAATCACTCCATGTCATGTCTCGGACCTCATAACAAAATGACAGCTCCAAAACATGTGCGCCTGATCTTATACCAGTAATAGTAATAAAGTAATGCTCTGCTGAACTAGCAACTGTCCTCCTCAACTCTACAAAAACAAATCCTTGCCGAATCTTACTTCACTGATAGCTGGAAAATTCCATCTGTGGTACGAGTCTTCAAGAATTCTGGAGATGAAACTGACCCTCATAATAATCGCTTAATCAGTCTACACTCGCTCTTCTATAACATTATTGAATCTCTAATCGATCTAGCGATAGCCAGGCACCACGTTATAACTAAACTTCTGTCTGACAATCAGTATATATTTAGGCAAGCACTATCTACTACGGATATCATAACAGTCATCTATGAACGCATATAACATACTCTGGACAAGGCAGTTGACGATAGGGCAGTAGAGGTTGATATATCCAACACCTTTGACAAGGTCTAGCTATATATTGTATTCTCATAAACATTTTTGTATATGTTATTACTGGACTGATATCTAATATACTTTGATTCTTCCTAACAAAAAGGATGGTCGTTCATTCAAAACAACATGACATAAATGGAGGTGTACACCAGGGATCGATTATTGGACCTTTATTGTTACGGATTTTCATAAACGACCTCGCTGATCACATTGTGTCTTACATGGGCATATTTGCTGACGACAGTACGCTCTACTCTCTTCATGTGGATAAAACGGACACGCAATGGCTGAATCCTTAGAAAGTGACTTCCAGTCTGTAGTAGAATGGGGTCATAAATGGGTGGTAACATTTAATGCTTATCAACAACTAAAATAAATCTCTTTAACCACCGATTGCTATGGCCAATAAACTATACCTGAGAGTGCAATGTTTACACTCCTATGCATAACATTCACAGGTGGCATTAATTAGAACAAATACACTGAAGACATTGCCAAGGCTGGTGCAAAGAAAGTTGTCTTCTTTCTACGGTACTAGAAAACTTCTAACACCTGACAGTATCCTATATCTCTACAAAGCCACCATTCATCCATGCGGTGAGTATTGTTTTCACATCTAGACTGGTGCACCATCCATTAGGCTCTCCCTCTTAGACACGGTCTTAAACAAGAGTATCTAATCTAATAGGTCCCTCACTATCCGCCAAGCTCCAGCCTCTTTCCAATCCCCGCAATGTTGCATCTTTGTGCTTGTTTTACAAGTACTTCAATAGAATGCGCTCCGATGAACTTGCTGGCCTAGAGCCCCCCTCGACGTAAATAGACTCGGCGAACCCGACAATCAGCTCGATTCCATCCATTCACTGTGGAGGTCCATAGCTACCGGTGAGCCTTGTACTCCAATAGCTTATTTCCTCGAGCTGCCGACCTATTATTATTATTATTATTATTATTATTATTATTATTATTATTATTATTATTATTATTATTATTATTATTATTATTATTACTAATACTAATACTACTAATATTATTATTATAATAATTATTATTGTTGTTGTTTTTTTTATTTTTGTCGTTGTCATTGTTATTGTTGTTATTATTGTTATTATTGTCGTTGTCGTTATTATTAATTTTTCTGCTAAGGTTGACTTTATAAACGTCTGGTAACTTCAGCCTTTAAAAATACTTCCATTGTAATTGTTCGATTTAGGCACAATTTGCAATTAACTCACCAAGTCAACAATCTTCTTACAAACTTTCACACTATCTACTTGACCCCATTGCACTTTATTTATACGGTTTTTCTCCCACTCGCTTCCGTCTTTCTCTTTATCTTCTTTTCTCACACTCTCTTCCTTTATGTCATTCTATATCTCTATCTATGTGTTTATTAACAAGTGAACATTATAATAAAAAATATGAATGAAACAGTTTTAATAGTTAACTATAAACATAATAATAAACACATGAATGAAACAGTTTTAATAGTTCACTATAAACATAATAATAAAAAACATGAATAAAACAATTTTAATATTTCACTATAAACATAATAATAAAAATACATGAATACAACAGTTTTGATAGTTCACTATAAACATAATAATAAAAAAACATGAATAAAACAGTTTTAATAGTTCACTATAAACATAATAATAAAAACATGAATAAAGCAGTTTTAATAGTTCACTATAAACATAATGATGAAAACACATGAATAAAACAGTTTTAATAGTTCACTATAAACAAAATAATAAAAATACATGAATACAACAGTTTTAATAGTTCACTATAAACATAATAATAAAAAACATGAATAAAACAGTTTTAATAGTTCACTATAAACATACTAATAAAAACATGAATAAAACAGTTTTAATAGTTCACTATAAACATAATAATAAAAAACATGAATAAAACAATTTTAATAGTTCACTATAGACATAATAATAAAAAACATGAATAAAACAGTTTTGATAGTTCACTATATACATAATAATAAAAACACATGAATAAAACAGATTTAATAGTTCACTATAAACATAATAATAAAAAAACATGAATAAAACAGTTTTAATAGTTCACTATGAACATAATAATAAAAAACATGAATAAAACAATTTTAATATTTCACTATAAACATAATAATAAAAAAGATGAATACAACAGTTTAAATAGTTCACTATAAACACAATAATAAAAAAAACATGAATAAAACAGTTTTAATAGTTCACTATAAACATAATAATAAAAAACATGAATAAAGCAGTTTTAATAGTTCACTATAAACATAATGATAAAAACACATGAATAAAACAGTTTTAATAGTTCACTATAAACATAATAATAAAAAAACATGAATACAACAGTTTTAATAGTTCACTATAAACATAATAATAAAAAAACATGAATAAAACAGTTTTAATACTTCACTATAAACATAATAATAAAAAACATGTATACAACAATTTTAATAGTTCACTATAAACATAATAACATATCACAGCTAGCAGTAATCCTATTTTACCAGTGTTTTGGAAATAAAATATATAGGGGCTAATTTTTTGTTTTGTCGTTTTTGTGTATATTTTACTAGATTTACAAACTCACGTTTTTCTTGATTTAAAACAATTTTATCCTACATATATATATATATATATATATATATATATATATATATATATATATATATATTGTGTGTGTATTAAGGCAAACATTGTTAAAATAACATAATTCGTTTGTTTGATTATATGTTATTTCAATTTTATTTGCAATTTTTCTTATGGTCGTTTTTGTATTAAAATACAAAACAATAAAATTGGACTTTCTGTTTAAATGTTAAGCTTTTTTTAATTCAAAGTTTTATTTCACTTTTTTATAACACCCACCCAACAATATTAATTAAATAAAAAAAGGAAACACACGTGCTGACTTTTTCAAATTAATTCCTACTATTTACGGATTTTTTGGCGTTAATTCCTATTTCAGTCACGTAAATTATTTAAAATGAAATAATTTTCGACATTGCTCATAATGACCATATATTTTTTACTAACCACATTTTTTAGTAAAAAGAACAACAACAATAAAGAATACATTAAACACCCTAAGTTATATCAATTTTCATCGTACACGTCAAACGTCAAAATAAAAATTAGATCCGAAAATATAGTCGCTATCTAAACAAGTCATGTACGAGGCTGGCTAAGGAAGAACGATTACTCACGGTTATAAACAAGTCTTTTTTAATTAAACAGATATGAAAGCAAGTTATCGCCCTTCATTAATTTGTATACTTCTCTTTGTTTATAAAGATGGATACTATATTTGTCAGCCCACATTACATTTCGGCATTTTAGGTGTAAAATAAAACTTGCCACACAATACTCGCAGGCATTAACTTCTCCTTTTATGCGGTTATACTCCAAGGGGTATTTCCGACCAAGCATAACCACGTCCTTTTTTGTGGTGTGTTTGTGTGCGTGGAGGGGAAGATAATCCGACGTTTTCCATCTCCTTTAGCAAAACTATGCGACCGGAGAGAGTATATATTTGCTAGTATATATATATATATATATATATATATATATATATATATATATATATATATTTAATTAGCCATTAGGATCTGTTTCGTCGTGTACGACCTATCAGCGTGGCGGAACCTAGTGAAATTCGAAACCATGCCTCCAGACTTTAAAGCATTACGGTCAAATGCTTATCCGTATTAGTAATGTAATTCGTTTAAAAGTATCGCAAACAAATAAAAAATGAATGACATCTCTGCCTAATTATTTGTCACTCCTCGAAAAAGTAGAGCACTGTAAGTGTAGTATTAACACAGCATGAAGTCACTAGCTTTAAAATGCATCGTTCCGTCCCTTAAAAAGAAGTTAGAACGCTCTAGACGTTAAGCCTTCCGATACAGTGTTAACATTATCACCGTTTATTCGCTATTTAGAATTGGCCTAGTGGTTAAGGCGTCAGATTTGAGTTGACAAATACCTGTAATCCGGGGTTTCGAATTGCATGACCGGTAGTGAATAGTCATATTTCTATGCCGATGAGTTCCGATTAAAAAAGGACGAAACGTATACGTACATAGATAATAAACAATAAAACATATTTATTATTATATATATACATATATATATATATATATATATATATATATATATATATATATATATATATATGTATGCGTGTGTTTTATTTTGTGTGTGTTTTTTATTTTGTATATGTATATGTGCGCATTAAATATAATTATATATACATAAATTCAACGCCCAGTCATTTAAGAAATGCCACAATCTTTACATACAAACATATGAATAGAACGTCATATATGTTCTTGAAAACCCCTTACATTCTGGCGGTGTAACTATCCGCACTAATGTCTACACTAACATTGACACGCAGAGTTTTACTCTAATTAAATCATGTCGTGTCGACACCTACGACATCAATATTGAAAAACGGATCGCTAGTCCTACGACGCTCACAGTCTTTGAAACTTTTTTTCACATGATCATGTAAGTTAAGTGGGCCGCCCTGTGAGATTGATCGTCAATGCGCACACGACGTCACTTATCAACTACTGGGGGACCACAACTGCTCCTTTCTGAGAAATGAGCAAAGACTGTCATGGCACTGCGGGTTAGTCGAAGTGAAAACCCGGAGATCTTAAAGATTACCACCAAGCAGGATTCCTAGAGAGAAAAGCGATAGGTCTTTGCCAAAAAAACCCTCCCGTAACAGCAAGCTGTCCAGTGGAGATCAAGCGAAAAAGGTCGGCCGTCATCTCTTTTAAAAAAAATGTTTTTTCTTTCTATTCGGGTTAGATATGTGTTAGATTAGATATGATTGTAGGGGGTTCCTGTTATATAGATGGATCAAGCCAGGCAATTAAATCGCTTCCCAGGGACGATGTCATGAACTATAGGGGCATCCTTCTTTTCAAATACAGAAAGTCGAATTTTCTTTTTTTTTCTTTTTGCGCGGTCACTGTTCGTTAATCCAACGGACACATGCTTGAACAGAGCGCAGTGTATAAGAAACGAAACCAAAAACACGCACATATAAACTATATATAAATATACGTTTTACTGAATCAAATAAGCGTGCACCACATAAAATACATAGATACCCCAATTAGATTGCATAAAGATGAATAACTTATATATTATAATAATTCATATAAAAATGGTAAACAATAAGAATAAAGGAAAATATATAACATTCATGTGTTTTTTTTGTTTCTTTTTTATCTCCTTCCCACAGAAGTAAAGTGTAACACAAGGTCGGAGAGTGGGATTGAAAAGCCAGCGCGCTATAGGAAAGATCACTATTGCATTGTTCTTACAAATTAAGTAATCTGAAATTGCATGATAAGAGTTTATGTTTTCCATATTGACTGGATATATGTGGATTTTAAATTAATACTTAAATGTGATGTTTTTCTTGCTTGACCTCTATTTTGAATTATATAAAGTATAACAGAAAATAACATTTTCGAACTTATTTTATAAACGATCAAACGCCAACTGTTCGGTGTGTTGTTATCTTGGAACTGAAATAAATAATAATTTAATTTCGTTTATATCATCGTTATATATAGTGTAACACTTCAGGATTTAGAAAATAGATAACAGATGAGCTAGAAACTGGAGGTTAAGTGTAGATCTGGAAATCCTTGTTATGTTCCCGTTGGTATAATCTGGACAGCAACCTGATATTGTTGTGTAGTGTTAAAAAAAGAATGAAGGAATAATACTGGAATTAAGAGTATAATTGGAAGAACACTTTGTTGCTGCAGTAAAAAGGGAAAGAGATTAGATATGAAGTGTTGGTTCAAGATAAAGTATGGAAGACCAAATTCCATCATTTGGCCATTATGGCAAGAGAAAATGTAGAGCGAACGGTTGTACACCAATTTCAACTTAGAATTAAGAAAAATAATTACAGATCTTATGGAAACAGCAGAGGAAACATCTTATTGCATATGGCTGAAGAGGAATGATATGAACTCGAGGGAGAAGTACACTTTTGATGGCAACAGAAAGGAGATGAAAGAGATAGTAATGATGCTATATGCAGGTAAGTTTATGACGTCAAAATGCAATCTAAATCATATATGGCTGAACGGTGTATCTGGCTTAATAGCATTTATGGGCAGATGACACCAGTGCTACAAAACCACCTTCTGACAGAGGGTCCCACCACTTTAGAAAAAAGCAGTCGAGGAATAGGAGCAGAAACTGCGAAGTGATTCCTCTTGATGATAGTGCTGGATCCTGGTAAGATGTGACAAAAGATCGAAAAGTGGGATTGAAACGACAGCGCACGATAGGAAAAGTACTCTGGCACACAAAAAATGCTACAGCAGCCCCGTCGGCATTCCTCGGTAGGATAACCTCAAACGTGTAGCAATAAACTTACCCCTTCTCAAATGGTGAAAAGGCAAAGCCTGGGAGCCTGGACCTCCCTGAACTGCACAGAACAATCTTATGACTGGCGGAGTAAAGGCCCGAAGGCCAAGATTATATCGGTCTACGGTGTGTAGCATCCATCGGAACAGATTGTTGTTGTATCAATTATTATATGTAACGTGTAGTTTTTTAATACATAATTTGTGTGTGTATATATATATATATATATATATATATATATATATATATATATATATATATATATATATATATGTATATATATATATATATATATATATATATATATATAAATTCTTTATTTAAAACAATACGTTACATATTTCCGAGATGTACCATATTTTATCGACATGGATTGATATTTTACAGTTTATAATAGGCCGTTATAATACATCCAAATCATCAACGACTCACAAAAATAGTAACAAATCGAAATATTGAGGTCAAAGATCACGTGAAATACCTTCCGGTGAATTCGCTTAAACGTCACTTTTAAGGAAGGTACCGTGTTTAGAATAGAGGACTGTATATGGTTGTATGGGTATTAATCATAACTGATTATCATATAAAAATGCTGTAATTGTTGATAAGGGGTGCTATATGTTTTTTCTGTTTAAATTGCGTGTTAATATTTAGGGGAATGGTGTGTATGGTACTTTATTGTTCAGCGAGTGAGCTAGATTCTGCTGTGACAAACTGTCTAACTCTCATAACTATTGCTTGCATTTAAAATACAAAAGCTATTTCACTTCTATCTCAATACTGTCATAACAGCAAGGCGCTTAGAAGTCATAATCATTATACTTCGACCCGGTGTTCGAATGGTCCAGCGGGTAATACGTTTACGTCATTCAAACTGACGAGTGAAAAGAACACGAAACATATATACGTCTATTAATATTAAACATATTTATTCATTAAAAAAAAATATATATATATATAATAATTTTTTTAATGAATAAATATGTTTAATATATATATATATATATATATATATATATATATATATATATATATATATATATATATGTGTGTGGGTGTGTGTGTTTTTGAAGGTCTAGAAAAACATTTCGTTCAATAAGTCATTCATCACAACAAAAGACTTTTCCTTTAATAGCTTATTTATTGTTCAGATTTTTAAAAGTTAAATAATGTTTCCCGTCACGTGTTTCTCTACTAAAGCAGGTTCCTGATTGGCAGTTAATCAGGATAATTATATACCTGGAATAAGGACCCCAACAACTGACAATACTCAATGTGATGTTGTCCTAATTAAGGCACTTTAAGAAGAAAAAAAGAAAAAAGACTATTAAGTAAGTAGTTCAAGAAATTTTCACAGTATGGTTGCTACTATGCATACCCACAAGAAATTAGTCCCAATGTAGTTCAAAGTATCGGGATCAATCTGCGAGAATACACCTCCTCATCCGGCGGCACAACGATGCAAGTATCCCCCTCAAAACAAAAACAAGACGGTCAACACACAATCCACAAGTTAGCGTTCCAAGCAACTGAAAGTGTGGGCATTCCACATTTATTCCATCAAAATATACAGTATTAACGTCCGTTAACAACATATGTGGTCGTACGAACCTTTTTACTAGGGCTGACCTGCTCCCGCTCGGGATGAACATATAACGAGGCAAAAGATCATCATATATATATATATATATATATATATATATATATATATGTATATACCGTATTTCTTAATTGGGAGAGTTTCCCAGCAGAGTGCTCAATTATTAATGCAAAAGTAAAATTAACTAAATAATTAATAAGAGCATGATATTTATTAATATTAAATAAAGTGTTACAACAACGTCCGGACCAAGGTTTCAGATCCGAGAAAATCGGACCTTCATCAGCGGAGTCGTATAGCTTAATGAGTGAGAACAACCGCCAGGAATTTCAAAATATATATATTTCTTTTTTTTCCACCCGTTTTCTTACGGAATTGGTTGCCCTCGTGTGCCATGGCAGCTCAATGTCCTGTGCCAATGGAAAGTGTGACTACGGAGATGGGGTCGATTCCTTCCCCCCAACCTGGGATGTCGGGCTGGGCAAAACCCCCGACAGTGATCATCAACTTGGAGGAATTCAAGACTAAAATTGAAACTTTTAAAAATCAGATAACTGAGAAAGGACTTATTATTGACCTACCAAAGTTGGAGGAAATTCAAAAGAAGACCCTAACCATGTTTGTTGTTGTTGACCGTAAAACAAAAAAAATCAATCAGGGCATCGGTTGATATTATAACCAAACTGTTAGCGTCGGTAGGTCACAGACCAACGAACATAATTAAGACAAGAGGCTTCAATAACTGGGCTGCTTTGTTTTCTACAGAAAACGAATGTATGGCGCTTTCCAAAAAGCAGATTATCACCTAGGACTACGTGTTGAGGATGGAACACTTGGGAAGACGTCGGACAACGATATCAGTTTTTCATGTCCCCTTCTACATCGAAGGCGCCCCTATAGGTGCTTCTTTAACAAAATTCGGCGAACTAATGTCTGTTTCTTGCGACCAGTATCTTTCTATTTGGAACTTCGACATATTATTAGATAAAAAAGCTTTCAGTGAAATTCCGTATTACATCAAGATTGGAGACGAGAAGTTACCCGTCATAGTCGCAGGCAGAAGACCCGCCTGTTGGACTTGTAATGAGATTGGCCATCTTACAGTCGACTGCCCAGAAATGAGGAAACCTATTAACAACCCCCCAAATAAAGTTGGTGAACATCTGGGCCCCAGAATAGGATTTCCCATAAAATCGCCTTCTAAAGGCAACGATAACATCAGTGAGCATGAATTCCCGGTGTTAACACAGACAGATGAAGAGCGTGGTGGATGGACGTTGGTAGAAGGGAAAAAGACGCCCGGAAGACTCGCCCTGGATCAAATGAGGAAAGAGGAGAAGGAATACAAGATGTCAAAGGATCCAGGGCGAGAATCATATGTAAATGCTGTCCAACTTAATAAACGTTTAAAAGCAGAGACACAAGCCAGCCCGAACTCTCCCCCAAGACACAGCCCAGCAAAGTGGCCCCGAAGCCCAAAGACGAACCTACAACATTGCCTGTTTCCCCACCAAGAAACGCAAACTTGGCCCACTTAATTCCGCCTCCAGTCACAGTCCCGATTACGGAATTAACTTACAAATTAATTGCACTAAGTCCAACCCTTAAAAAAGCTAAGATGAATACCCAAAGACCCTCCCCGTTCGTCTCACCTCAACACACGCTAAAGAATGCGCCACCTGCTTCCCCTAAGAAAACTCCAGTGCTGCCTCCCCGTCCCCGTTTCTCAAACACGCTCTAAGGCTCACTCCCCCCACTTCCCAATGAAAACCGATCTAACCATCTTTCCTCCACCGCCCCATATTTGTTAATCAACAATTGCCCCCGTTAAAGGGAAGACGTAAAAACGGCAGCTATTTTACTCTGGTGAAGACATATGCAAAATATCGTCGAAAGTCATCACCAGGGCGAACGGATAGCATTAGACTGATTTGAAGATGCTCGCCTTTACCGAAGTGGGGGGGGGGCAAATCAATCGAGGACCAGTACAACTTCCCAGATGCCCCCTGATTACTGACTGTAGTACGGCCTCGAGAAGAGGCTAAATCACTCTGGAGGATGATTGAAGAAGCAAACATAACTTTCGACATATCACCAGAATTAGCGTGTCATACAAATCCCAATTTAAGGATTTTAAGAAAATCATAATTTGGGAGGGTCCCGATCCTTTAGCACCCATCCTTATATCGAGCAGTAAAATTAATCTTCCCCCTTGATGTGTGCGGCTTGTCCCATGATGGCCTCATTGACATTCCGATGGGCACTTACTCAATGGGAAAAGCCGTCGGCATTTTGACCTCATCAATGTTCGTTTCGGGTGCCCAACTCTAAAGCACTATAATGGCTCTCAGATTAGCAAGCCTAAATCGCCGAGGGTTGAGGGACACCGCTCGTAGATTTCGAGTTGTACGTGACCTACAACGGCTCGGCGTGGATGTATGTTGTTTGCAGGAGACCCACTTTATTCCAAATGATTATCAGGGTGTGCTTGCTAGAGAATTTTAGCTGTATTCAGCATAGTTTGATTCTCACTCAAGAGGGATTTCCTGACTAGTTAAGCGCACACTGAATGCGTCGTGTGACCCAATCTATGCGGATCCTGAGGGAAGGCTGTGCGTTCTTGATGTTACAGTAAAGGATGTGGCTTTTCGGCTTATTGGGGTTTATGCGCCAAACGCCAATTCTGAGCGGGTTCTATTTTATCGGCGGATCGAACCTTTTATGGATACGTCTCGTCGGATAATTCTAGCGGGAGACTGGAACGCGGTCCTGGATCCCGATTTAGATATCTTGGGAAATCCTAGGGGAACTAACACGAACAGGGATGTTAAAGAATTTCGTGACTTCATCGATAAGTTCGATCTTGTCGATAAATTTCGAAATGAAAAACCCCGTGAAGTAGTATGAACTTATACTTCTAGTCGCGGCTCCGATTTAAGGCAACTTTCGAGTTACCTTGATCGGTTCTTAATTAGGAGAGTCGATTTAGGGCTTTTAGATTGTCCAAGTTTCCATAACATAGTTTACTCGGATAAAAGGCTTGTCCGGGTTCGGATAAACTTAGATAGTCCTAAGCCTAGAATGGCTGGGTACTGGAAGTTCAACACATCGTTGTTCAATTTGAAGGACTTCCAGAAACACCTCTTACTAACAATACAGAAGGAATTGGCGGGTGCTATCATTGGGAATAAGTGGTGGGGTACTCTTAAGAATGTTAATTCCTTCTTTCTGATTATAGTCGTCGACTCAACCTTAGATCTAAGGCAACGAAAGTGGCACTAGAAGCTAGACTAGATCGGGCGGTGGAGGCGGGGGATAGCGTTACCTTTACTGTAGCTAAAACGGAACTGAACTCCTAGGACAACTAGGCAGATCAGGGAGTGTTAGTTAGGTCTAGGTTAAAAAGAGTGCCGCACGAGGCGACAAACATGGCCGCGTCACTGCGTGCGGAGGAGCGTCGACGGTCTACTGATCGACACATCGCCAGTGTCACATTATCGGATGGGCGTCTCGTGACTACAAACGACGGGATTTTGGAGGGTTTTCACTCTCATTTTCAGGAACCTTTTACCAGGGAGCCCAGTCTGACAATGGCTCAGTTCGACGCCTATTTAGCTTACTTTTCTTGTCTCGAAACGACCGAAGCGGCTAGGTGCGAAGGGTGTGTAAAAGAGGATGAAGTCTTGGAGGCCCTAAAACAGGTCGGGCTTGATAAGTCTCCGGGTATCGATGGCCTGCCTTACGAACTGTATTTTATAACAGAGTTAAAGATTTGGGCCAAGATCTTAGCTAACCGTCTGCAGGTTGTCTTGTATCGTCTTATAAGTCCCGAATAGACTTGTGCTGTTAAGAGCCGGACAATTCAAAATAACTTGAACATGATACGCTTGATCATAGAGAATGTCGACATTGAAGCCGCGCTGATCACTTTAGATCAGTCCAAAGAATTCGCTAGAGTCGATCATCGTTATTTGGAGGCTGTCTTGTATTCGGCTTGATTTGGTCCCCATGTTTGCTCCTGTATTCGCCTGTTTTATGCAAACCCCGGTGCGTTGGTTAAAGTGAATTGTATGAGGTTGAAGCCTTTCGATTTGTCCAGATCTGTTCGTCAGGGATTTCCGCTTTCACCGATGTTTTATGTGCTTGCATTGGAGCCTTTCCTTCGCTGGCATAGGGTGAATCCGGTCCTTCGTGGGATTACTTTGTCTGATACTTGCTCCATGAGTAAGTACTCCGCCTATGCCGACGACGTCACTGTGCTTGCAACGAACAGTGCTGAGATTATGGTCGTCGACATGGAAATAAGACGGTATGAACAAGTGACAGGGGCCAAAATCAACTGTTACAAGTCTGTTGGATTACGCATTGGTGCCTGGAGGGGTGTCCCCCTTCAGGTGAATTTGGCTGGACGGATGGGCCTTGCAAGATACTCGGCATCTGGTTTGGTCCTGATCTCCAGTTGGAGAACATTTTTTCGGAAGTGTTGAAAGCGGTTATGGCTGCAGCCCGTGTGTTGTCATTGAAAAATCTTACTTTAAAAGGAAGAGCGGAGGTGTGTAATTCTCACATTTATCCTCTCATCCTCTACCGGTTTTCAGTGCTCCCTCTGCCGGCAGCCACACTGATTGGTTTAGTGCAGGCTATTTTCGAGTTTTTGTGGCGCGGAAAGCAGCCCATGGTTCGCCGGGATATCTGCTACTTGCATCCGTCTGAAGGCGGTCTGGGTATGCCAAACGTTGAGATTCGTTAATATACGCTTCGCTTACACTACCTAGACCGAATGTTTACACTTTGTGAGGGAAACAGTGAATTCTGGAAGGAAGACACCAAGAAAACCTTTCCGGCTTTGACAAGTGTGCACTTGCATGGGGGTGAGGCATTTCAATTACCTCGACGCGAGTGCTCCTTTTATCGCGAGTGTCGACTGTCCTTGAAGTTCCTTCTAAGGGTGTCAGAAAGCCTCTCTAACACCCGAGTGTTGTCTCGTAAAGCACTATATCGGGTAATCGTGAGCGGATCTGTTCGAGACAGTGTAACTGAGGAGTTCGGTTTTACGAAGGGAGAACTTCGCTTGATCTGACCTTTCGCGCCTGGGTTGAAATGTTTCGATAATTACGAGGCATCACTCACCTGGCTGATAATAAGAAATGCACTCTGGGTCGGCAAAAAACTTTACGCAGCGGGCTTAAGAGAGACTCCGAGTTGTGTCCGATGTGGTGACTGGGAGGAAACGATCAGTCATGTTTTTTTTCATTGTTCCATCGTTCGCCCGCTGTGTGAGTTAGTTGAAGGCTACACGGTTCGCATTTTGAACGGACAGTTCTTCGTTCTGGAGTCGTTTTCGACTTGCTGCAATTAGACGCCGACCATGAAGTGGGAGGAACGTTATGTGTTTCTTTGCTTACTAGCTGTTATGAGAGGAGATATTTGGTCGACACGACAGAAGGAAGTTTACGGGGAAGAAATCTTCACTGCTCCCCAGCTTGTCCTCATATTCCAGACGCCGCATTGTGTACTATTTACGTACACATTCACCGAATAGTTAACGCGAAAAGGGTGAACGAAACAAATAGTCAACAAATAAATGTTAGCAGATGCAATAAAAGCTAGTTGAGTGTTATGAATTAATGTTGATTACCTATGGCGCTGTTCATGACTCGTATTTGTTCACATTAGACTTGAAGCCGTTTCTATCTGCTGGGAAACGGCCCCGTGGTAATATGTCCCAAGGACGAAAAGCCCTCGCAAAGAAGATCTACCCGTGGAAATTTCAGCCTGGCGCTACACACATGAAATATATTAAAGTCATGTTCCCTTGTGATAGGATTATGAATTCTTGATTTAGATGTTTTAACGAGAAGGTACAAGAAATTAGAGCTCTTTCAAGCATCTCCCTTGAAAATATCGACAGAGTAGAAGGGGCCTAGCAACATCACGCCTGTAAGAAAGCGGCTGTAATGAAGAGAAGAGATCATTCCCCGCTAGATTGTGAAGTCGATCTTGTACTCGGCATAAAACAGAAACATTGCACTCAGCGCCACCTCCCTAGGTGTGACAGCAGTACTGTAATATAAGTAGAGCATTGCATCTTGGGTCATCCTATCTTTATTAATAGGTGTTTGCAAAACTCAATCATGTTCTGCAAAATCCAAAATAAAAAAAACATAATTTCCTTCCTTTCCCCTTCTCCCTTTTCCCTCTTACCCTTTCACTCAACCAAACACCATGAACCCATATTTGAACATATAAAGAACTGGAAGTATACATACTTTCACCAAAAATACTAAATTTAGCATTAAATAACCCGAATTGGGTTGATATGTCGTAAAACAAAAATACAACACCAAACCAAACACCATTAATGAATACTTTTATTTTTAACGTAGTTCACCTCAAACAATGCAGGCCGCCACTGTAGACGTAAGGGGCTACTGAAAAGAAAGAAATGGGGAGAAGGTGGGGGGATCAACCTAAACTGGGATCTACGCAGCGAGATGTCTGTTTACATTAATTTTAAATTTCTGCATGTCAGTACTGTCGGGGAAACAGGGGGCAGGGAGGGAGTCCAAGAGGCCAGCAGCACGAGGAAAGAAGCTATTTGAGTAGAAAGCTCTCCGGCATCTGGGGACCTCCACAGAGAATGGATGGGATTTAGTTGATTGTCGAGTTGGTCTAGCGAATTTACGTCGAGGGGGCACCAGAGTAGCCAATTCATCGGAGCATAATCCATTCAAGTATTTGTAAAACAAGCACAAGGATGCCACATTTCGGCGATGGGACAGAGACTGGAGCTTGGTTGACAGTGAGGGGCCTATTAGGTTGGCAACTGGAATATATAAAGAACATGAATCATAAACACTTTAACTGAAATGACAGGATTTGCCATTAAACAACCCGAAAAGGGTTGATATATACTATGAAACAAAACAACAAAACCATTAATAGTTGTATGAGTATGTTCCATTTCAATTCTTCATTTTATTTATTTCATTGTTAATTATTAGGAATACATCTGTTTATATAAACATTCAAATAATGAACAACTAGCAATTAATGTTTATACTCTAGAAAGGTGCAGTATGTGTTTATATTTAATTACATTAGGAGAGTTAAACGCTACTAATCTTTGTCTTCAATTTTGAAATTGTATACCTTTAATTAAAATAAAGTATATATTATAATATAGAATGTATATCTAAAAGGTTTCATAAATAATAGACGTTAATCTAGTTTCTTAATATTTGGCTTAATAATTATTTATAATTTCCGAGAAAAATTTCCCTGCCAGGACGGGTAAAATTAATTCCTCGAACACAACTTCATGTCTCCTCACAAAATGTACACAAATATATAATTATACCAAACCTTATTGATATAATCCTTACTCAAATTTTGATAAAGATCGTTTAGATAATTTTGATTCTAGAAAATGTGAAAAATGTAACAGAGAATCTTGATTGGTGTCTGAATATTATGGATTAACTTATATACATATCTGAAATATTTGATTTTTAATAAAAGATCGTACCAATATTATGCCTTCTAAAACACTTCAAATTGCGCAAAAGTAACATAAATTTCGAGAATATTAATTAATTGATATCTAATTCTTATTATGTTTCGAAATTTCTTAGATGAGGGTTGACAATTTGTAGAATTTGGAATATTCGGACTACTGTTATCATCTTGGGTGTTTTTATCACAACGTGGCCGATGTCACCTCTGACCTTCTTTAGGTGTATTTTGTCGAACTTGGGAATCTTTCTGTCGAACTCGGGAATCTGGACGGAATTTCGAACGGAACCCTTCATTAAACCAACGGGGGTAGCATGCTTTCGTTCCATGACTTGGAAAGAAGTTTTCAGTAATTCGCAATTCTTCGTATCGCCCTCACTGAGAATTGAACCTTCAACCTTAAGATAACTGTAACTTAAAACTGAATTGTACTTAGTACTTTTTCTACTGCATGGCAGATGGAACGACAGCTTGCTAACCCAGTGGATTTAATAAAGGGTTCCGTCCAGATTCCTGAGTTCAACAGAAATATTCCCAAGTTCGACAAAGTACATCTGAAGAAGGCCGGAGGTTACATAAGCCGAAACGTTGTGATAAAAAAACGCCGAAGATGAGAATAGTAGTCCGAATATTCCAAATTCTACGTATTCTTCTTGTTTAAAATTCCCCGCACATCGAGCGTATCTGATAAATTTACGTCGGCTTTTTTTGTCTAAAACAACATAAAACTAAATATAGCCCGGATAACGATCCCATACACACAGATGTTTTATGCAAAACTTTAAAATGGTAAGTCAGTTAGTTTATGAGTAGATGTTGTATATTAAAATGCACATACATATATATATATATATATATATATATATATATATATATATATATGTATACATTTATATATATATATATGTTATCTATACATTTATATATATATATGTATATGTTTATATATATATATATATATATATATACATATATATATATATATACATATATATATACAATGGATGATGAAAATAAAAATTGGATAAAGTACAATGTATTTTAATCATCATATAGTTCAAACAAGGAATATACAGACCAACTTTTAATATGTTCCTTAATCAATGCATTTTGAAAACATTACAATTATAATCAGAGTAAATCAAATTGATAAAACAGTACCATCATATTACACAGAATTGAAAATAAAACAAATGCACAAATATAAAATATCTTTGGAGCAGTATGCATATATATATATATATATATATATATATATATATATATATATATATATATATACATATATATATACACACACACACACACCCATATATATATATATATATATATATATATATATTCATGAAATCTTATATACAATAAGGCCAACAGTAACAAAATCAACAACAAATGTCATGCAAATAATAAACATAAAAAGAGAAAAGAAAAAATGTCCATCTGTTCGTGCCTTATAAAAAGATAATGTATTGATAACATCTCAACTGACCTGACGCCTAGCGGAAACATGACAAAACAAACATTGTGATTGCTTTTTGCCTGTTTTATTATTGATAGTTAATTGACTCGGGATTCTATATGGTTAACCATTTTCGGTGGTAGCTTATGTGTTTGTTCTTTTACAGCTTTTTAAACGCCGTTCATGAATATATTACCATGGATAAATACATTAGGCAATCTATACTAATTTATGTACGAGAAACTTAATTGTCTATAAGTGTGAGTCATGATAGTATCTTGTTAGGAGTCTAAAGGGAATGTTCATGAAACGCTACTAGTCGACGAATTTCTTACTTTTACACAATTGCTAAACCCCAAGAACTATTCGAAGATAAGGGTTAATGTCGTGCAATGATTGTCAGTCATAAGATTAGGAGCACTATGGGGGTACTAACATTGATGAATCCTATGAACTACGTTTGATTACTTCTGGGGCGGTTTTGGAGAAGCAAACTCTTTGGCTTAAAGTTCACAAGGACTATGAATTGCAATAAATAAATAGAAGACACTGCCAAATATGCTAGAAGTGGACTCCCTCTAATGCACGAGATAATATTTCACACCTGCCTGTATCCTATGTCTATATAAAGCCACAATTTGCACATGCATTGTGCAGTGTTTGCACATGTAGACCTCTGCACCAACAACACGTCTCTCCCATGATTTAAAAAGAGAATTCTGACTTTATTCTTCCAAACTCTAACCTGTGTCCCTACATCGCAATGTTGTTCACATGTGCTTCTTTTACAAGTACGTTCACAGAATGCGCTTCAACGCATTTACACCACTTGTAACCCCCTCAAACGAAATAACTCCGACCCAGCTTACTCGCCGTAAAATCATTCCACTTTACTGTAGAGGTCACCAGAGGCGGCCAAACTTTCTACTTTAATAACTTAATTTCTGGAACCGTTTTCCTTCGGAATTCATTCCTTGATCATCGTTTTCCAGACTATACCAAGATGCAGAAATTTAAATATAATGCGAAAAAAACACCTTGATTTACGTTTTTCTACTTACGATCCTCTCTATCGATATGACCCCTAATATCAGTTGCAATGTGAAAATTGTTGACATTGCCATTTCAAAGGTCACGAGATACATTTTGAAGCTCATTGTGGGTTGTATAACATATGTTAAAGCAGCGTTTTTTAATGTTTCTGTAACGCCAACACTGACACCTCTTTCGAATCGATGCGCATGCTTATAAATTACCCTTGCCTAAAACTGACTGTTTATCTACATTATTATGCTTCAGTAAACGAAATGATGTATTTAAATGTTTTCGTATAGAAACCGAACAACAGCACGTTACCTTTTAATATAACAATTATTTGGGGAACAAATAGATGTGAGGCACCCCAGAAAACTTATATTCGAATTATAAAGAAAACAATACCCACATTTATAACTTTACTTACGTATATATCTTTATTTGTAAATTAGGAGTTCACAAGCACGGTTAGTTATACGCACAATTTTGATAAACAGAAAGTGTTATTTTCAAAAAGGTTTTCCTTTTTAAACGTTAGATATTTATAACAAAATGTTTTATTTATAAAAATATTATTGAAGCAAAATATATTAACCAACCTAAAAAGTAAAACATTATAATTAACATTTCAACAAAATGGTTCTTGTGCAGATATGGTGTCAACAAATTTTTCTATGTGCCTTTCATGCTACATAAATTCCTGTAGATAGGAATCTAAGTTTGATTTTCTTCAACCGAGTATCCGATGTTATTTTTAGTACGGGTTTTCTTTTAGATTAAACATGTGCGTTTAACAAAACTAGCTTTTAATAAAACTATGAATGTTTTAGTACACACTTTTGTAAATGCAACACTTTTTTACAAACACACATTTTAGCAAGAAGTCAGAGTTACATATATGTATATTGATTTGTTTACAACTTAACCGGAACGACAAATAGCGGCGTTTAGTCAGAATACGGCATTTCGCTAATGGGTAATTCTGGGGTGCCTCAAATCAATTTGATGCTTATTTTGCCTTGTAATGTCCAACTAACTTTCACTTTTTACTATGCAAACATCCAAAATAGCCCCCAAATAAAGACAATTGATAAAACTAGAGAGAGAATATTAAAAACAAATGAAGTGAACATTATACAACCTTCTTCGCGTTGAGATTATCTGAATGTATACTTTTAATCATGTCTTAAGGTTCTCCTCAAGAAATGGATAATACATTTGATAAAAAACATAATACATTAAGGATCTAATTTTTTGAATTGTTCAATTATTCGCAGCCCAATTTTATATTATTATTTCAACAAATTTCTTTAATTTACCCGGTGATTATATAAATAGTGTTTCATATCTTACACAACACAATAACTGCGTCCAATAAAAAGACAATCCTTATAAGTAAAATGAACTGTCTGATTGGCAATTTGTCAATTTTCAACTATAACATAATTAGTTAGATTTAAAAAAAACTTAGCATGCATAAAGTGCCCCTATCAATTAACAGTCGTCTTTAAGCTAAAATCCCCAGTTCTAAAGTAAAATCACGAAGAGGAACCTCCATATAAAAGTGATCTATGTAGAGTTGCTTTACGAATGACGCGCCAAAGAAAAATATAATATATAGATATATTTTCATGTAGACACTGCAGCCCACGTATCCACACATCTATCAAGTGAACATCTTAGACTCTTGTGTCCGTCTTCTGTCGGTTCTTCAGTATTCTACATCCCGGCCACAGGTTGTAAATCCGAGAAAATGGCATACGATTCTAAATCCGAGGTATCGGACTGAGAAGCTCATATTAGTACTAAATTCGAATTTTGAATTTCCTGCTAATGATTATTTCTGTGTATAAAGAAAATAAATTGTATATAACAATCTTTTCAGTTCCGAAATCAAAAAAGATTAATAAATGTTCCCGAGTAGTGTTGATTTTTTGTGGAATCATTTTTACTTGAGGAAAATATTTTTTTGTTCTAAAGCAACCAAGAATGGTATATATATATATATATATATATATATATATATATATATATATATATATATATATAGTCTCGGAAGTTCTTTTAACCTTCAAAACTGGGAAAAAAAAAAAAAAGAAATTTTGTTGAAAGATTTTAGTCTAGTAAGTCAATCAATCTATTGCAATAACTATTTTGGTTTACTTCCAAGAATATACTCTAATATAAATATATTTTTATATATGTTTTTATATATAAGGGATCGTCAGTTGTTTACCATGAAAACTGTTTCGGGATTTTAAAAACAAAACAGTATTTCTTTATCATGGCATCTCAGCAGTGTTGATCAGACACCACCTCCCTATTTAATAATTATTTTTTGATTTAAAAAGTTTACAAATATTTGATTTAGTTTTGCCTCCAGATTTGTTTTTCTAAAGTATTAAAATATAGTTTCCTTACCTGTGTTGTTCCTTTCAAAGTGGGTATTTACTATTTTACAGAACATCTATTTTATAGAGTTAGATGATTCCATTATAATAACCCCCCTTTTTTTCCCTTGGTTATTTTCTTTGTCTACAAATGTTTTAAAATTAAAAATATATATTTATAAAAATATTTCATATATACATATATATATATACATTTATTTATTTATTTTATCATGGACTATTTACATATGTTATACATTTTTATAGTAGAGTTTTGGATTTCTTTTATCAATTTCTTTTGATTTATTTCATATAATTTAAAAGCGTCAGGATATATATATATATATATATATATATATATATATATATATATATATATATATATATATATATATATATATATATATATAAGTTATTTCATGTATCCACATACGATTTAATAAAGAGATATACTTTGTTATATATCAAATTTCAGTATTCACTTCAACAGTGCTCGATACGTAAGTAGCGCTAGGTATATACATATATATATATAGTATTCAGGTTCGATTATTTTCGATAGGATTCCGAATCAGAGAGCTCTATGTCCGTTCAAACAGAGCATGAATACGTTATGAGGTTTAAAAAGACTAAATATACATTCGGATTGTACACATTATAAGTTATTCCGACCTTAACTAGGTCTCCTCGGATGTGTTTCCAATATATATATATATATATATATATATATATATATATATATATATATATATATATATATATATATATATATATTTATGGCAATTAAGCTACAAAGAGGTTCCCGTGTTTCTATCCCCGGCGGGCATCTTCAGACTAAAATTTTAGCCTGAAGATTCCTCCCGGGAATAAAACGCGTAAGCTTCTGTGTAGCTTTATTGCCATGAATATATTTTCAGAACTTACTACTATATATATATATATATATATATATATATATATACATACACATATATATATATATATATATATATATATATATATATATATATATATATATATATATATATATATATAATTATAAATATTTTTTCCTACATACGTGTATGTTTCATTATTTTCGGGAATCGTCAATGTACAGATAATTAGTTATATCAGTTGCAGGATTCGAAACTCCTAAACATGAGTTTAGTTTTAACTAAAATTACGACGTCTTAATCTTCTCGACCACCATGAACAATCTTATAAATCAGCGAGAGTTAAGACCTGTTATAAGCAGCTGTTGTAAAGAGTTTGCAACTACTGAAGGAGTATACATTTAAGCTGACGGACGTGTTAATTCTACTTACTACAGTTCACAGCAAATTGAAATGATAATTTTTTTTTTTGCAGCGTTCGTTGTAAAACACCTTTGTCAGACAAGACTGTCCTATACTATTTTTTCTTCTACTTCCTCATTTCGATGGTATTATCCCTAGTGGTTTGAATCACGTTAGTGTTTGCAAAAAAAAATGAATAAATTATCATTTACATTCATACCATGTGTTGGTTTTCTAAAGGTTAATTTAAATACATTTTCATGTGTGCTTCAAATATGTTGTCAATGCCCTTATTTAAAAAGCGCCAACTAGCGCTAAACATCGACCGGACTTCACCTTATTCTAACGTTCCTTACAACTTAACTTTTTTCTTACTCAACGTGATCCGACACCTCCGAGATAATACCATTGAAATTAAGAAGAAAAAGAATACATTATAGAGCAGTCTCGCCTAACAAAGTGGTTTTACAACGAAAGCTTACAAAAAATGAGTCATCATTTAAATGTGCTTTGTTTTTCAACATTTTACTTGAATAAAATTTTGTATGTTTTAAAAAAAATCTTACTTCACTTCAAAGAAGACAAGTTGCATCTCAGGCTACTGAGAATTAAGGTTATAGTGTAGGAGTCATTGTGAGCTGTGTAGCGAGATGATTCTTCACATTAGTTTTTTTAATTTCTGCATGTCAGAACAGTCGGAGCAACAAGGAACAGGGAGAGAGTTCCAAAGGCCGGCAGCTCGAGGGAAAAGCTGCTGGAGTAGAAGTCTCTCCGGCATCTGGGGACCTTAGCAAAGAAATTATGGGATTTAGTTGAGTGTGTGGTTAGTTGCGTGTATTTAGGCTGAAGGGGGGCGCCACAGCAAAAAATTCATCGGAGCACATTCCATTGAAGTACTTGTAAAAGAAGCACAAGGATGCAGCATTATTGCGATGGGACAGGAGCTGGAGCGTGAAGAATAGTGAGGGACGTATTAGATAAGCTACTCTTTTTGGACCTTGTCTGAGATGGACAGACTGATGTATGGTGCACCAGCCCAGATGTGGCAACAATATTCCATGCATACGCAGATTGGGGCTTTGTAGAGATATAAGATACTGTCAGGTGTGAGCAGTTTTCTAGCATGGTAGTGGGAGCTCATCTTCTTTGCAGCAACCATGGCAATGTCTTCTGTGTATTTGTTCTAATTCATGTAACCTGTGAATGTTATGCATAGGAGTTTAAACGTTGCACTCTAAGGTAGAGTTTATTTGCCATAGAAATCGGTGGTTGAAGAGTTTTCTTGTAGTTGTTTAGGAAAAATATATTTGTTTTAGCAGCTATAAATGCTCCCATCAATGTATGACCCTATTCAACTACAAACAAGCACCCACATTCTAAATATTAAGTCATTGCCTCGGATATGTGTGCGTCAGTTTTACTCACATGGCGAGAGTAGAGCGTGGTGTGGTCAGCAAATATACCTAACTCCGACACAATGTCCTTAGGGAGGTTGTTTATAAAAATTAGGAGGAATAAAGGTCACAGGATCTATCCTTTGGGTACAACTGCATTTATGACATGTTGTTTGGATGCACTGTCATCGAGATAATTACTAGATATTTCTTTTGGATAGGAAGGATCTACAGTTTTATTCGAATGATATATAAATATATTTGATGAAAATCGAAGCCAGCTGAATCGAGACTTTACACCTTGAAAGCCCGACTGAGTCAGTATTCTTTCAGATAGAGCCGTAAAACAGTACATACATAACGTGGCTGAATATAAACCACATAGTTGTGAATATATATATATATTTAAATATTTTCTTTGTCGTACAAAACTTTAAAATAGCATTGAAGAGACAATATTTATTATTCATAATGAATTTAAGAAATTAAAAAGATGAAAGGGCAGCTGACCGGCTTCGTACCTCGCTCAACAGAGCCAAATATCGAGGTAATGTATAAAAAATATAAAAAGATGCTATGAGAATTATAGCGAGGGAAAGAAGTAAAAAAAAAAAAAAAAAAAGAAAAAAAAAGTTCAGTCAAATAGAAACAACATTAAGCCCGAGGAGATTTTCTCTTTGTTTGCAAAGAGAAGGTCTCAAGGACTTAATATAAATTGTTTCTAAGATCTTGAGATGATAAGGGGAGTGCGACTTACTAAGAATGGAGAATAAGTCGACACTGAATTTCGAGGCACAGGTGCGATTATTTATGAGATGTTGACCTATCGACGAGCCATAAGTATTATTCAAATCATCAGTTGGTAAATAATTTCCATTGCGAATATTTGTGGGCACGTGTTGTTTGACCCGGATGTCCAATCTCTGTGACGTCATCCCGACGTAGTGCATACAGCAACTACATTTAAATAAATAAATAATGGAATTATTATGATGTGGGGGAAGGACATCTTTTCGAATAGAAGTTAAGATTGGACGAGAGGAAAAAACAACACGCGTATTCGCAGCAAAATAACATTGTTGTACAGACAAAGAGATTTGTTTGGCGAATCTATCACTAATATTACCAAGCCAAGGTAGGCGAAGGTAAATAGGGCATCTGTCTACAGAAGCTGGTTTGCTTTTGTAAAAATGTAATATTTTTGTTTTAATCGTAGATTGTACAATGTCTAAAGGGTAGCCATTGTTACAGAGGGTCTTAGTAATAAATTTAATTTCTTCATCCAGCTCGGTCTTCGAACAAATCTTTAAGGCCCTATGGGTAAGGGTCTTAATAAGATTAAATTTTTGTTTTGTGGGACAAAATGAGTCCCAACGAGTATAAAGACCAGTGAAGGTAGGTTTCCGATATACTGATGTTAAGAAACCACAGGAAGCTTTATTAACTAATACATCAAGGAATGGCAGTGAAGAATTAGTTTCCTTATCAATAGTGAATTTAAGAGCTGGATGAATATTGTTAAGGGACGTAAAAAAAAACGTCCGCTTCCGTTTCATTGTTGAACAGGCAAAAGGTGTCGTCAACATAACGAAAGTAGATATCTGGTCTATTTGGACCAGATAGGAGACCTTCTTCATGGAAACCAACAAAAATATTGGCCAATGCTGGTCCTAAGGGAGAGCCCATAGATACACCATCAATTTGCCTGTACATAATGTCGTCAAAACTGAATTCAACGGACATCGTAGCAAATTTCATCAACTCCACGAAAACATTTTCAGGAATAGGAGGAATGGGTAGTTGACCACGATATAAGGCATCAGCACATATATTAATCGTTTCAAGAAGGGGAACACAGGTAAACAGGCTAGATATGTCAAAAGAACACATAAATTTATCAGTATCTGAATAATTTTGCATAAAGTTGGAAAATGAAAAAGAATCTTTAATGCAAAATGAACTATAGTGTTTCAACACTGGTTCCAAAATAGTGGCAAGCCATTTGGCTACCTTGTGTTGGGAAGACCCTATCATCGATAATATTGGTCTTAATGGTACCCCAGTTTTGTGGGTTTTTGGTAAACCATACAAACGGGGTCGAATAGAAACCGTGGGTCTAATCATTTTAGAAATATTAGTGGGAAGAGCTCCACTCTTTACCCACTTAACTAAACGTTTTTGGAATTTAGTCTCGATAGATACAGTGAAGTCATGTGTATCTACCGGACCTAACTGAATAAATTTAGAGGTGTCTTCATAAATAGTCGCCATTTTATTGACATAATCAGAATGATTAAGTATAACGACTCCTGAACCTTTATCAGGTTTAGTGATGACCAAAGATTTATTATTGCGAAGTGCTTTGATGATACGGAAATGTTAACTTCGCCATTTTGATTCACAAAACGAAATAGGTGTACCCGCATACGAATGTGCGAAGTCATTCAACTTTCCCTTAAGATCACTAACCTTAGAGTCGGATGTAGGTTGAAGTCTTGCTAGTTGAGCAAAAAGGACTTCAAATTCAGAATATATTTCTTCACGTTTAGTATTTGTAGGAGGAATACAGAAGTCTAAACCATGGGAAAGAATGTTAAGTTCAAGTGGGGACAACTGAGTAGAAGAAATATTAATGACGTTTTGACTAAAACTCGGATTCGTCGAACAGCCAAACTTTCTAAAAATTAAATGTTTCAGTTTATTCTGATGTTTTAACGTTAACCTAGAAAGGCTACGTTCGTGAATAACCGCAACATATCGCATAAATCTGATTTTGTCAAAGAACGACAAAGTGCCTATAGATTCCTTCCATGACTCATGGTATTTTTTAGTGAGTCGTGCAATGTCGCAAGAAAGTTTTGACAAAAAATTGGAAATGAAAGCATTTTCAATTTTCTGTCCAGGATGTAATTTTGCCCTCTTAATTCTAAATGAAATAAAAGGGGGACAAACTTTATTACTCAAGCAAGAATGGAGGAAGGTCTCGTTAGCCCGAGCAGTTCTTAATTTACTTTTAATCTGAAGTAGAGAATTTAATCTACTGATTAATTCGGGTTTCTACCTAGTCTTGAAGTATTTAAATATTTTCTTTGTCGTACAAAACTTTAAAATAGCATTGAAGAGACAATATTTATTATTCATAATGAATTTAAGAAATTAAAAAGATGAAAGGGCAGCTGACCGGTTTCGTACCTCGCTCAACAGAGCCAAATATCGAGGTAATGTATAAAAAATATAAAAAGATGCTATGAGAATTATAGCGAGGGAAAGGGGTAAAAAAAAAAAAAAAAAAAAAGTTCAGTCAAATAGAAACAACATTAAGCCCGAGGAGATTTTCTCTTTGTTTGCAAAGAGAAGGTCTCAAGGACTTAATATAAATTGTTTCTAAGATCTTGAGATGATAAGGGGAGTGCGACTTACTAAGAATGGAGAATAAGTCGACACTGAATTTCGAGGCACAGGTGCGATTATTTATGAGATGTTGACCTATCGACGAGCCATAAGTATTATTCAAATCATCAGTTGGTAAATAATTTCCATTGCGAATGCCCACAAAAATTCGCAATGGAAATTATTTACCAACTGATGATTTGAATAATACTTATGGCTCGTCGATAGGTCAACATCTCATAAATAATCGCACCTTTGCCTCGAAATTCAGTGTCGACTTATTCTCCATTCTTAGTAAGTCGCACTCCCCTTATCATCTCAAGATCTTAGAAACAATTTATATTAAGTCCTTGAGACCTTCTCTTTGCAAACAAAGAGAAAATCTCCTCGGGCTTAATGTTGTTTCTATTTGACTGAACTTTTTTTTTTTTTTTCTTTTTTTTTTTTTTTTTTTTTTTTTTTACCTCTTTCCCTCGCTATAATTCTCATAGCTTCTTTTTATATTTTTTATACATTACCTCGATATTTGGCTCTGTTGAGCGAGGTACGAAACCGGTCAGCTGCCCTTTCATCTTTTTAATTTCTTAAATTCATTATGAATAATAAATATTGTCTCTTCAATGCTATTTTAAAGTTTTGTACGACAAAGAAAATATTTAAATACTTCAAGACTAGGTACAAACCCGAATTAATCAGTAGATTAAATTCTCTACTTCAGATTAAAAGTAAATTAAGAACTGCTCGGGCTAACGAGACCTTCCTCCATTCTTGCTTGAGTAATAAAGTTTGTCCCCCTTTTATTTCATTTAGAATTAAGAGGGCAAAATTACACCCTGGACAGAAAATTGAAAATGCTTTCATTTCCAATTTTTGGTCAAAACTTTCTTGCGACATTGCACGACTCACTAAAAAATACCATGAGTCATGGAAGGAATCTATAGGCACTTTGTCGTTCTTTGACAAAATCAGATTTATGCGATATGTTGCGGTTATTCACGAACGTAGCCTTTCTAGGTTAACGTTAAAACATCAGAATAAACTGAAATATTTAATTTTTAGAAAGTTTGGCTGTTCGACGAACCCGAGTTTTAGTCAAAACGTCATTAATATTTCTTCTACTCAGTTGTCCCCACTTGAACTTAACATTCTTTCCCATAGTTTAGACTTCTGTATTCCTCCTACAAATACTAAACGTGAAGAAATATATTCTGAATTTGAAGTCCTTTTTGCTCAACTAGCAAGACTTCAACCTACATCCGCCTCTAAGGTTAGTGATCTTAAGGGAAAGTTGAATGACTTCGCACATTCGTATGCGGGTACACCTATTTCGTTTTGTGAATCAAAATGGCGAAGTGAACATTTCCGTATCACCAATAAATTTTTGGTCATCACTAAACCTGATAAAGGTTCAGGAGTCGTTATACTTAATCATTCTGATTATGTCAATAAAATGGCGACTATTCTTGAAGACACCTCTAAATTTATTCAGTTAGGTCCGGTAGATACACATGACTTCACTGTATCTATCGAGACTAAATTCCAAAAACGTTTAGTTAAGTGGGTAAAGAGTGGAGCTCTTCCCACTAATATTTCTAAAATGATTAGACCCACGGGTTCTATTCGACCCCGTTTGTATGGTTTACCAAAAACCCACAAAACTGGGGTACCATTAAGACCAATATTATCGATGATAGGGTCTTCCCAACACAAGGTAGCCAAATGGCTTGCCACTATTTTGGAACCAGTGTTGAAACACTATAGTTCATTTTGCATTAAAGATTCTTTTTCATTTTCCAACTTTATGCAAAATTATTCAGATACTGATAAATTTATGTGTACTTTTGACATATCTAGCCTGTTTACCTGTGTTCCCCTTCTTGAAACGATTAATATATGTGCTGATGCCTTATATCGTGGTCAACTGCCCATTCCTCCTATTCCTGAAAATGTTTTCGTGGAGTTGATGAAATTTGCTACGATGTCCGTTGAATTCAGTTTTGACGACATTATGTACAGGCAAATTGATGGTGTATCTATGGGCTCTCCCTTAGGACCAGCATTGGCCAATATTTTTGTTGGTTTCCATGAAGAAGGTCTCCTATCTTGTCCAAATAGACCAGATATCCACTTTCGTTATGTTGACGACACCTTTTGCCTGTTCAACAATGAAACGGAAGCGGACGTTTTTTACGTCCCTTTACAATATTCATCCAGCTCTTAAATTCACTATTGATAAGGAAACTAATTCTTTACTGCCATTCCTTGATGTATTAGCTAATAAAGCTTCCTGTGGTTTCTTAACATCAGTATATCGGAAACCTACCTTCACTGGTCTTTATACTCGTTGGGACTCATTTTGTCCCACAAAACAAAAATTTAATCTTATTAAGACCCTTACCCATAGGGCCTTAAAGATTTGTTCGAAGACCGAGCTGGATGAAGAAATTACATTTATTACTAAGACCCTCTGTAACAATGGCTACCCTTTAGACATTGTACAATCTACGATTAAAACAAAAATATTACATTTTTACAAAAGCAAACCAGCTTCTGTAGACAGATGCCCTATTTACCTTCGCCTACCTTGGCTTGGTAATATTAGTGATAGATTCGCCAAACAAATCTCTTTGTCTGTACAACAATGTTATTTTGCTGCGAATACGCGTGTTGTTTTTTCCTCTCGTCCAATCTTAACTTCTATTCGAAAAGATGTCCTTCCCCCACATCATAATAATTCCATTATTTATTTATTTAAATGTAGTTGCTGTATGCACTACGTCGGGATGACGTCACAGAGATTGGACATCCGGGTCAAACAACACGTGCCCACAAATATTCGCAATGGAAATTATTTACCAACTGATGATTTGAATAATACTTATGGCTCGTCGATAGGTCAACATCTCATAAATAATCGCACCTGTGCCTCGAAATTCAGTGTCGACTTATTCTCCATTCTTAGTAAGTCGCACTCCCCTTATCATCTCAAGATCTTAGAAACAATTTATATTAAGTCCTTGAGACCTTCTCTTTGCAAACAAAGAGAAAATCTCCTCGGGCTTAATGTTGTTTCTATTTGACTGAACTTTTTTTTTTTTTTTTTTTTTTTGCCCCTTTCCCTCGCTATAATTCTCATAGCATCTTTTTATATTTTTTATACATTACCTCGATATTTGGCTCTGTTGAGCGAGGTACGAAACCGGTCAGCTGCCCTTTCATCTTTTTAATTTCTTAAATTCATTATGAATAATAAATATTGTCTCTTCAATGCTATATATATATATATATATATATATATATATTTGTTGTGTGTGGTAATTAGTTTACTGTTTAGATTTTTTTATAATATATGGTAAATCAGAGTTTAGAGTTTGTGTCAATAAGGATAATATATTTATACATTATTTTTTAATTAATTCCTAGTCTACTTTTTAATTAGTTACAATAAAATAAGTATATATTTTTATTGTTATTGTTATTATGATTAATATTATTATAATAATTATTATTATTATCATTATAATTGTTATTATTAATATTATTCTAATTGTTGTTGTAAGTATTTGTTTGTTATAACGGCTCATGAGTGTTTATGTTACATTATTTATGACCCTATGTCGGATAGGGTTTACATGAACCAGGGGTAATTTCGACAAAGGTGCAGGTCGCAGTGCCGCGAATTTTTGGAAACAAACTGATACTCAGGCCAAATGTAAACATAGATGACCTATAGGGGTTCCATTCAAAAATTAGGTTTAATAGGTGAGCTGCAAAAGGATATATGTCGACATGACGCATGACGTCACGAATATCGGTGACAAAGAAACGAAGGTTCAGAGACAGTCGTTCGTGGACTGCGAAACGGGACGGATCGCCGGTAAAAATGTAATACGTAAAGGAAAGTTAAAATCGCCCAGCGGCAAGGGTCTGTCCCCTAATTGTTTGTTCGTCGTGTCCATCCGTTTATTTCAAATAAGATAGTTTATTAATTAGAAGTTAAGTGTATTTTAGAAAAAAAAAGTGGCAGTGAGAAACAGGTATTTCACGTACTATAGTTATCAGATAAATTTAAGGTCGGCGAGCCAGTATAAAAAAGAAGACGAGAAACTACGAATCAACTAATATCCTACACATTCATATATATAATAAACATTTGAGGTAAGTGCTTAACAAGCAAATAAACAAAGTAAAGTACAAAGGAACGCGAAAGTCGCGTAAAAAGAAATAAATAGAAATAACGTGTAGTAAGAATTTGCATTTAATCTGCTGGTCGACTATATGGTTTGGGAAGTTATTATTAATTAAACTTTGTTTAATGTCGGCAAGTGCTATGTAGAATATGTTCTTAGTCGATGAGGTGCGTTTGGCCCGTTAACTAATATTATTTACTACGGCCATTTTGTATCTGTAAGGAAATTCACGTTTAACATTAAGTAAGATTGAATCTTTACTTGTACATTTTTGTACGGCTAGGTGATGAAGTTATATGTATCGGCTTTTATTTCTATGTCGAGAAAGGGACTTTTATTATTGATATTAATTTCGTTTGTGAAATTTAATACAGAGTATTTTTTAAAATGTATTTTGATTAATGTTAAGTTTGATAAGTTTTTCGTCAATAGAAGGATGTCGTCAACATACCTAACGAATATGATTGGTTTATAAATACCACAAAAAGTTTAAGTTTTCAGATTGACCATATAGAATTCAGAGAACAATTGGCCTAGAACCGATCCCATCGAAACTCCGTCGACCTGGTTGTATAAGTTTATATTATGGCCGTAGAAAAGGACCTCAGTGGTGCAGGAAATTAGTAATCTACATAAGGTATTAGTGTTTATTTTTTGTCTGCCGAGAGTTGGATTATTATATATATAATGTTAATAATTACTTTAATAGTTTCGTATGCTTGGACATTTGTAAAGGGAATCTCAACGTCCAGAGTAGCTATTTCTTTATGGAAATAACTCCAGACAAGCAATGAATCCACTTGATGTAAGGCGCAAACAAGAATGAAATATAATTATCGCAAATAGAAGAAAATGCCTATTGGCCTTAGTCTTGAAAAGACCAAGGTTATAGGCAGGAGGAAAACAGTCAACAGGAAGAGAGTTCCAGAAGCCTGCATATCTTGGAAAGAAGGTACTGTAATAGGTAGCTGTATTACAATGAGGTATCAAACAGCTAATTCATGAGCACCACTTGACTAACGAGTCAAACGAGCTGGGACAAAAGAATCAGGGAATAGTTCACATAAGTTTGAAGAACACATGCCATAATAGTATTTATATATAAAACTGAGACTAGCAACATCACGTCTGTGAGTGAGTAAGAGTGCAGAGCAAAAGAGAATGTGTGGCCAATCAAATTACAGATACATTTCTGCACCTTATTAGAACCCTCAAATGGGACAGAGATTCACCAGCCTAAACATGACATCAGTATTCTAATAGTGTATTATTAGGTCGTACAGAATGAGGTCTATCAATTAATTTTTCTGATGATTATACTCTGTAGCTCTGACATGATTAGTTTTTTTAGGGTTTGTGATAGTTTGTGTATGGGTGGGGGCATTCATTCCAACCCGTTTCTGACGGAGAACTACAGCTCCATTCTTGGTTTAAAATGCTAGTTTATTTTAACCGATGATATGTTTTCATTGTAGACACCTTTTATAAGAACAACGGTTGATTTGAAAAATGAACTATGTGAATTCATAATGTGAAGACCTCTTTTAATAAGATTAATAACGACTATTTAACTTATGCTCGCCTTTTTTTATAAGAACCGCTAAAGATTTATATTTGCTATTGGCTCGATACATGGTTGTATTCTTTAAACCGTATTTCTAAGTTATCTCGTGTCTGTGCTTTTGTTGTTTTTATGAAACGTTATGCATAATATATGTGTTTATTTGTTGTGTTTATAAATACATTTGCGTAAATTTGCATATTGTTTACATTATTTTAATTGTCATAAACAATTTATTTTGCTTTAACTACGTATTGTATGTACTTCTTTCACAATTATATACTCCTCCTAGCCTAGAAAACATATCCGACCGAAAGGAGCATATCTGTGCTAGTTGTATGAATAGAAATTCATAGTAAAGGGTTTATTAGTCAAAATATTGCCGTAAGTTAAACTTAGCCAGTATTTTATTGACATTTAGTTTACCATCATTTACGATTCATGCGTATCGCATAAAAGAAGAAAAGTAAATCCGAAAAAAGGAAAGAAGATAAGCACGTTTCCAGCCACTTCAATTGAATCGCTTCATTATTCAAACGAAAACGAAACAAAACAAACGTCGGTTTTCACGAGTTAATAATTCAACGCACACAAAAAGAGGGAACGAATAACAACTTTACTCACCAAAGAACGTCCTTCCGCAATCAAGCCTCGCCTGAATACACTACGATGGAAAAAGACCCGTAATATATAAATAACCAAAAAGGCATTCGCTTTGTTCGTGTAATTTCGAATTAATATCAGTAAACGAGTGGCAAACGCAAGGTGTTCGGAATAATTTGTATTATTTGTATTATAGAGAAAACTCTTTTCAACTTGTAGTTTCGTTCTACAAAGTCCCAGCCGATTTAATCTCAGGCCTTCTTCAGTCACGTTTTCCCAGACTCTAGATTTTGTACGAACTTTCAAACTACACCCTTTATTTATAATCTACCATAATTATTTCAGCCATGACCGGGTAACAGTAAGTAATGTTTATTATATAGTTAGTGAGTATCGTCTGTAGATAGGATTAAAGTGTTATTTAGAACTGATTATTACTTAGCACTCTATTCGTTTCGCCATGGGTCCACGAATAATCAACATAAGACAAAGTGTCAATCACCATCACAAAGATTATGAAACATGTTTGGATAAAGTTTATACATTTGAAACTAATTGCCAATAATTGATCTATAATCAAAATATAACGTGCATCTCTTGGGGGATCCGGTGTCGAATGCAGCTCATTCGACATGGTCATCCTAAGCCATAACCATGACATCAAAACCGGACCTGAATCTGTAGAACGCGACTCATGTATTCTCAACATTCAAAATCTATACCTTAGAGGATGTTTTGGCCGATTATAGCTCATTTGACGAAGTCGCCTTGAAAATCAACTACGGCATTCAGACGGGACGTGAATCTAAAACAGCCGACATTCATTCATTTATAAAATTCAAAGCCCATCTCTTATATGATATATTGCCTGACACAACTGACTTGAAAGTTCGCCCTTAGGCTCAACCACGTTATCTATGCAAGGCTGCAACCTGGCGCATTCACGTTGTCCTTAGAGAAACGTTTGGACTTCACTTTGATCCTAGCGTGTATTAAAGTTATGACCTTCGATGAGAAATGACTATAATGAAAGTTTACTATTAGCAAATGCTATGAAAACAACAATCAGAAGCGTAAGCAGATTCCATAAACCTAGTGCTCAAAATTATATCGTCCGACGTCCCCTTAACAGCACTGGCTTTCCCTTAATCCTTGAACTAGTTTGTCTTGAGAAAGGGGATGCTAAACATCCCGATGGTTTGACGGTGTATCACTTTACAAATGAAAAGTCGCTTACATAGGATGCGACTTGTGTCGACGCTTTTGCCCTTCCATCTCTAACAGAATCGACAATAAACTCTGGTTTGTCAACAGCATGAGCAGAATATAGCAACTAATCAAAATGTGCCAGTCTTATCGACAGACTTGTGTTCTAACTGATTGCCATGGAGATGGGTGGAACAACAGGCCCCCTGCAACGCGTGACTTCCTCAATAGTCTTGATCTGTTAATGATGTACCACACTGGGGAATACCGGAAACTGACTTTACGCGCCCATCTTAATCGCCACTACTCGTGGGAACGTCTTGAGTTTGCTCTCCGCCTGGCTAGCTTGCAGTATATCCGATACAAATTCTTAATGTTTACGCATAAGTTTAGAAAGAGGAACTTTTAATAATTAACCAATATGTGTCGTTCTTTATTGGTTACATCTGTATTTGTTTCAGCTCAAACATGATAGGGATTATATATATATATATATATATATATATATATAATATTAGAATTAACGATGAGTAATATTTATTTATTATAAATAGCACATTACCGAATTTTATCCCATGACGAAAAGAGTATTGTCTTTGAAAAACTATGGTTTAAGGATTAGTGTACCTCCTTGCATCTGAACTTTCGATGTAATAAAATGTGTATCAATTTCATGTAATTTTATGTATTTTTATGCAATTTTTTATCTTAATCTTTCCTTCTTTAAAAAATATATATACATATATATATATATAGAGAGAGAGAGGGACAGAGATAGAGAGAGAGGGAGAAAGTGACAGTAGAAGACGCGTGTTACTATAACAAAACCGGCTATTCTTGAGCTGCGTCTATTCAACTTCTGCGTTGAGCAATACCCATATTTATATGTACTTGTTCTTCACAAGGGCAGAGTTCGACACCGGTTTGTCTTTAAATGTAGAGGACATCCAGCTCGTTCTAAAAGGGTTACTGTGTATTAAGACACAACATTCAAAATTGGCTAAGTGTTGTAAAAATTCTACTTAACTGAGCCCAGGCAGAAGAGATATTGCACTCTAATCCCAGCAAGGAAGATATCCTTTTAAACATAAGCGTAACATACCAACAAAATGGATAGTACACCATGTAGCCTGACAGACCGAAAGTGACAAACACTATTACAGTGAAGAATGAGCGCAGCTAAAATGAAATATATCGATTTGAAATGCACGTTTAATACTGGAAATGATTTTCGAAACTGAATCATAAGATACATATGCACGGATCGATCGACTGACCGATAGAGTGAACCTCTATTTAATTCAAGTCGATAAATTTGGCAACAATAACATAACCATGCTTTAGTTTCCATGTAGGGTAATGATGATAGACATTTACACAGAATAACATACAATACTTGGCCTTTTGTGCTAAGATCAAAGTGTAGTATCTGTTCCGATGGATACTGCACCCTATATACCGGTATTGTCTTGGCCTTTGGGGCTTGATTTACGCCGATCTATGGGTCTGTCCTGTGCAGTTCTAGGAGGTCCACCCTCCCAGGCTTTGCCTCCCCTCTTTGTGGAGGAGTAAGTTTATTGCTTACTGTCCGAGGCGCCCCTACCGGGGAATGCCGACGGGGCTGCCCAGGTAATTTTTAAATGGCCAGATTGCTCACCTCTCGAGCGCTGGCTTATCTAATCCCACTTTCCCGACCTTGTGTCACATTTTACCTTGTGGGAGGTAAATAAATAACAGTACTTGGCCTTTTGGCTAAGATCAAAGTGTAGTATCTGTTCCGATGGATACTGTACCCTATAGACCGGTATTGTCTTGTCCTTCGGGGCTTGATTCCGCCGGACTATGGGTCTGTCCTGTGCAGTTCTAGGAGGTTCACCCTCCCAGGCTTCGCCTCCTCTCTTTGGGAAGGAGTAAGTTTATTGCTTATTGCCTGAGGCGCCCCTACCGGGCAATGCCGACGGGGCGGCTCAGGCAATTTTTAATGGCCAGAGTGCTCACCTTCTCGGGCGCTGGCTTTTCAAACCCCACTTTCCCGACCCGAGCTTTGGTCACATCTTACTTGTGGGAATAAGATAAAACTGGCTTTGTGCCTAACTCCTGTAACGGAGTAAATAAGAAAAAGTACTTGGCCTTTTGACTAAGATCAAAGTGTAGTATCTGTGCACCCCATAGACTGATATTGTCTTGGCATTCGGGGGTTGATTTACGCCGATCTATGGGTCTGCCCTGTGCAGTTCTAGGAGGTCCACCCTCCCAGGCTTCGCTCCCCTCTTTGTGGAGGAGTAAGTTAATTGCTTACTGCCTGAGGCGCACCTACCGGGGAATGCCGACGGGGCTACCCAGGCAATTTTTAATGGCCAGAGTGCTCACCTCTCGGGTGCTGGCTTTTCAAACTCCACTTTCCCGACCCCACTTTGTGTCACATCTTACTTTTGGGATACGATAAAACTGGCCTTGTGCCTAACTCCTGGAGAGGATTAATTAAATACAGTAGTCTAGAATATGTGTGATTTGACCTTGCACTGCTGCGTCGTTTCGCATTTACTACATCTCATGGAAGTCTATTCTAATTTCCAAGATTCCTGACTGAGAAAGCGGCTCTCCTCCAGTTCAATCGGAATTGGAAGTGAAACACTTTTTGTATATAGTCACATAACCCTCTTCATAGTTAAAGCATTAATAATGGATCCTGAATGAGAGCGTAATGCCCATTGAAGAGATACAAGGCCAAAATGAGATCACCGCGTAAGGGAAAACAATAAAGCGTCTTGATATGACTTTCTAGTATAAATCTGATAACCCTGCATAATCCAAGAAGCTAGTATTGAAGTTTTACCATGTGCTGCATATCACGTATTAGATATAGAGCAGAGGCCTGCATATAATACTCTAACAGTGGTCTGATGAAAGAGACATAAAATTGGAGAACTATTTCAGGAGTGACTTTGCAGAAGGAGCGTCGAATGAGAAAAAGTCTTTGAAAATAATATTTTAAAACATAGTTTATATTCGCTCTTTGATAGGTGTCGGTGCAGTACCCGGATATGTAATTTTTCTTCATTACCTAACTCCTACCGCTTTATAACTAGTACAATAAGTGACGGTGGTTAAGTGGATAACGATACGGAGTGACGATCTGGGGTTGCCAAGTTAACTTAAGTCAGTTCCATAGTCCCACTTCTACTTGGGAATGTTGGCTACTTTCACATTAAACCTCCAGCAAGAATGCCATTACACAATAAATACCCATTTATAAAATTTATAACACATGTATTTAGCCAATAAAATACGTTAGACTTGCTGATCTTCGAAGACAGGTATTCACATCGTAAAAACAACTGCTTTATTAAAAGGCACTTTTCATATTCCTACTTTGTACAACAATCATATGTTTCTATTTGCGTACGAAGAGACACACTCAAACACATCATGATCTTTTAATAGCATATCTATCTTATTCTCTCTGTCTCTGTCTCTCTCTATATGTATACATTTATGGGTTCTTAAAAAATATATATTAAAACATATGCTCTCTATAATATCCAAACATATTCCGAATCGTAAGCTCAATGAATATATATATATATATATATATATATATATATATATATATATATATATATATATAATATGCATTCCAATGATACAGGAAAAGATCAATACATAGCTATACCTTTCATTTAATTTTTCAATTAATTTATATTTCATCAAACACCATAAGCACACGTTACCTGTGTACTTTAAGTATCCGAGAATACCTGTAAGTAATCTTCTCCCCACCGACAGACAAAAACTGATTTAATAAATATTTCATTTGTTTAACAAAATCTCGCGTCATGTTAACTGATTCTAAAATTTCAAAGTTATCGTTTCAATCCGCGCTTCTAAACCGTAGTTGAATTTGAATTTCATTACCGTAAACATGCGTTTCAGTACGCGAAAACTACGGATCGGACATATAAACAAAACAAAAACAGTATCTTCATAACACCAGAAGAGGAAAAAAAGAATTGTCTACCATGATTAAGGTTTTTGAAAACCGAAAATTTGGGATTTATAAAAAAAAAAAAAATGATTTAATAAATATTTCATTTGTTTAACAAAATCTCGCGTCATTTTAACTGATTCTAAAATTTCAAAGTTATTGTTTTGTTTTTATTTTATTAATTTGTTGATGTTTTTTTTTACTAAATTCAATGCTATTATCATTTCATACGGGCGTTTCGCAGCACAAATTAAGGCGAATATGTTATCATTCTTCCACGCTGTTGCTTATCAGGAGAATATTCATTCATTATCGACAGAAAAAAAAGATAAACAAATTAAAAAATGTCCTACCGACTAAAATTACGGCAACTCAGCACATACGAAAAAAATGAATGAAAATAACTCACGTGATAATTTATGACACACTTCAGCCCCCCCCCCCTCCAAAAAATAGGGGAAGTAAATCTATATTGTTTTTGTCTGATTTGACCTATGTTGTTTTGATCTTATTTGATCAATGTTGTTTTAATCCGATTTGATCTAAATTGTCTTTAGCAGATATGATTGTTCTTTGCTGAGTTGATATATATTTTAAAAATCTAATTTGATATATATATATATATATATATATATATATATATATATATTTATCTGATTTTATCCATATTGTTTTTATCTGATTAGATCAATAATGATTCATATAATTAGATCAATATTGTTTTTTTCTTATTCGATCAATATTGTTGTATGTTGGTTGATCTATATTATTGTATGTTGTTTGATCTATATTGTTTTTATCTGATTTGATCTATATTGACTTTATCTTATTTAACTGTATTGTTTTTACCCGATTTATTTATATTGCTTTTCTGAATGGATCTATATTATTTTTATCAGATTCGATCTATATTTATTTTAATTTGATCTATATTGTTTTTATTTGATTTGATCTATATTGTTTTTATCGGATATGATCCATACTGCGTTTATCTGATTTGATCTATACCATTTTTTATGGTTTTATCTATATTATTTTGAATCTGAATTGATCTATATTGTTTTTAGCAGATTTAGTCTAAATGGTTTTTTATCGGATTTGAGCTATATCGTATTCATCTGAATTGATCTATATTGTATTCATCTGAATTGATCTATATTGTATTCATCTGAATTGATCTATATTTCTTTTATCAGATATGATCTATATTATTTTATCGGCTTTGATATATATTGTTTTTTTTAAATTGACCTATATTGTTTGTAGCTGATTTAATTAATAATCTTTTCATCTGATTTGATCAATATTGTTTTATGTGATTAAATCTATATTGTTTCATCGGATTTGACTTATATTGTTTTCATCTGATTTGATTTATGTAGATTTAATCTGATATAATAAATATTGTTTTCGTCTTATTTTATGTATATATGTTTTTAATCTTAGTTGATTAATATTGTTTTAATCAGATTTTATCTATTATTTATATGATTTGATCAATATTTTTTAATCAGATTTTATTCATGTTGTTTTTATCTGATTGTATCTAAATTTATTTCATCTAATTTGACCTATATTTTTTTTTATCAGATATGATCTATATCGTTTTTTATCAGAAACTATTTATATCGTTTTTATCTGTTTAGATCTATATTATTTTTTACTAAATTGATCTATATTAATTTTATGAGATTCGATCAATATTGTGTTTATCTCATTTGATATATATGGTTTTTGTTTGATTTGATCTATAATGTTTTATCTAATTTCATCGATATTGTTTTTTAATTTTTTAAAATTAATTACTTTTACTTGATGTTTTCTACTTCGCCTAATCAATCTATCTAAAACGGAAAACCTATGTTTTCCCGATTCTAATCGTAGCTTTAGAATGAGTTTGTTTAAGTAATACTTTAAGGACCAAACTATACCGTATTAATTAAATGTAACCTCTAAAATCTCATTAAATAAAACTAATTTGATTAAAATGTGCATGGTTTAAAAAAAAACAGATAATTAAACAACGATCGGGGCAACACAAAGTAGATACACATTTGAGCATATCATTCTCACGACTCAAGCAAGATAGGATATTTTTTAAAGAATTACAAGAATAGTTTCAATACCGGCATGCATGTGTTTAACCATTTATTAAGTATACATTTAATCAGTTAACAACATATGAAACAATGTATTATAGAACCATTTTATGAGATCAAAATGGCGCAGTATGGTATGAAATAAATAAAAATACAAATTGCCTAAGTTTAGAAAGATTTCCTCTTGACTGACCGATGGCAGAAAAGATTAAATGTAATATCAGAAAAGAAACTACACTTTTCTCATTGTTATACCTACAATTTTTATTTTAAAAGTTGCATTTAAAAAACGAAAAACAAAACAATACGTAGTTTACAAATTATTTAAAGTTTATTTACCAATACAATATGTAATTTTTTTACGTATTTAAAGAAAATGTGCCTTATACATCCTTATAGGTTTTGAAACTACACATTTTGCGAATAACTCTTTCTTTTATTAAAAAAATATCCTGCGCAGTGTTCGCCTATTGTTTTTTTAATACTTCAATCAGATGTAAAAACAAATGTGTCAACCCAAATGTATTCTTCTTGGCATTTGCTTATTCTGGGACACCTGATGTAAAGTTGATTCAGACATTGTATATCATTTATATTTTGTGCATATTTTTCTGTTTGACATGTAAGTATTATTTACCTCCTCTTCAGGAGGTTAGGAACAAGGCCATTTTGATATTACTCCCACAAGGTAACATGTGACCCAAGGTCAGGTCGGAAAGTGGGGCTTGAAAAGCCAGCGCCCGAGAAGGTGAGCACTCTGCTCATTAAAAAATTCCTGGGCAGCCCCTTCGTCATTCCCCGGTAGTAAGCAATAAACTTACTCCTCCCCAAAGAGGGGAGGCAAAGCCTGGGAGGGTAGACCTCCTAGAACTGGACAGGACAGACCCATAGACCGGCGTAAATGAAGCCCCAAAGGCCAAGAGAATACCAGTCTATGGGGTGCAGTATCCATCGGAACAGATACTACACTTTTATCTTGGCCAAACATGTAAGTTATTTCAAGAGTTATGTAAGGTTTAGAGACGTTGCTCTACACTGGGCTAACTACAAACTGTCTTCAACATCATTCAAGCGACTTATACTAAAATAGAAACTACGTAATTGTAGACAAAATAAAGGGGGAGTTGTTAAATGTTTACGTCTCTTTTCTCTGATTAAAGAAATGCAGGTGTGAGCAAAATGGGCAGATCCATAATTACCGACACTCTAAATCTAGGGGGAAAAACACACTCTCATTTTTAAGCTCGATGGAAGCCGGCGTGTTGTTTTCTATCATATAGCTAGACCTTTTTCCCCTTCGCTTTCACCTTTCGAACAAAAAGGGTTTATTTGATAGAGGCCCTTAAAATAAAACACAAAAATCAACGATCAGCCCCTGACCCGATGACGAAGCTATAAGTGCCGTGCCACTAGGAAGAGCAAAGCTCAAGAGGCGGCGCGTAAAGAATAAAAAAAGAGGGGAAAGGATGACGCTTTGGAAGGGGAAACTAGACAGAGGCGGTGTTGGATGGGATGTAAAAAAGTGGGAAGAGGATGCTCGAGTATTAACACACAATCTGGATAAAGGATCTGGAGAAATAAAACATGTTGAGGTTGAGTAGGCCAATAAATGCACGAGACGTGAACTCTCAAAAGACAATCGACAAAGTTAAGCATTAGAGTACAAACGAAATAAAAGTACATCAAAAAACGAAGCAATAGATTAAACGAATAAAAGCCACTTTGCTTCAATCTAGAACGGAACTTGTCTAATTATAAAAGAAACATCATCAACTACAACATGAAGAACAAAAAAACAAGAAGAGCAATAACAACAACAACAACAATAATAATAATAATAATAATAATAATAATAATTGTAATAATAATAACAATACGAAACTGTAATAATAATGATACTACTAATAATAATTGTTTAAAATAAAAAAGTTTCTAATAAATATTTTACATTTTATATTCATATCTATCGCCTTGCTGTGCTCATGAATACTGATGTTATTATTTCTTTTGATAGATTATTGTCATTATTATTATTATTATCATTATTATTATTATTATTATTATTATTATTATTATTATTATTATTATTATTATTATTATTATTATTATTATCATCAATCAATCAATTTAAATCACCATGATATAATTTTATATCCTAAGATAATTATAGGCAGAGAAAAACGTATTTCCTCGGCAATCATTGCATAGCCACTCTTGTTGTTCTCGGTGTCAATTGTGAAAGCGTCTTTCGGGAAGTATTGCTATAATTACCGCCTTTCTAATTTAGTTAATATCTCGAGTGGAAAATGAAAGCAAAGCGCGAATAAAAGAGGTGTTAAAGGAAAACATAGAAGGCACAAAGAGAGTCAAATTATGAAGAAAATTAAATTGAAAACAAAAAAATTAAATGTAGACACACTAAAGAAAATAGCAAAGGATAAAGAACAAAGAGGTCGAAAGGAAAAGAAAAGAATGAAGATACTTGAAACTTTGTTATTATTATTATTATTTGTTGTAGTAGTAGTAGTAGTTGTTGTAGTAGTAGTAGCAATTGAAATAAAAGGCTATCATGTTTTACTTATAACTTTTCCATATATTATGTTTATCATATTTTCATTTAAACGCAAGGGAAGTAATACAAAGAAGTCTGAAGAGGAATAAGCCAAAAAGAAGAAAAAAAAGAAGAATATTTTAACCTAGTTATTATTAATATTAGTAATAGTAATATTACTACTAGTAGTAGTAGTAGCACACGCAGTAGTAGTAGTAGTAGTAGTAGTAGTAGTAGTAGTAGTAGTAGTAGTTTATAACAACATCATAATAAGTGGGATGATGGCTTTAAGGGGGTGATTGGGGATATGTGGTTAGCGACACAAACCGATAGCCTGTGTCAGGTTCGAATCCAGTGCTTTCCACAGAAACACTTTCATCAAACATACAACTGCCCTGGAAAAGAAGGTAAATAAAATTACATTATAACAAGAGAAATAATTAAATAGGTATATACAAATTAGGAAAAGAATAAGGCGCAAAAAAGAAGAGAAAAGAAAGACAATGATGATATAATAATAATTATTAAAAAAATTTATTATAATGATAATAATAGGGGAGGAGGACGAGTTAGTATAGAAGACTGTGTGGATGGCATAAATAAAAGAATTGGAATAAATGCATAGCCCAGAACACAGAGAAAATGCTCACTGTATCAAGAGACACTGTAAGCATAAAAAAGATAGGGAACAACGAAATAAAAAACAAAAAGTTGAGAAAAGAAACGTGTGAAGGGAAACATTTACATGGACTAAGTTTACATAAGATTGTCAAGAGAAAAAAACTCACGAAAAAATCTGGACATGGCTACGAAAAGGACACTTAAATAGAGAAACATAATACATACTAAGAGCTTCACAAAGCAATGCGATTTGAACTAACTGTAGCAAAGTTAAGGAACACAAAAGACAGGAAAACATCAAAGGGATACTCTGTGGAGAGAGAGAGACGACACAGTAAATTATATATTAAGCAAATGCAGCAAACTTGCTCCAATATAATACAAGAACAGAAACGATTGTGTGGGAAAGGCAGTACAGTGGAAACTATGCAATCAACGGCATTTTGAACACCTAGACAACTGGTTCAAACACAAACACGAGCCAATACTGGACAACGAAAACAATAAACTCCTCTGATGCATTAAGGTACAGGCAGTTAAACTCATTTATGCAAATAGACCAGATGTCATAATAGTTATCAAACAGCAAAATAAATATTCCGAATTGTTTATTTTGCCGTCCCAGCATTCACAGGGTGAAGATGAGTGAGACAGAAAGAAGAAGTACATAAACGGAACATTGAATGGAATTGAAAAAAAATATGGAACATGAAGAAAGTCAATATAATACTAATAATCGTAGGAGCACTAGTGACAGTAACGAAAAGACTGGGAAAATGACTGAGATAACTTAGAATAAAAGGAAAGACTTATATTATACAACGGACGGATATAGTGAAAACAGTTGACATCCTTAGCAAAATCCATCAAATGCTGAAAACAACGTGCATGAACGCTTACCACTCAAAAGTGTAATAGAAATAAAACGAACACATAGTAAAACCACCACCACATGAACACAAGAGAACTAAAACTACAAGAAATTTCATAAACTGACCCCTAAAAAAACAAAGAAAGTGATGGCACCAACCTCGTTTGATACACAGAAGATAGTTGTGAAGCGGCAATAAGAATGGAAAGGTTGTGGAGGGAGATCACTAACCTGACCTTCACTTCAGCTGTGAGGAGATTACTAGGACCTTTGGGAGGCTTATTGCCACCCAATTTTTCGAGATGGCCAATGTTCGTTACCAGCGAAAACTCAATGGTAACCGGCTGTTGAGCTAGCGCAAATAATGTTTAATTGTAATCGAAAGAGGTGGAGAGTACTGGAAATTGAGAGAGACTTGTAGTCTTTAGACTCTATGGAAACCAGTGGTTATTATCAGTGAACAATCACTGATGAGGACCTGTATGAGAACGCATAGACAGTATATAATAATAATTATGATAATGATAATAATAATAATGATACTACTAATACTAATACTAATACTACTACTACTACTACTCCTACTACTACTACTAATAATAATAAGGAAATGAAAAACCAGGTCACAGCTTAGTGCAACAGAATAGTAAAGAGTATTCTAAAATCACGCCTCCTCAGTCGAAATACAATCTATGCTATAAATGCTAGAGCAGTAGCTTTCATTCGATATGCTGCCAGTATACTTGACTGGAATGTTGATTAACTAAAATGTTTGGAAACCAAAACACGGAAAGTGCTTACACTTTATCGAGCTTTTGCAAAGAAAGGATATGCAGATCGATTGTATCTACCTACAAAGGAAAGATGGTCGATGTCTACTTAGTGTTGAATATGTGGCGAATATAGAAGAAGGTTGTCTATATAAATACATTTCTGAAAGTAATGAGATTCTTCTTTGTGAAGTTAAACAGGAAGAAATACTAAGATCTTGGGTGAAAAAGAATCAAAGCTTACACGAGAGAGGGTTAACATTATTTCGAACGAAACTACACAGTATATTATTTAAGAATAGTGCATTTAGAGATAATGTCAGCTGGTATTGTTGTGTCAGGGGTGATCTTAAAAGATCTACTGAGAGCACCTTAATGACAGTGCAGGTACAATACACCCCCACTAGGTCCATGAAACATTACATTGACACAACTGCAGAATCACAGATATGCCGATTGTGTAATTAAAGGGAATAAACCTTAGAGCATATTGTACCCAATGCTAGCACAACACCAGTAAAAAAATGGAGTCACGGTAAAGTCGCTCAGGTACTAAACTGGAATATATGCACACTTTATGAATTTAAAATTAATGGGAAGTTGTATGAGCAGAAGTCAGAAGTTGTACAGGAGAAAGACAATGTCAACCTTCTTTGGAGCATGCACATACAGACTGATATAATTCTTGAACATTCAAAACTCGACTTACTCTTTCTAAACAAAAACAAGAGAATTTGCTTAATAATGATATAACCTGCCCTTCAGTACCAGAGTGCAGGAGAAAGAACACGAAAAAGATGAATTAATATCA
>OY744526.1:111830542-111838042 GCA_963556195.1 Sepiola atlantica | reverse complement strand
TACCCCAGACTATTTTATACATATGATTTAAATTTAATAAAAATAGCATATATTTGATATTTTAAGGGTGTTATATCCCAATAGCTTCATTAGGCGTGCTCTTAGTGATTCAGGAACATCCCCATTGTCTTCCCCGGTAATTTTTACATGAAATCTTATGTAGAATCTCTTACAGTCTTTTCTATGGGGTATACCCAAACATCACACACATACAATGAGTTTAAAGCACAGAGCTTCATATATTTAATCCATAGTTTTCAAAGATAAACTTTTTTTATCAGAGGATAGAGAAAAATCGACAATGCAATTATAAATATTATCGGCAGCATTTAACTTTGAAAATGTTACATAAAATAAAATAAAGACCAAACGATCAAGGGTACATGCCGTCAAAAAAACGTAAAAAAGAAAACAGCTGTTATCTTGGAAAGGAATGCTTGAAGTAGAGTAATACTTAACCTGTTTAGGAATCCAAATGTTGTTATATATATATATATATATATATATATATATATACTAGCAAAACCTACCCGCAATTAATTGGAAGGGGGCGTTAATTAAAACAATGTTTTTCACTCAGAGAATTAAATAATTTTAATAAACTTTGGTAAATGTGTAGATTATCCCCCCTTCTCTTAAGAATGCGATTTTTCCTTTTAAGACATTGATTGTTAGGACAGTTAATGTTTTTAACACTAACCCTAAGTTTGACTGAACTGCGCTAAAACTGCCCCGAAAAATTCAATTTATATTTGAAAATGATAAAATAATTGTTTTTTTTCTTCTTTCAATAAAGTCAAATAAGGTAGTATCATGGGGTAAATTTATCGGCGGATCAAGCGAGACAACAGCACAATCCCTAAACTCCTCATTTCTCTTCTCGCTTCTGCTTCGCTGGCAAGGTTGTCAGTGACAACCACACTCTCCCTAATAGCCAACAAAAGCTAATGCAATTCCAAAATAAGAATACTAATCATTGATTAATTAATTAATGAACGGTTAAAAAAATAGTTATGAAAATAAGGCAGTAAAAGAGTTCTCTCTTAATCTTTTATATTCACTATATGTACACAGAACATTGCATGGTGTATTATTGATTTAAATAACAGTAACTCGTTTAGATTATAATATAGGAGTAATAAATTAAAAAATGTTATATATATATATGAAAAATGAAAAAGCCAAGGAAAGCCACACACTATGTTAATTATGTAATCATCACCGTTTCGTTATTATTTTAAGACTTTTTGGGATGAACTGAAACATGCAGAAATAATCATACAATCATCAATGTAGATCTGCTCGAGACCAGCGGGCCTCTCTCATACTGTGAGTGAACAGAAAAACAGAAATTAAGAAAAGTAAATTTGGCTGCGTGTAATCAGCAGCAGTTAATGAAGTTATTATGAGGGAAAAAGTGATAGGTTGGTTGAAACGTAGTTTACGACCTTTAGCATTGACAAAAGTTATTGTCTGGGTCATCCTGTCACAAACGAAGGTGGGTTGGTAGATGGGGGGGGGGGGGCGGAAGTCTGAACTCATTGCCACGTTTTGGATTAAAAAGGCAGGAATAGGGAAAATAAGTGTATACGTGAATGTAATTGAGTTAAAAGATGTAAGAAACACAAATTCTGATGAAAAACGAAAAATCTGGTAATAAATAGAAGAAATAAATAATATATATTAGTTATTTATTGTGTGTGCATATTTTTATGTATTCCTATTTATTTAATTATTTGTGTATCATTTATTAATCAGTTATCATTAACATATTAATGAGCATATAAGCATATGCATATGTAATATGTGTATATAAGCGTAAGAGATAGATGGAAACAATATCTAATAGTTTATTTATGTGTGAATGTTTTCATTTATTCCAATTCAGATTATCATCGTCGGGCTAGAAGGTGTATTCTCGCACATTGTTCCTGTTTCCTTTGAAGACATTTGGGACTAATTATTTGCTGTTTTTCTTAGTAGCAACAATACTGCGAAAATCTTGCAAGCTACTTTTCTATAACATTTTCTATTTTTTCTTTTTATCTTTTTCTTTTTTCTTCTCTTCTTTAGTGACCCCAATTAAGGCAACACCACATTGTGTATTGTCAGTTGTTGAAACTATTATTCCAGGTACTTAATCTCCCTGATGATCTGCCAAGCTAGGACCTGCTTTGTAGTGAAACACGTGTAGGAAAACAACTTTTTAATTTTAATATATATGATAAATACATAATCTTTGAAAGAAAAAGTATTGTGTGGTGATGATTGGTCTCCTGAACCGAATGATTTTGTGCGCCTTCAAAACATCACATATAAATGCTCTGTACCCTGTAATCGAGTATCATCGAGCTTATTTTTATTGGCCTAATCCCGGTATTTCACTGAATAATCTATCTTATACGTGAACAATCCATCTATCTATCTATCTATCTATCTATCTATCTATCTATCTATATATCTATCTATCTCTCTCATTCTCTCTCTCTCTCTCTCTCTATCTATCTCTCTCTATATATATATATATATATATATATATATATATATATATATATATATATATATATACATACATATATATGCTAGCTGGCTTTCATAGCTCGCTATTGTTTCCCAAACTTCACTGCTTGAAATACTTGAGACATTAGTCTACAATAAAAAAAGTGATCGTATGTGTTCCCGATTATGATTTTCTCAAACAAGGCCTGTTCGATCGAAAATGACATCATACACGTTGGTGCAGGCGAAGCATGCCGAAAAGTCAGGCTATATACAATGAATGATAGCTTTCAATACAGTTTAGAAAACTTCAAAAATTTATTTTATAAAAGGAAAAAAGGAACACCAACCGAGTCATACTTTAACTGAACTTCATTCAATATTAATACAAACACAAAGAATAATGAAAAAATAGCTTAGTTGTCTATGCGCGAAAGTAAATTAACTTTATGATTTTTCATTAGTTGTAAAGAGTAGAATTCGTTTATTATTCTGATTGCGAACTGTCTCATTATAATTGTCATTATATATGTATTCAACTAAAAGCCTACAAAGGCAAGCAATGCCAAGTATAATTTGTTTACGTTACAATATCTACCTATTTGTCACATAGAACATATTGTTGGTTACGATGTATGTTAAACTTTTTAAATACCATACAACCAAATACTGTAATTATGAATTTTGAGAAAAAAACAATAATTAAATAAAAATGATAAATAATTTTAAAATTAAAACAAACGATAAATAATTACAAAAATGAAAGCAAACGATAAATTAGTTTAAACATGTATATTGAAGCAGTTTGCTCCCAAAATGGCTGCCAAATTTTACCCACAAGTTTTTTCTACTAAATTACTAATTACACCACTGTATGACTTTGCTCTGATTTTATTTATTTTGAAAATATTTATTTTTTTCTGTTTTTTTTTCCGGATTAAAGTTTTATTTAAAGACAATTATTATAATGTTTCATTTGAAATATATTTCAATTCCATTTTTTAATAAACATTGATTTTATTATTTGTTTCTTACAAAAACATATTCTCTCTTTAACCCTTACAATATTCCTAAGTGCGAGTGGCAACATTTTTAATGAAGGGTTTTATTGTATTATCTGTTAATTCGCCAAATAAAAATCAAAGTAAAATAAATTTTAAAAAATCCGCCAAACTATAACAAATTAAAACGGTTAATTTATTTGCCCTGTCACCGCTTGGCAAATCAATCAACACTAGTCGATAACATTTGCCAGCTTTTGGGGAGATCTAACCTGTTCAATATAAACGTTTAAAACGAAAACAAATGGTGAATAAGGTTTCAAATAATAAAAACGTTGAATAAGGTACTTGTAAATGAAATAGGTGAAAATTCAATAAAAATAGAACAAATACTTTAAATACTATCAAAAAATAAAGTGCAGAAATAATTTTAAAAAAATCATTAACTTATCAGGAAAAACTGTTGGATGATTTAGTTGAATGTTTGAAATTTTCTTTTACTGCTTAAATTGTTCTTAGTGATATTATCATGTTTTACCACACAACCTATTTGATAGAGAATGTAAATGCTCCATACATGCATTTTTTTACATTTGTATCCAATACTGTCTTCCAAAACACGAGAGTCAACATGAAAAAACAACATTCTTCTTTTACAGGTATCAACTCTGTTTGCAGACATCGATGATCATGGCTCTCCATCTTCTCTGCATTTGCTTTTTCTGATGAGATCTAGAGTTGGGAGTCCGGTGACCCTGTTAAGGCCATCTGTGAACTTGTTACGCTGCCTTAAGATGGTGTTTGTTGCGTACAGTCACTGGCTGACGATCAGGTGACACCTGTCGCACTATATCTTCCCTACCGAGCGAGGAATTCCCACCCTCGCTCGAAATTCCATTAACGCTGTTGACCGATATTTGAATATTTTGTTTCGCCTTGGTGTTCTTTGCAAAGAGTTTACCTATAGGTGGTTTCAATTACCTTATATAAAAAATAACATTATAGAACCTCTATTAATCCCCTGAAAACATCAGTTCATTTCAGGTATTTCGAAGTCGTTTTAGACGACGGCTAGCACCAACTCATGTGATGTCATCGGAAAAACATGACTCAATGGAAATACCTTTTCATTACGAAGACCACGATTCGGCCCGTTCGACATAATCACTTATGCAATTTTAATGAGCAAAAAAGGGAGCCTTAATATTAATCTTAATAATAACTGAAAATAACGAAAGGAAAGAATACTCACGTATGATAATTTATATAATAAATGACGACACCATCCATTAAAGTAGAGATGATGTCACAAAGTGATAACATCTTAAATGATGACGTCATCTATAAAATGATCGTGAGAGGATGGGAGGAGATCGTTTATTACGTTTTACATAGGCAACCTGTGACGCATAACCCCGAGTGAGAGACAAAAATAAAAAGAGAGAGAGAAAGGGGAGAGAGGAGAGAAGGGAGAGAGGGGAGAGTAAAACAAGAAAAATAAATACGGGGAGAAGAGAGAGGTGATAGTATTATATTTATCTCCACTCAGGAAGGTTAGCCACAAGGTCAGGTGCAGGTTTTGATAAGAGTGTTTCTGTAGAAAGAACTGGATTCGAACCCGGCACACCCAGGTCGTCAGTCCGTGTCGTTTACCACTTACACACCATACTATCCCCATAGGGTGTATATTATAACATTATGATGTATTTTCCAATCCTTTTAATCTATACATGTTTAATATTGTACAATAAGAATGATGTAAATAATGATAAGAGAGAAAGAAAGAGTAAAGAGAGATGACAGCTATGTGAAAAAAAGACACACGATGGAATGAAAAGATTGAGGGGAAGAAAAATAGAAAGAAGTCGAGACAGACTGTCTATTATCATATTTCAATGTAGTCAGAAATCCTTAAAGTTTCTGAGAATTAATCGTGTCAAATTGTGGATGAATTTTCTATTTACAGCTGTAACAAGTTGTAAAATGTTGTCTCATCATTGTAAAATATTTAAACCAAAAATGTTTCATAAACAGCCACACCTTTTCTTCTAATCTGATACTTGTCCCATGCACTATGAATAACTACTATTTATTGTTTATAACATCTTATTTATCTTCATAATCTGGTCTGGTAGAAACAAATGTACAATTAATGTATCAACGTTTACACAAGTGATCGACTGCTTGTTAAACAACATTATTATCACTTAATATATAATCATCTATAAGCCCTGACTTACATAGAACAAAGTATCATGCATGTCAACCAATCCGAAGAATTTTTATCGCAGACATAATATGTGCCTGGGGTAGAAAATTAGAACTTTAAAGGATGAATTCGACAACATATTAAACAGAATTACTGAGTTAATTTCACGACTATTAAAGGAATTATTTTTTAATCAGTGATAAGATATTCGATATAACGAGCATGACATTACAATTAGTGTTGTGATGATTCATCGGAATCCGAGTCGTGAATCGGAAAAATCAGAACTTTTTGGGTATCGGAATTAATGTTTATATATTTCTATGGATGGATACTCTTCTAAACTTACTAATCGATCGTTATTAATTTTGTGCACGGCTGTTCCACGAAGGCTTTGTAATATATACCATATTTAGTTTAATTTAGTTGCATACAAAGGGGGCAAAGTGTGGGTGAAAATTACTTCGCTTAAATTAAGATACCTAAGATTTTTGTGAAGTTTTAACAATACTTATTGGTCATTATTTTATAAACTTTCCTCAAATTTCAGTTTATTTGGAGTATTTTAGAGGGTTGAAGCGGTGCATACATTTTACACAACATCCCATTTGGAAATTAAATTATTTCAGATTTGCATTCAACATGATCGATGGGCATTAGGCACCAATTAAACAACATTCCCTGAATTTCAACTTTTCTTGAGACCCCTTAAGCTTAAGTCTTGAAGTTTAGACTTATTTATCATGAACATCATGTGATAGATTTTAATCAAAATAAGAATAATTATTCCAGACATCGGGTTTAGTAGTAGAATATATTAATTTTAATCTTCATACGTAGCGTAAAGTGTCGTACATCTTTTCTCTTCGAGGAATTAATTTTACCCGTCCTGAGACTAGTATATATATATATATATATATATATATATATATATATATATATGTAACATTAGTAAAAGTTGTTGAAAACATCTTTTTAAAAAATTGAAACTTTGTAAAACAGACAAAATGCATTTGTAAACCATGTTTTAGGTGCAGCTATTTTTTTATTCAAAATTATTTAATTTTAGAAAAAATGTCAAGATAAAAAATTCAATGATTTTGAATCTGAAATATCCACGTGGTTTACAAATGCATTTTGTGTGTTTTTAAGAGTTATATATATATATATATATATATATATATATATATATATATATATATATATATATATATATATATATATATATATACATCTACAAGCTACGTTTAATTGTGCCTTTACCAGGAAAATTGGAAAACATATGCAGAATAAGATGCATTTGGTAAGTTTCGCTTACGCTAATAATAATCGAAGATCTTTGCTTTCCCACGGACTATCTAAAGTGGAGTGATGTTTTCATATCTTTGTAATCTATCTAACGATTGAATTTCCTCAGTCAACCTCGACATAGACACTTGTTTATTTTACTAAGTGCCTTTGCTTCAATAAAATGTAATCGATGTTGTATTAACAACCCATTCGCAATAATCAAAAGAGCTTTATAAACAAACACTTATAACAGCCAATTCTGGAAGAAATGTATACATAGGTTCGTCGGTAATATCATGATGGCTTTTTAAGGAGTCCAAGCGAAACAAATATATTTGCATTACAATGATTTGTACTAAATGTCTATTACTAGATTTATTTTTAACCTGCCAGGGCATACGGATATTGTCTCATTGAAAACCATGGAAATATTGTATACAATTACGCATACGAAAAGTATGAACCGACAATTTCTCTCTAAGTATGGGTATACTAAATAAC
>OY744526.1:111813042-111825542 GCA_963556195.1 Sepiola atlantica | reverse complement strand
CTAATAAATAAGTATAACACTTAAACAACATTACCCTCTTTGAATATATAACTTATCCTAACCGAACCTGAATTTAGATTGCGACCTTCTATTTTGAACCACATGTCCAAAAACACTTGATATAATACATCGATAAAAAAAAGAATTACAACAAATAAACAGTCATTCCATTTAATAAAAGCATAACACGTTTTGAAGTCTCACGGTTATGGTTCGTTCGAAAAAAACATAAACATTCTTTTCAGTTAGTAGTCGCACCAACATTTTTTATATTCTAACGACTATGTTGCGTTTAATAAAATAAACAAGACACATTACATTACTTATTCCATTTCATAAGCGCATTGCACATTTTGAATTCTAACAGTTATAGTTCGTTAGAAAAATGAACAACCTATTATTTTCACGTCATAATTGCACAATATGTTATGAATTCTAACGACTATGTTTTAAAAATAAATTTAAAAAAACCCAAAAACTAACAAGAATACAGTCTTACACGTCACAAGCGCACGAAATATTTTTAAATTTTGTACTTGGGCATTATTTCTTCAAATCAATAAGCTTGGGAGAATCTTGAAAAAAACGCTGATGAATATATAAATCATTGTGTTTTTTATTTTTTATTTTACACACACACACACACAGATATATATATATATATGTATACATTTAATAATATATATATATATATATATATATATATATATATATATATATATATATATATATATATATATATATTACGGTGCATATTATTAAATTATTATCCACATATACATGTGTTTCATTTTTGTTTGGGAATCATTAGTGTAGAGAATGATTGCCTTTCCGGTCGCACGACTCGAAACCCTCAGACCCAAGTCAATATTTAACTTTCTTCTAAACACCATAAAAGATAATCAAAACCTATTGCTGTCTAAGCAAGCGGACACACCTAGAAAACTGTCAGCAATACTATTAAATAAAACGTACAGCTATAACTTAGCATGAGACAATTCAATTTGACAACCTAATTATAATTATCTTAATTCGCCCGTTTTCACATTTAAATGGCTAAACAATATTACCATTACTATTATTAAATTATTATAGACATGCACATATGTTTCATCTTCATCCGTGGCTGATCAGTATAGAAGATAATTTCTCTACCGATCGCACGATTTGAAACACTAAGACTCAACTCAACATTTTAAATTTGTCTAGACATATATATCTAAATTATTAAACCCGAAAGTTTTTTTTCATCTCTTCTAACTATATTAACATCAAAACAAGTTGTGTTAATTTAATTTTATTATACAACATTATATCATGAAATACCTAATATATAGTAAACTGAAAACACCAACTCACTTATTTAGGTTTTCTTGATTGGCATATACATATTCTAATAAATTAATATGTTGTTATATATAGTTGGAATTTGGCATTGCCATATTTTCTGATACATACGCGGTATTTCCGTTAATAGATGAATGTATAATACTGCTGTGACGCTGAAAACAAATACTACACTTTAGTCAAGGTACCAACCAATATGTTTTTATGTAGCTCGACATTTTAAATGAATGGAAAACAGCTGATTTAATTTATTATTGTATCATCTTTTCATAGAGGTGGGTGGTGTAATATCGATTTTGTTTTAATAAGATCGTCCAACCAGGAATTACCTCAATGTTTAAGAAGATGGGGGCAATCCTCCAAGGTATTATATCCTCTTTAAATGAATGGTTTATGTAGTATTTGTTCTGTTATTATGGACCTTCTTCTTTCATATGGCGATCTTCGCAGGTATTACCAGACGTTCTTTATCATACTCTCCTCACGTGATTATTTCATCCGTTTGGAATGGTGGTAGTGTACTATCTGCTCTGTTGTCATGATATCATCCATCCAGACATCAACTCCTCTTTTTGGAGTCAATATACTATAATCTAAGTAATTAGCTCCACCTTTGATTGTCAGTGTAGAATATGTTCGTTCAAAATGATATCCTCCTAGGCTATCAAAAATATGCGACCTGACGTGCCATACATTTGCTAGTGTAATATATATATATATATATATATATATATATATATATATATATATATTGTGTTTATTTAGGCATGAATTTTCTCATTTATGTGTTATTGTTTAAAATAACAGAATTCGTCTGTTTAATTATCCTTTATTTGTATCACAAGTGTTAAAAACTAAATGTTCCATAGGTTTCACATGTTTCACGAACGTTTTCGATTCTTACTCAGGTGTCAATAGCAAATGAATAACGAAGCTGAAGAAAGAGGAGATTTTAAAAAGATAGCGGAGAAACGAGCAGAGAATGTTTACTTATATATATATATATATATATATATATATATATATATATATATATATATATATATATATATATATATATATACATATATATATATATATATATATATATATATATATACATATATATATATATATATACATATATATATATATATATACATATATATATATATATATATATATGTATTTATATATATCTCTTCGTATATGTATATAAATAAACATATTAATAAATAAAAGAATGCACACAACCTAATATTAAATATAGGCATACAATTTAAGTGGGACCGGATATTGACATTGATGCGTGTCGGTATTCCCCATATAATACAAGTTAAATATAAAACGTAATCACAATTACTTTAAGTATAACTGTCCTTAAAAGTACTTTTGAATCCTCATAATACTTTAAAATGAGTTATATAAACATTCATAAATTAAAGAATGTACACAACCTAATATTAAATATAGGCATACAATTAAAGTGGGACCTGATATTGACATTGGTGCTTGTCGGTATTCACATGATGATGCGAGTTAAATTTAAAACGTAATCACAATTAACTTTAATTATAAATATCCTTAAAAGTACTTTTGAATCCCCATAATACTTTAAAATGAGGTATTTAAACATCATTTCATAAATAATAAAATAAAAAAATAAATATTTAATAGCTCCCTTCGGTATTTTGAATCATGTCTAGGTAACTATAAAATATTTTCGTTGTGAGTGACAAATTCCCCCGCCCCCCTTAGTTTCGCATCTGATAGAAACTTACTACTTAAGTGAGGAATTCTGCGTAATTAAGCTTATCTTAGTATTGATATACACGATTTATAGATAAATACTAAACATCTTCCACAAAAACACCGAAGTATAACAATCTTAATAGTTGCTTAAATCGATGGTTGAGTCTATGAAACTAGCTCTAAACTGTTGAACTAAAAAGAGTTTCGTATCCAAATGACCTAAATAGACATCTGAATGCTAATTGATGTAACTTTAGAAAGTAAAAAAAATACCCTCAAGGTAATTAGAATGTTTATGTATAAATTATAGAACTTATTAACTATTTTAAGAAATATTACTGAACTAAAATGTATAAATGTCCGCACAACTTTTAGGATGTACTAGCTTTGAATGAAAAATTCAAAGTGGCGTATCAGTGGGTTCCCCCACGTGTGAGTTTGCTCTTTTTCTTTGGTTTTGGTTGGTTTCACCCAAAAATAAACCACTGTATATTGTAGGTTTTTCAAGACACTTTAATCCAATAACTTTTCACTCTTTGTGAACTTTTCTGATGATTTTGTAGTGTTGCAGAGACGATATTGACATAACAACGTTGTTTGGCACAAGACAAATGGAACGGACCGTAAATAATATGTCTCACAGAAATGTTATGCTTTTTTGAAATGTGAAAAAATAAAAATAATAAGATAAAACCATGGTTATTGGAATATAATATGAACTAACTTATATTTGCTCTTTTATCACTAATTAACAATCATCGAGCTGAATCTTTTAAGGAGACTGCAAAGTAAAAGGGCACCGATAGTATATGCTAATACATATATTGTGATTAATAATTATATATATATATATATATATATATATATATATATATATATATATATATATATTATTCAAACATTGTTAAAAATAACTGAATTCGTCTGTTTAATTATACCTTTTTTATTTTTGCAGTCTTTCTGATGGTCTTTTTGTATTAAAATCAAAAACAGTTATAAATGTTCCATTGGTTTCACATGTTTTACGAACGTTTTCGATTCTTCGTCGAATCATCCTCAGGTGTCAAAAGCAAATGAACAAAAAAGCTGCATCTTGTTTACTGTAGCTCAATTTACTAACATCTACAGGAACATAACTGCCCTCCCTTTTATTTAAGACAAATTCTAGTTAATAACACTAAAATTATACATTCCGAAACCAATTTAAAAATATTAAAAATATTCGAAGCTATGTACATAAAAACACAACAACCTAAAATTAACAACATCACATATGAAACCAGTAGTAACATTTTAAAATGCTTAACGTAATGCGATGTTGTTCGGTGACGCCATCCAGCGTTGCTGAATTTAAAATTGCCACCAGCTCCCTGGAATAATACGGCAAACGTTCTCTGCGCGTTTCTCCACCGTCTTTTAAAATTCGCTTCTTTCTCCAGCTTTTTATTCTTAAAAGGAAAGTCCAAAGACTAGCGTTCCAAGGAAAGAAACTATTAAAGTAAACATGTTCAGGCATCTATAGACCACAACGTTGAATGAGTGTTATGTTGTTGCTAGTCAAGTTGGTTGGCTATTTACATTGCGAGTGTGCAACTGCAAGGACATCCCATTCAAGAATTAGTATACAAGCACAGAGCTGCAACACCGCGGTGATTCGACGGGGCATGTTAGATAAAAAAATGTTTGTGCACACTTTCAAACCAGATGTAACAACAATTTTCTATGCCCAAGCAAAAGTGTCTGTCTGTCTGTCTGTCTCTCTGTCTCCGTCTCTGTCTCTGTCTCTGTCTCTGTCTCTCTCTCCCTCTCTCTCTCTCTCTCTATATATATATATATATATATATATATATATGTGGGGGGTATGTGTGTGTGAGGTTATATTGAAAATAAATCAAGTGCTCGATCGCAGAGGGCATAGATTCCACTGGGCATAGATACTTTTTTTAATGTAAAAAGTCAGCCTATCTGGATTACACCGAATTTAAATCATCAACGACTTTCCTGGAACAATACGAAACCGTTCTCTGTGGGTTTCTCCGCTGTCTTTTTAATATTCTCTTCTTTCTCCAGCTTTTTTGTGCATTTTCTGTTGGCACCTGACGATGATTCTACGAAGAATCGAAAACGTTCGTGAAACCTTTGAAACCTATGGAGAATTTCTTATTTTGTTGATTTAAATACAAAAAGGCCATCAGAAAAATTAAAAAGATAAACAAACGTGTAATTACACAGATAAATGCTGTTCTTCTAAGGATAAGAGCAAATATTAGAAAATTTATGGATTGAAGATCATTTTATTATATTCCTGGGATGTAAGGTCATTTTATTATATTCTTTATTTAAACACTTGCTTTTCATAATAAACATGTAAAGTAAGTAACTTTACTTTTTTCACTATTTAACTATTTCTGTACTGTATATATATATATATATATATATATATATATATATATATATGTACCTTAATAAATGAGACATGTTGAGTCACGAACTTTTCTGTGTTTAAATTTGTTGAATAGGAAAATGTGAGTGTTTTAAAAAGAAAATAAATAAACAAAACAAAATAAAAATAGTTATTTGCCTCTTTTCTCTTTCTTTCTCACTCTTTATATATATATATATATATATATATATATATATATATATATATATATATAACTGTCTTTCTCTCTTTTTCGTTCTCTAGATTAACAAATATAACTAAAAAAATATATTATTATTTTCATTTTGTGTTTAATAAACTAATCTTATATTTCTATTCTTTCACATCATTATTACTTTTTCAGGTAGAGAGTACGAAAAGTGAGACATATAGAGAGACAGGACCATAAAAGTATAAAGCGTATAGAATAATAGAGTCATTCAAAATACCACATCAATTGAGAAACAATGAAAGTTTCCGACAAAAATTAATAAGAGATGAATGAGTTTTTAGGGTTTTTTTCAAATTACGGCTAATTTGTACAATTACAGAATACGTAATATATGTTTAAACATAACTTAATCACAAAACCGACTAATATAATAATGTGCATTTTGTTTGAATAAAATATGTAGCAAAATGCACACTTTGATAAACATAGCTTTAGTTTAATAACATATAGGTATTCACTACTAAGTGTTATTGTTTTAGATCTTTTATTCTTTGTCTATTAAGCAGATTGAATCATGCGATTTTCTCAATAACCACACAAAATGAAGGTTAACTCCAATCTATATATTTGCAAAGTCGAAGCATTAACCAATTATATCACGACCACTGGTTAATAAGATTTTACACTGTTTATATCTTGCTATCGGGGGTCTGTTTTTTATCGTCATTTAATGCGTCCATTTTATTTTCTGCTTCGCGTTCATCACGGATGACAAACGACCAATTCGCCTCCTCTAACACTTGAAAATAATAGGCTTGTTCTATTTTTTTTCTCCATTTTCTTTGTTTTTACTCTGTTTTTAATTTAAGACGGGCATTTCGGACTGCACGTGGCTGGATCGCAAATTCCGTTTTGAATTATTTGTCTTTTTAAGTACTTCAACACCATTGGGTTTCTGCTTTCTGTACCCACTGAATTCACACTCTTTCTCTCCACCTCTCTGTATATATATATATATATATATATATATATATATATATATATATATATATATATATATACATATTTGTGTATGTGTTTGTATTTTCTCCTTTTCTGTTCTATCTTCTGTAAGATCTCACATTTATATATATATATATATATATATATATATATATATATATATATATATGTATATATATATATATATAGCATATAATGATGAACTCAAACAGATTCAAGCTACTATATGTTTATTTTCTAGTAATGAGATTCATTTTTACGGCCGTTTATCAATTTGTCCAGACAATCATTGTTGTCAAGCATATTGTGGATCTAATCGGAGAATAAATCGTCGGAAAAAGCAAAAACGTAAAAAAAACCCAAAAAACTGACTTTAAAAACATTTTATTAGATCGATTATTTAAAAAGTAGGTTTCTTTTGTTTTTTAAAAAAAATTTCATGGCTTTAAAAACAATCATTCTCATAAAAAGTTCAAGATATGCTTGAAACTTTGATTCATCGACAAATTAACAAATCCCTGTAAAATGGATAGATTTAGGGGAAAATAAATGTGTAGTCACTGGAATCTGCCTTTTTATTTCTTATTTAAAAATGCTCTGGAATAATTAATTAATATCTATCTTGCTGAAACGTCTATTTTTTACACTAATTTGTACATATATATATATATATATATATATATATATATATATATATATATATATGCGTGTATATATATATGTATATGCGTGTATATATATGTATATATATGTATATTCATATATATATATATATATACATAGAGAGAGAGAGAGAGAGAGAGAGAGTGTGAGAGAGACAGACAGAGAGAGAGAGAGATTAAAAGAGAGATTTTCCACAATTTATTAATTAATTTATAAACACATTTATTGTATACAGATCGCGGTGTCTTTTGAGTCGTAATTAAAAGTCTCTTCATATTTCCAGCGCTCTCTACCACTTAACCATTGCAAATTATTTTGTGTCTCGCATTAGCCGTTTACTATTACCTTCTCGCGAAAAACGACCGTGTATCTTCCCTGGAATTTGAGTGAAAATAAGCTTCCCTTAAGTTCCAGTACTCTCGCACTCTTCTAGTCGAGATCTGGTAGGTGACCTTCCTCCTCGGTCTTTCAATCCTTCTTGACATTTCACGACAATTTCCTTTAGTGTCAGCCGAAGCTTTTGATACCGCATTTTATACCCTTTGTTATTGGTCTGCTACTAATAAGGGTGTGTTGTTTATATTGGGTGTTATCCACATTCAACGACTATTTAAAAAATGTCGGCTCCTATGTTTTAAATATTCCCTTTGATTCACATTTTTTGTCAGCTTTTTGGAGACCGTTAGTAGTGCTTCTACGGTTATTAGTAGTATAGTAATTTCTTCATGTTCCGTATTTCTTTCAGTTTCTCACAAGTTACATGTATTTGTATGGTGTTTGTGTATCCTTGATCTTCACTCTGTGATCTGCTAGGACAAGGAAATCTACGATTTGACAGATCTTTTCGTTCTTATTCACTATTATTACATCATATCTATTTGCTTGAATGTGTTTGTCTGTTTGTACCTTCATGCTCTTGAATATTTTGTGAGATTGATGTCCCAATACTGTTTTCAGTGTTGGCTTCTATCATTTCTCTGTGTCTTCAAAGTGCAGGCGTTTGCATAGTTCCCAATAGACCGACTCTAGTTTATTATTTGTATTATCATAATTATTATTAATAATGATACTATTTGTGATAGTAGCAATAATAACAAATGTTTAATATAAAACAGTTACTTGAGTTACTTTCACTTTTTATTAACGCAATTACCTTCTGAAATAAGATCACTTCATTTCCCAACGCAGAAAGAACAAATTTTAATTTCTTGGTTTTTGATACGTTTAATGTGAAGTTTAATCTTCTGATAGCGTTGAACCGCGTTGGAAACGCGACTTGGCACTTTTCAACAAGTACCCGCTGCGACAAAAATGGGAAGCATGCTTCCGCCTGTGTTACGCGCTTAAGAATCGGCCACCTACCTCCAAGGGACATTCTGAGGGGGATTCTACAGTTGGATTCGGTTACGTCGTATGAATTTCCTGCATGTAAAAGTAAATGAATCCAACTTTTGAAGCAGTATTTCCTGCCCGCTATCACAGGCCTTCTGGAACAGACACGTACAAAGAGGGAAGAAAGAGAGAGAGAAAGAGAGAGAGGGGGGGGGAAGAGAGAGAGAGAGTGAGAGGGGGGGGGAAGAGAGAGAGAGTGAGAGAGAGAGGGGGGAAGAGAGAGAGAGTGAGAGAGAGAGGGGGGAAGAGAGAGAGATAGAGGGAAGAAAGAGAGAGAGAGAGAGAGGGGGGGGAAGAGAGAGAGAGAGAGTGAGAGAGGGGGGGGGGAAGAGAGAGAGAGAGAGTGAGAGAGGGGGGGGGGGGAAGAGAGAGAGAGAGAGTGAGAGAGATAGGAGAATATTACATAGAGACAGCCATTTAAGTGTACCTCAAATTACCTATTCTCGAATAGATAAATAATAATAATATATCATTATGTTTATTTAGTTGAATTATTAATTCATGACGAGCGTGTCTTTTTTTATAATTGCTTCTAAACTTACCTACAAATTTGATAATAACAGTCGCTTTGAAACTTATGTTGTTGTCTTGTTTACAAGAAATCATACTTCAAGTTAGATGCTGCTGATGCTTAGTACAATCTTAGATCGTGAACATATGGCTACTTTTAGCAAGATACACACTCATTTTGCCACTGGCAATTACACATATATTTTCTGTTTCTTCTTTAAAGTTTGGTTCAAAATTTACCTACACTATTTATAAGTGAATCACTTCGAAAAGTAATTGTAGTATTTTTGTATTTAATGACAATAATACTACTTATCTTACAATGTTTATGTTCGTTTGACAATACATATAATTGTCTCCCTTTAGTGTTACAAAATAAAATCTGTTAACAAATTGTCGTTGTTGTGTGATGCTTATATATAATATATATATATATATATATATATAGAGAGAGAGAGAGAGAGAGAGAGAGAGTGAGATAGAGAGAGAGAGAGTGCGATAGAGAGAGAGACAGAGAGAGAGTAAGAGAGAGAGAGAGAGAAAGAGAGAGAGAGGGAGATATAGAGTAAGAGATAGAGAGAGAGGGGATTATGAGGACGATTGCTGGTGTTTAAAGCATACAATGATAATGCTGTTTTTGCAATTTTTAAAGCTTTTTTTCTTTTTTCTTCTATTCATTTAATTGTAGGTTTTTATAAGGAATGTATATTTTCAATATTGTACTCCTTACAGTATCCGAAATTAAACACTTTATTGGTTTTCTTCAACTAATTTATGATATATATATATATATATATATATATATATATATATATATATATATATATATATATGTATTTTATGTTTGTTAGTGTGTGTTCATGCATCCGGTTTAACGGTTGAATTCGCAAAACCAATGACATAAGACCACCGTGTGCATATATTTAGATGGAGGAAGCAGAGTTAGGCGGTCATAGAAAGTGACACAATATCTTCGATTTGAATTAAATTTAAACCATAAATGTGAGAAACTAATTTGCAAAGATTACTAAAATATCAAGAAGATCTAAGTAATTTTAAGGGACGGTGTGGATGTGCCTAAAGGGTGTATTTCCCTTTGGAAATTCAGATATCTTCGATTTGCTTGAACTTTCTTCCATAGATATTAGGCGGACATTTTATAACATTTTCAGCTTTTTCGAAGAATTCTGAACACACACTAGGGGTGGGGCGCTTTATCCGCGAATTATAACTTTTGGGCGCTAAAACCGTACATACAAACAACAGTTAGCTTGATTTTTTTTTTACTGTTTTAACTCGGGTTTTTTTCGGTGGTTTTCATTTCTTAAAACATATATAAAATAACAACTTGAATAAAGATGTTTATTTATTTTCTATAAAAAAACATTAGAAATTAAATAAAGAGAAAAAAATATTGTACTCCTTACAGTATCCGAAACATTTCCAATTACAAGCTCAATAAAGTAGTATGACAAGATTCAGAGGGTATATATTGTATTGATTTATGCTAATTACCATGCAGAAATCAATCAAAAGTCATACTTTTCTATAAGTTCAACTCATGTCAATATTTAAATAAATATAACATAATTAAAAAAATGAAGGAAATTATGACTTTGGATTGTTTTTTAAATAGTTATTTTTAATAATGAATATAATATATATATATATATATATATATATATATATATATACATATACATATATTATCTATAAATACATATACATATATTATATATAAATATATATATATATATACATATATCATATATATATAGATAAACATATTATATATATATATACACACATATAGAAAGTATATATAGATATATATGTTATATGTATACATACACATATATCATATATAAATACATATATTATATAAACATACGTATATATATCATATAACCATAGATATATTATATATACATACACATACATATACTATATATACATACATATACATATATAATATACAGATACATATACATATATTAACATATACATGCATCATATATATATATATATATATATATATATATATATATATATATATATATATATATATATATATATATACCGGTACTTGTACTCGGAAGGGTATAAACAATAAGTATAGCATTAACTTTTAATGTGTTTTTCTATATTTGGGGACACTTTTAAGGTTTGGGTTGCACTTCCTAAATAGTAATGCTTAATAAATAATGTTGCTTAGAATACATATTCCATAATTCATGATGAGAAGTTTAATAGTTTATACTTTGTATCAGTCGCATACATATTATTTACACTCATACGCGCGCACCGATTATTTTTAAATGGGTTACTTAATATAACACAAGATTTGATGTACAGCGGTTATTTTCTCTATTAAATTATTTTAAAAGGTTGGGTGCGAGTGTTTTTCGTTCTACCCACTCAATTGTAGTGATCGGTTCATAGAAACATACGTATTAAGCCCTGTTGTATAAAACATTCAAAATTGATACGTAAACGACTATATCTCCTTATAACATTTCATTTGGATTAATGAAATACTATCTATCTGTCTTCCACTACCTGGTGTTGGGCGTGAGGAGGTATTTTTACAATTTGAAATTCTCAATTCTCAAGCAGTGAGACTTCTACCTGTGTCTGAGACCAAAGTAAGTGACCTAAAGGCTAAATTGAATGACCTTGCACACTGCTATGCGAGTACGTCAGTATCCCATTCAGAGTTTAAATTGCACAAATAACATTTGCCGTCATTAAAACTCTACAAAATAAGTCATTGGTAATAACCAATTTGCCAAACAAACTTCATTAAAAAATTGGAATGCTAAAATAACTAATGTTAGCTGATGTATAACTGTAATTCAGTTTGCAAGTTTGTCAATGAACTTCAACATGAAATATACGTCCATTTCATTTCCCGTATAGAGTTATTCTAATGGTTCATTGGTTCCTTGTTGCGTTTACACTTGATTTCTTATACACATAAAACCATATCCCGTTTAAGATAGACTGTCTAAACATAGTGTGGTTAAAAGGAAAACGAATATATACACACTATATATACGTAAGACTTCTGGACAACACAGTGTAAACACTATGGGTATAATATTTAATATACTTATATGAAGTAACCTATACACCCTCCTCTATCTGTACTCCTCGAGGGCAATGATAACTCTGATAATTACCTTCGGGAATAAAACATAATGATTCTGTGGCTTAATGTCTTAAGTATATTTATATACTAAGCTCTACCGATGTACTGAG
>OY744526.1:111800542-111805542 GCA_963556195.1 Sepiola atlantica | reverse complement strand
TAAAAGGCTCAGAATTAAACAGTAAAAGATTGTTCAAGGTGAAAGGATTGATTTCAGCCCACGAAGTAACTGCCAGTACGCAAAGAATAGCGGAGAAGTTGACGCGCGGGGAAGCGACGCCCCAGCAGACTATAGATGGCGGTGGCGGACCATAGCAGTCGCGACAACAATGGCGGCTAGAGGAAGCGCGTACGAGTATTGATTTACTGCTCTCCAGGAGTTAGGCACAAGGCCAGTTTTTATCTTACTCCCACAAGTAACATGTGATCATAGGGCGGGTCGGGAAAGTGGGGTTTGAAAAGCCAGCGCCCTAGAGGTGAGCACTCTGGCCATTAAAAATTGCCTGGGCAGCCCCGTCGGGATTCCCCGGTAAGGGCGCCTCAGGCAGTAAGCAATGAACTTACTCCTCCCTAAAGAGGGGAGGCGAAGCCTGGGAGGGTGGACCTCCTAGAAATGCACAGGGCAGACCCATAGACCGGCGTAAATCAAGCCCCGAAGGCCAAGACAATACCAGTCTATAGGTGCAGTATCCATCGGAACAGATACTACACTTTGATCTTAGCCAAAAGGACAATTCGACACACGGCGAAACGAAGAACAGCAAAAAGGCAGTACGAATAGTAGCGACGGCAGCGACTGAGAAGCGGATTGAGTGGCTACGACACATCGCCCCATTTAGATCAACAGCGAAGGTAAATCTACGACGACCAAAAAGTTACAGGTGAAGCCAACAACGTGTAAATGTAACATATTTAAGTCTCTTTTTTTAGCCATCCCCGCTATTTTCGTTGGTTTCTTCTCTTGTCAGTCTTCTGAAGCGTCCATGTAGTTGTTTCTCTTCCCACTTTTCTTGTCTTGTTATGCGCCTCGTGTCGGTGCTTCCCGAGTTGCTCGTTGGGACAGTGTCTCTTGCTGCGGTGATTAGCCTTTCTGTGTTTTGTGTCATATATTTCTCCAGCTCTGTTTTTGAGTCTTTCACACATTCTTCTATACTTACCAGTTCTCTTCCTCCTTCGTGTTTTATATGTTTAGTCTTTCCGTATCGTATTTTGGGTTAAATAATCCAGCTTGAAGGACTCTGTTGTAAGCTTTTTTGTAGTCAATCCATGCCATGGATATGTTCTTCTTTTTATTTCCTTCAGGATCTTTTGATCGATGCAGAGAAGATCATGCGTTTTCCACCGGTTTCTGGCATCCTATTTGTCTTTTAGGGAGTAGTCCATGATTGTCCAGGAATTGTTAGATTTGTTCTCTCAGTTGTGCCGTCTAGATTTTCCACATTGTTGGTAAACAGGTTATAGGTCTCCAGTTGCTTTGCAGCGTTCCTTTTTTGCCATATTTGTCTATTAGCGTTACCTTTCCTTTGGTTATCCACTCTTGTGCGTCTGTTTTGTGGATATATACTCTCAGTTTCGGCACTTACCTTTCATGTAGGGCCGTGCATTTTGTAAACAAGTATGCATGTATTCCATCATTGTCGGCTTCTTTCTATTTTGTCATTTTCATTAGGGGTGCCTTAATACTTTCTGTTCTTCTTAAATTTCCTATAGTTCATCTTTCTATCATTTCAGCCACTTAACTTTTTTGTTATGTTATTTTAGGTGTTTCCCATATCACTTTTGAATGTGTGTTCTCTACACAACCTTTATTGGCGTCCTCTCGTAAAGACGTTTTACCCCCTCCCCCAACATGAAAATAATGTAATTCATCATTTTAAATGTGGCTGCAATGTCGACTACGTTCGTAGGACGAGGTTGAGATTGGATAGTAGAGTCCAACAACACATACCGGCCAAATTAGGAATGGAACCTTCCGGTCAAAGGACGTTCAAAATAACACATACGGGTCTTCCATTACAGATCATTTACTTTAAATCCCTCCGTGCACTAGGAATTTCAGCATGGTATCTTTCACCATTCTCTGTCATGCCCACTCACTATACCATCTAAAAATCTTGGAGACGATCCACGTTCGTCTAAAACGTCCCTCCCTTTAGAAACAAAGGTAGTGTCTATTAGGACTAGATGTGATCAGTCTCTAAGATTCATTCTACATTGTACATATACCATAACGCTATTTAATATTTTCTCCACGATCTATTTTCACTGCCTTTTTTAAATCCCTTGTTTTCTTTTAAATGCCACGATAACGCCTTTGTAAAGAGAGGGCGACACCGGTCTCCTGTTTTTTTCTCTCTTGATTAACTTTTAATCATGAACGATAAAACTCGTCTTCCTTTCATACTTACGATAATATATATATATATATATATATATATATTATATATATATATATATATATAAGGTTAGTTGACGTAAATAAAATTAGAACATTATCAGTTTCATGAATATAAAAAAACAGCAAATACGTGGCGGTCGTTTCTAAAACAATTTGAAAAATGTTATTTTGTGTTATATATTTGATAATTCCAAAAAAAACTTTCATTAGCACCCTCTTATTTTATATAATCTCATACATGAGCCAAGAGAGAACAACCGCATTGTTTAGCAATACTTGAAAACACAGATTTTCTGTGAATGTTGGAAAACCAGATGTTTTTATCATGCTATTTCACACTACTGGAAATGTGAAATCAGTAATAATACCAATAATAGGATACATCAAATTTAAAACATTTAAATCTATTAGGAACAATATGTAGATAAGAAAAATTGTAAAATTATGAATTAAAACATTAAAGCAGTAATTAAAAAAAAAATATGTATTTAGAAAAATACAGGTGACAAACAATAAAATATAATAAAATAAAACTTGATATACTGACTCAGAAAAGCAATCAAGTAGATGCTAGAACTAGGAATAATTAAAATAATTGGAATATACAAATCTATAAAACATACAAACAAGCAACGAAAATATTTTTAAAATTATATTTTTACGGAGACATACTAATATAACATAAAACATACAAAAAATCGAAAAAATAATTAGAAAAAATAATTTTAAAAAAAGTAAAATAAAACTTTGTTATAAAAATAATGCACACCAACAATTAAAACATGAAAACAGAAAAGTAAATAATTAGAATTATGGAAAAATAAGAAACAATATAACAATTATAATAAGAAAATATTAATGAGTAAAAATAAAATCAATGGTAAATTATTAAAAGGAATAATTAATAGTTTATATATCTATGCTTATAAAACCGTATGTATTTGAAAGATATATACATATATACATATATATATATATATATATATATATATATATATATATATATATATATATACTAATATATATATATAGAAATGTATATAAATAAAATAAAATTTAAAAAAAATTCTAAATCGCTTTTATATCAAAACCAATATGATAAAAATATTAAAAAATATTTTTACAACGCATCATAAAAAATTGAAATTAACAACCATAACACAAATAGGAGTGATAAACTAAAAGGCAAGTTATTATTAGATTAAGATCTTGAATATAATAGAAATGAAAATGGGAAAATACAAATATGAAGTTGATCTAACGAGGTAGGCAACGTTGTGGGTTTTTAGTGAAAGTTAATAGGTAAATAGTTTTAATGAAATCAAATCAAAAATGCAATAAGGTTTAATGTAGTGTATAAAACAATCAGAAACACACAGAAGTGTTAAAGTAGACCTTCAATCAATCAGAGTATGTTAGAATCAAACTGCCATACAGCACATCTGGAGAAATCAAAAATTTAAAAGAAATATATTTTTTGATAACTAAACCATATATATTTCTAAAGAACATTGGAAGTTCTTCAACCTTTAAAACTATACAAGATGAGAGGAAATCAAACCACTTTTTAGTCCCAAGTCTTTCGTTGGAAAATTCCTTTGCGTGTAAGTTAATTAATCTCTTGCAATCACTGCATTATTTAGTTTCCAAGCATGTATGCTACTTAATATTATTGACGGGATCATCAGTTTTTGTTTAAATTTTTTTTTTTAACATAGTTCACCCCAGACAAGGCGGGCCACCACTGTAGACGTAAGGGGCTACTAAGAAAAAAAAAAGGAGAAGGTTGGTAGGTCAACCTAAGTCGGGATCTGCTCAGCGAGATGTCTGTTTCCATTAGTTTTAAATTACTGCATGTCTGTACTGTCCGGGAAACAGGGGGCAGGGAGGGAGTTCTAGTGGCCAGAATCACGAGGAAAGAAGCTATTTGAGTAGAAGGCTCTCCGGCATCTGGGGACCTCCACAGTGAATGAATGATATTTAGTTGATTGTCGAGTTAGTCTAGTTAATTTACGTCGAGGGGGCACCAGAGTAGCCAATTCATCGCAGTATAGTCCATTGAAGTATTTGTAAAACAAGCATAAGGATGCTACATTGCAGCGATGGGACAGGGACTGAAGCTTGGTTGACAGTGAGGGACCTATTAGATTGGCGACTCTTTTTTGGACCTTGTCAAAGAGGGAGAAACTAGTAGATGATGCACCAGCCCAGATGTGGCAGCAATACTCCATGCATGGGCGGATGGTGGCTTTGTAGAGATACAGGATAATGTCAGGTGAGATGGGTTTACTAGCACGGTAGAGGGAGCCAACCTTCTTTGCAGCAGTCTTGGCAATGTCTTCTATGTATTTGTTCCAATTCATGTTACCTGTGAAGGTTAGGCCAAGGAGTTGGAATGATGCACTCTCAGGCAGGGTGTTATTTGCCATGACAATCGGTGATTGGAGAGGTTTCTCGTAGTTGTGGAAGGAAAGGAGCTCCGTCTTAGCGGCATTAAAATTTACCATCCATTTATGACCCCAATCCACTACAGTCTGGACGTCATTTTCTAAAGATTCAGCCATTGCCTCGGATATGATCGCGTCGGTTTTGCCAACATGGCGAGAGTAAAGCGTGGTGTCGTCAGCAAATAAACCAATCTCCGACTCTATGTCATCAGGGAGATCGTTTATATAGATCAGGAACAATAAAGGTCCAAGGATAGATCCCTGGGGTACACCTGCATTTATGTCATGTTGCTTGGATGAACGGCCATCGAGGAC
>OY744526.1:111793042-111795542 GCA_963556195.1 Sepiola atlantica | reverse complement strand
GTAATTTGTAAAATCAAACTGCTGACAACATGGCTGGGTTTCAAACTCAACGTGAATTAATTGCATGTCTATGTGCAAATGAGGTGTAACACAGAGAAATAGTGTACGTTTAAGAGTATGTAGACTAGAAGAAATGCGAACCATTCGTGTCCGTCATATAGATTGTTCTACATTGTTTTGATCAGACAAATGTGAGTTTGCAAAGCCAGTCAAATTAAATTAATAAAAAACATAATACAAAGCCAGTCTCTTCCTAGTAATTCTATCGCTATCTTGATTTCTTGTTCTATTTTTCTCCCTTTTCCTTTTCTAGCTACGTGTTTAATAGTATAATTACTTTCCTCGTTGTTACTTCTCAACAATGTAGAAAGGGATGGGAGGAGTAGGAGGATTTAAGAAAGTTTTAATGTGATTAATTTGACTGTGAATATACGGAGAGAGAGACAGAAGCAATAGTGATATACAGCGTATAAAGTGAGAGCAATATATAGTGATATAGAATGAAAGTGGTAAAGACTTAGTAAGATTAGTCACTTCATATGCCTGCACAAAATGCTGTGTAAATCACTCAGTTCGTATACTGTGTCTCACAACACTTAATGTAGTACAAAGGTACGAGGACGGTATGCGTGATAACTGGTTACTCTGTCAATTATTTTACGCGAAAAAATTCACTGATCTTTGGTGTTGACGCGATTTAATCGGGAACTTGAGTAAGTGGTCTGTCGTCACACATTAAATAAGAAAAAAACAAACTCATCGTAGATAATAACTTGTGAAGATGTCATCTATATTTTTCATGCGCAATTTTCCTATTTATCTGCTCGTCCTTTTACATGTGCCAATTTTTCCGTGCCATTTCTTCTGGGGCCATTTCTTACCTAAATTCGTTATTATGATCGATGCATCTTAGTTTTACTTTTAGTTTAAAAACAATAAATATGTATCATATTATTATTAGTACCAACAATTGAAAATTAAGTTTACAAAAATTTAAATAATCGTTTTTGAAATTAGAAATTAGGTTCAAGTCTCTCTAATTCCGATATGGATTCTGATACGCCAAAATGTTCCGATTTTCACCATTCCCGATTCCGAGTAAATGTCTCAACACTAAGAGGACATATATTTATTGGAACACAGGCGTGAAACGATGATAGAAACGAATCGTTATAATTTATTTTGTTGAATAAAATGAAATGTTGAGGAATTAAAGTTGCGTTACGTGTGTTGAAATTTGCTCTGTGCTTTTGTCTTTTAGATGAGGTTCAATTTCGAAGAACAATAATGGTAGTCTTTCAAAGCTTTGTTTTCAACCGATCGCCAATCTACTTATTATGCCTAATTGTCTCTCGTATTGATAAACTGTCTTTGATTGACCGATGCTTTTCCGTCTAGTTTTTCAACTCTTAATTTTTTTTATTGATAATATGTACTTGATACACGTTTTGTAATTCGGTGACTAATCACTGACGGTGTTGTATTCTTTGCTCTACTATAATTGCTCAACCAATAAAATAGTTTGTTTCGACCAAGAAGGTAGGCCTTTAAATCCGATCCAAATAATAGGGAAGAGGCTTATTTAAAAATAACATATATTTTACAATTTTGTGAAAAGTAATCATCTTTATTATATATGTTTTAATTTGCCAATGTCATTTATTTTTGGCCAACATATTTCTTTTATATTAATCCCACAGATCTTAAAAATATCTCTTGACGATTTGTAATTTACACTATTCAGATTTTTTTATTTTAAATATAACACAAGTTTTCTTTTAGTTTTTGTTCTTCAGCTGTTAGTTCAACATCAGTTAGTTCAACATCAGTTAGTTCAACATCAGTTAGTTCAACATCAGTCGAGCATATACACTCTCGTGACCTTTCTAAAATTACAAATACCATTTAACGACCTGCGTCGCTCCATAACATTTATTCATTAATCACACTTGTTAAATAGTAAGTGAACATGATTCTTCAAAACTGTTCTTTAGAACATGCAGTGAAGTAATGGTGACTGCCACTCAAATATAAAAATGAAGACGATTTTATTTAGATTGTTTGTTTAATAAAATAGTACAATTTTTTGTCGCTACGAACATGTCGACCCTCGATTTGGTTTACTTAATTCATTCATGATGAATCGAACTCAATTATAATTCCACCAGTAAACATTTAAGCTAAAACGAAAATAGCAAAATTAAACCACGCACTTTGTAAGTTCTTGACCTAAAATTACGTATACATTCTTAAATAAATCATTTACTCTACTAACGTGACCCATTTTCTGTAAACCTAACGTGTTCCGGATTACTGTACACACTTTCCCTTAGAACTTACCTACAACAGTGTACTAACCTGACAAAGAGTCTTCAAGCCTTTAAGCTGAATCAAAGTTATTACTGTTTCTGTAATCCATCCGCCAAATGCGTCGTAAGTGTCGTAAGTGTTGATAATGATACCCTCTTGTAGTCTGTTCTAGTATATCATAGGTTTATCA
>OY744526.1:111780542-111788042 GCA_963556195.1 Sepiola atlantica | reverse complement strand
TTAGTCTGTTTATACAATGTGCATTCGTTAGGCAATCCTAAATATTTATTTAGTTCTTTGATGAATCTTTAGTTTAAGGATGTTTTCGTTTTTATTTGATATGTGCCTTTTTATTATGAACATACACATACACCCACAAACGCATAAATATATATATATATATATATATATATATATATATATATATATATATATGTTTTTAAAATTCCCGAAACAGTTTTTCATGGTAAACAACTGATGATCCCTTAAAATAGTGTTAGAAACAAACTAATATAATAACTGTAAAAAATAAATTGACTTACATGAGTGATTTTCCACTGGAAGACTTGGGACTATAACGTTTTTTTTTTGTTTTTTTTTCAATATAGTTTTAATGGTTGAGAAACTTCCGAGACTATATATATATATATATATATATATATATATATATATATATATATATACATATATATATATATATATATATATACATATATATATATACATATATATATATACATATATATATATATATATATATATATATATATATATATATATATATATATATATATATATATATATTAGATAACTATATATCTCGCTCGCCATAAGAAACTCCGCTCCCGGTATAAGTAACTATTCATATTTACTACATCTAATCCATGTTTCCATTTCTTTTCTTTTTCTTTTTTCTTCTCTTTCTATTTTAACGTTTTTGTTGCACGCGCTGCATACTGTTGTCGTTTTTCGAATAGTTAAATATATGTTCAACACATCCTGTTTTTCGTTCTTTTGTTTTCTACATAAACTGTTATACATATGATCTAAAAGTTATAAATATAATGTATATTTTAAGTTGTAAGGGGTTTATGCTCTTTCAGCTCAGTTCGAGATGCGCTTAGAGATTCAAGAATAATTCGACTGTATGCCTCAGTAAATCTTACATGAGAATACACTTTTACATATTACACTTAATTTAAATTCTTTTTTTTTCTCTTCGGAACACACAAACACCATACACATGGATATTGAGTTATATATAGAGAGAGATATAGAGACACAATAAAAGTTCCCAGATTTCGCCCACATGGTCAACCAGAATTATATAAACTTCATGGTGTTAAATGACCGCATGGTGCTCATTAGCTGCTTGTAAGCGCTGATATGATAGACTGATACCCTCAATGGTTTCATTTTAAACCGTATTTTTTCATAAATTGCGGCTTAATCTGTTGGTGAAACCTGTCTACCTGCAATGAACGCCTAAATATAGAAAAAAAGACATATTCTGTTCTTGTATCTTTTGCGATCGAGCACTCTGAATTTTTTTTCTGTTCGCACGAGATAAGTACTATATATTTATTTATATATGTATACATAAGTGCAAGTATAAATAATTACAAATCCCAAATCCTTAAACTCACATCCTAAAAAAAAAAACATTCACCTGCTTTACAAAGCAAACAAACCGTCGGCTATACACTTTCATATGAAAATAAATAGTCACATAAAAATGTGAGCGTCGGAGCGATAATCGGCCCTGTTCTCACAATTCCTGTAAAAGGGTATAGTAGATCATATTTGTGGAAAAAGAAAACGTCTGCACGCAGACACAGGCGGACAATTAAAGGGGATAGCTATACACGCACAGAGCAGTAGCCATGTCCCCGGATAACGCACACCCAGTTCACCTGTCTAAGCCCTTCGCACAACTCGTTTATTTTTCTAATAAAGACGTGAAGATAACATGTGAACCATTATAAACAAATTAAAATGAAACTTAATAGTTGGTAACAGGATAATTGTGATAAGTCCCAAGAAGCTCGCTTCTGTTCCACACTATCCAGGCAACGGTTATCGTTAAGAACTATGCCCCAATGCTTCTACGGGGGCGTGCTTGGCCTAATGAATACCGTCACAGACTACGGAAACGCAATGTGTTTTGCTATTCTTTTTTATTCTTTCTTATTTTTACTTCAACCTTATCTCATAAAAGAATACACTGGTACGTTCGTTTTAGGCAGCTATCATCTCTTCAACTCATGTCAACAAATAGAATCTTCTAATCGCCAAAACACAAACACGAAAATGTAATTGATGATAATCTGGTGTCGCCGAATAATACACACTTAGATTTCAAAATACATTTACTCGGAAATAGAATAAGACGTTATGAATTTAATCCTAACTACGCCGACTTAAAAATGACATTCAAATGATATTTGCTTGACAATTATTTTACATCGTGAGAGGAACCATTTATTTTCAAATGTTTTAAATGGTTACAGTAAATAAACTGGAACGTTAAAATATTCGTTTAATTCACTTGAATCAATATTTAGCAAACAAGTATATTTGCGTTCAGAAGAAATGCTAATAGTGTAGATAAGTGTTGCCTTAGTACATGTAGAGTAATGTATATTAAAACTATTTTTAAATGTTAACCCTTCTTTTCAAATATGTTCTAAGACATGCATGTTTTTTTATAATTTTTAACCAGAGATCACCTAATCTAAATTTGTTTTAGCTTTACGTTAGTAAATGTTATCTCATCCGCAAAATCATTCTTTAGTGGGTAACGTTCCACTAACGTTTCATACATACACCTTGCTACATATTTTTAGTAACAGTTTTTATGGGCATTTTCAGATATCAGACGATTGAAACTGTGGATCTCATAGAAGCTAAGTCTATTTCAATATAATTCATAATTTACTAGCACGGCTACCCGGAATTGTCTGGGGATAAAATTGTAACATATTTCGATTCCAACTTCTATATCTCTAACTCTTTCTATCCTTCTCTATTTCGCCCTATCTTTCATCGTCCTCTTCTTTCTCCTTCGCCCTACACATCTATCTGGAGACATACATACATACACGCATACACACAGACAACTCTTTCTCATATAATAGACCCATCAAAGAATGAGTTGCCATTTTCTTTCAGAATTAGAACATAATTACACAGAGACAACGATCCTCCCAAGACGAAACCTGGTCCAGTGCACAACAAGAAAATGAATTTAAAAACAAATTAATTTATATATTATTCATTCCGGCCAACACTACAGCAAACTTTGTGTGGTTTTGTTTGTTGTCATTGTTGACTTTTAGATGGGCATACACACAGACAACTGCCATTAATATAAAATGAATCAAAATATGAAAAGGGAACGTGTTATTATGTAGCATCGGTATTTTATTCAACTATATCAGGTCATGCATAGAAATATAATAACCGATGTTATTTAACACCATGCATTTTAAAAATAATATCCCAATGTTTTGTTAGAAAGCTAGAGAACAATAACCCCGTTTTAAAGGGAAACCACACTTCTCCCTAAAACTGGGAATCAAGCACACTTACATCTCACGTGCGCATGTACTTTCTGAATAGAAAACATTAGCTGATGAAAGAAGCATCATTCAAACAAAAGAAAACATAAATGTTTCGATGAGAAGTACTGTGTATTTCTCGCAACCAGCTGCACAACAACGTTGACGGTCGAACCGATTTATAATGGGCGTTTATATTACATCGAGCAGAATATTGTTCTAAATTCATATCACGTGATGTGATAAGGGTTGTAAGGGTGTGACTTCTCCTATCTAATATAAACGTATTCAAAAGTTAACTCAAAATTGTAAAATTCATCACATTGAGATTTGGTTTTTTTTTTAATACGATTCAAATGTCTTAATAAAGTAAATACTAATGACTCTGAGCTAGACAATCTTGCTTATGTCTGTATGTGTATGTTCCTTATCTTATTGTCATGTATATTCATCTCCCGACATTAGATGGTTCATGTTAACATTAATACATGCTAAAATAAGTGTGTAAATACGTAATAGTGACGTAAATGTTGATTTTCCTTTCATATAGGAATTTTTTGGAAAGAATCCCCGTTCATGGATGTTCCATTTTGGTTTGAGGTACCCAGAGGAATAAAAAAAGAAGTTATTTGCAGTAGTGGTAACTAGATGGGTACTTGCTGTAAAGGTGTTTACAAGAGTACCATAGATTGTGGCCCAGTAGAGCACTAACATGAATATCACGATATAATAGAGAAACAAACTACCAACGTCTTATTTGTGAGGAAGAGAAGGGAACACCCTCCGCAATATTGTGAAGTCGGTCTTGCACTCGGTCAAGGCAAGAAAAAAGTTATTTGCTCGGCACTACCCGAAATGTGACAAGATTACTCGATCATAAGACGTATTTGACTGGTATACTGTTTTTAGGGTCAATCTGTAGTACTTATTTCTGAACATAAAATTATGGTTTCCGCACTCAAAGAAGTGTCTTAAGATTTCAGCTGATTTCATCATTGTCTTCGTTTGTATAGTCTAAATCTTCCTCTTCATTCCAATTTGAGCTAGTTTTTTCCCAACTTTTTCGTGACTGTTACTAGTGCTCCTACAATTATCGGTATTATATTGACTTTCCTCACGTTCCATATTCCTTTCAATTCTCACGATGACTTAAATCTTTTTTGTTCAAACCTATGAATAGTCCAGAGTACATTATTAGTGATACAACCCAGGTTGTTGTACTTTAACTAGATTTCTACAATATAGTTTTGCTTCTAAGTGTGTTCTTGTTCTTCACAGGTGTACCTTTCCAATCTTCTCTTTCATTTCTGCGGAGTAGATGGAGTCTATTCTTAGAACTCTCAAATATTTGTAGGTGTCATATTTACCAAGGGGCCTCATCTCCTCTGTGGTGAGCAGTTCCATGCCCTTCAATGTCTTAAGTTTTTATCTCCTCATTACTAGCAGTGCACAATTTTCTATTTAAAGTTCTATTTCAATCACCTTGCTTTATATTATGGTTGTGTTTATCAGCTTTTCCAGTTTCTTTTTGCTTTTTGCAAATGGCTTCAGGTCGTCCATATATAGTAGGTTGCTTATTCTTTGTTCTGAGTTTGTAAATGTGTATCCAGCAACTCAAGGAAGCCATCAGGAAAGAGATAAGAGCCATTCCGAATTCAGTCTGTAAGAACGTCATGGACAACTTCGTTCTGCGCTTCAAGAAATGCACGGAGCTAAATGGAGGCCATCTAGAACACATGCTGTAGAACGGAGAAAAAAGGCCAAATACACTAGGGTTTTGATGTGATGTTTTGAATATAATAAACTAGTTATGACCAAAATCTCATTTCATTCGGACGAAACACTAAGAAACAGGGCCTAATTAGAGTTGGGGCCCGTATTCCTTGGGTCACCCTATATATATATATACGGTAAATAATTGAAATAAAATCTACAAAATTTCGAAAATATGAGAAAAAAATATGCTAAAGATTCAATCAAATAAATATCTCATGCGATTTTCTTTTTAATCTTTGTTATCGAAAGATTTCATCACAATTGGTTGCAACAAATATTTAATCTTATTCTCTCTCAAATTCCATCTGACCTCAGATCCGCCTTGTGTCATTTTAAAATATTCCCCCTCCCTTAACATTAATGTTTACTCATTTCTTTTGATATGGTTTGATGATAAATGTTTATATTTGATTGTATTTTTCATCCGTACATTTTATTCCTTTCATTTAGACAATGCCAAGATTGTAATAATTACTATACACCATGTTTAAAAAGAACGAATTAATTAGGAAATTAATTAACATGCACTTCCGCGTATCAAAATGGCTAAATAATGCTGTGACTATGATGGACTCGTTCACTTTCTTTCTAATGATGAACGTTGGTCATCAACAAGCAACTTCGTCGACGGCTCACTCGTCGGAAAATATATCTACACGCAACTAAATCAATAAAATGTTGTATTAAAGTAAACCTAAGAAAATGTTGAAGTGAATGCAACGAAAGTGTTATTTTAAAGCCACAAACTTGCATAATAAGAGCAAGATTACTTGTTTGTACAGACGAATGCGTAAGCATATCGCACCCCACGGGAAACAAACTTGTTGACAAAAGGTACCGGAACTCTCGAATGGAGTTCCCTACAGAGCATTTACAAAAGCCTAGAGAACCGAAGTTCTTTGTCGGAAGAGCCTGATATATGATAGTAGGGACCAACGTTAAGACGTTATGTAAACAAATATACAATGTGTTTATGATGTCTATGAGTGTGTGTAGATCTGTATGTGTGAATGTTGTATATGAAGCTATAATACAAACAATTCATAAAACATTACATACTAAAGAACGGGCGAAAATGCATATTGTTGTGGTACCAAGTTACGTGAATATAACGCCCTCTTTAACTTCGCTCTTTATCCCTCTCTTACATACACATACATACACACACACACCCACACACACATATATATATATATATATATATATATATATATATATATATATTTTCATGTACTTGCATGACATTTTTCTTAAAATTATCATCCTGAGGAAGTCTTACAAATAAAGATGAAACGTTGATGAATACATAAAACACATCTTTTTGTTTTTCCTTTTTCATATCCCATTACGTCGGATTACCCTCATCCTTCCTTTCTCATATATATATATATATATATATATATATATATATATATATATATATATATATATATATATACTGTCTGTATGAAAGAAACTTGTAGCAGACGATATCTTTTCATTCTATAGTGTTCCGTTTTGTTTGTTCTGTTAGTGTTTGGTATTTTTGGTAATTTTGTTTTGTAATCATATTTTATTATTTGTAGTTTGCTTAGTGCACATGTGTATTGATTTACTCCTCTCCAGGAGTTAGGCACAAGGCCAGTTTTTATCTTACTCCCACAAGTAAGATGTGACCCAAGGTCGGGTCGGGAGAGTGGGGTTTAAAAATTGCCTGGGCAGCCCCGTCGGCATTCCCCGGTAGTAAGTAATAAACTTACTCCTCCCCAAAGAGGGGAGGCGAAGCCTGGGAGGGTGGACCTCCTAGAACTGCACAGGACAGACCCATAGACCGGCGTAAATCAATCCCCGGAGGCCAAGACAATATCAGTCTATGGGGTGCAGTATTCATCGGAACAGATACTACACTTTGATCTTAGCCAAAAGGCTAAGAACAATGAGTAGCTTATATAAGTATTAACATCTGTGTTGCATGATCAGTTGAACTTCATTTCGTCTTTTTTATCGTATTATCTTTTAGATTAGAGGTGGTTTGTATACACTATCTTGTGATATATTTTTGTATTTGTTCAAAATACTTGCATTGGAAAAGTTTGTCGAGAGTCTACGACTGGATGATTTTTGTATTTGTTTTATAATTGATGGACTGCTAGTTTTTATATATAAGCAAGCAATTATTTTCGTAAAGAGGTCAAAATGTTACACGTGATTAAGTGTAACATCTAAGAAACTCATTGTTTTAAGTCACGCTTTATTTGTATTGAAAATCCTATTGTTTGAGTTCTCGGGTTATAAAGTTCATTTCTTCATATATTTAAGAGATCTGGTATGTTTGCTTTGTAGGAAGTCGTCGTCTCTGTAAAAGACTGTGTTATATAAAAAAAATCGCATAAAACAACTGTAAGCGTATATCACAATGAAGAAC
>OY744526.1:111748042-111775542 GCA_963556195.1 Sepiola atlantica | reverse complement strand
CGTTCAACCGTGCGGGAAATCGCCAAAGAGGACAGAGTGAGTAAACATTCCGTACATGCAATTTTGCCTTGTAATTTGAACATGCACAGAGTGGCTGCGAAATGTGTGCCCAAGTTGTTGTCGCAGGAACAAAAGCACCTCCGTTTTAAAGTGGCACAGGGTCTTCTGGAAACCGCCAACACTGATCCTGGGTTTCTGACCACCGTGATAAATGGAGATGAGTCATGGGTGTACGGGTACGACCCAGAAACAAAAAGACAATCGTTGCAATGGAAGCTTCCGAGATTCCAAGGCCAAAAAAGCGCGACAGGTGCGAAGCAAAATATAGGTGATGCTGACTGTCTTCTTTGATATCCGTGAAATTGTGCATCAGGAATACGGAAGGACAATCAGTGACACAGGAGTACTATCAAGATGTTCTCCGGCGTCTCCGTGATGCAGTTCTGCGAAATAAAATAAAAACATGTGGACGACGAAAAACTGGAAACTGCATCACGACTACGCCCCCGCACATTTATCTCAATTGATTAACCATTTATTGGTCAAACATAGAATTCCAGACGTTCGCCTACTCTCCAGACATGAGTCCTTGCGAAAAATTAAACACGCTCCAAAAAGTTTTCCGTTTTGAAACTAGAAAAAAAAGAAAATGTGGAACGCGACGACAGAGATGTACACCATTCCAAAAGAAGACTTCCAGAGGTGTTTCCAGCAGTGGATTGATCGGTGGGCTAAGTGTGTGAAATCGCAAGGGACCTACTTGAAATATTTTTCTGACCTTAAGTTGGATACTTTTTAGAAAGGCCCTATATATATATATATATATATATATATATATATATATATATATATATATATATATATATATATATAATATATATATATATATATTTGTGTTCGAAGTATTAAAATATACTTATTGGATGTAAGCTATGCATAAACGCCTGTGCTTAATTTCAGATTGCTCTTTAAATTTTAGATACAAAGAGCAATAGAAGAAGGCAAAGGAATACATATCACAGTAAAATTGTCTCCGACTCACTGAATAAGCAATCATTTATTAATATTACTACAGGGTGTTTCAAAAGTCTTGGGAACATAACGATTTTTAATAACTCAAAAACTATTAGGAGTTGAAAAATGAAATTGGTACCGTTGGAAAGGTTAAAGTTTCAAGTTTTGTGGGGAATCTTCAAAGTTGCTCAATATGAGCACCATTCCTCACACGGCAGACATCTAGTCGATAGTCCATTTCCTGCCAAACGCGTTCTAGCATCTTGACGTCAATGGTTCCCACAACTGCCGTTACTCGAGCCTTTAGTTCGTCAATATCTCTTGGAAGGGACGGCACATAGACTTGTTGCTTGACAAAGCCCCAAAGGAAAAAGTCAGACGGGGTAAGATCTGGAGACCTAGGAGGCCAGGGCATGAGAACGTCATCACCTCGCCCAGATCTCCCAATCCATCTACCAGGCAGCCTTGTGTTAAGAAACTGCCTTACTCTAAGACTCCAGTGTGGTGGTGCACCATCTTGTTGAAAAATGAAGTCATCAGATTCTGCTTGTTCCAACTGAGCCATTAACCAGTCTTCCAGCATGTTGAGATAGGATTCACCAGTGAGAGTTGCCTCTTCAAAGAAGAACGGTCCATAGACACCTTTCTTGGAAATTGCACAAAACACGTTCACTTTTGGTGAATCTCGCCCGTGCTCAAGAAGTTCATGAGGATTCACAGTACCCCATATGCGAGTGTTATGCTTGTTAACTTTGCCATTCAGATGGAAGGTCGCCTCATCGCTAAAAACAAGCCGGTCATCAAAGCCGTTATCTTCCAACTTCTCTTGCATTGCAATGCAAAAGTCACGGCGAAGTGGTTTATCAGTGTCCTTCAACTTTTGGACCAACTTGAGCTTGTAAGGTACCATTTGCAGTCGTTTCCTTAAGACACGCCAGACAGTTGCTGGAGCAAGCTGAAGTTCCCTGTTGGCTCTTCTCACTGATTTACGGGGGCTCCGCTGAAAGGCTGTCCGAACTTGCTCAACTGCATCTTCTGAAGTTGAAGGGCGACCTGTTCGCTTACTTGGGCACAAACACCCATCTTTCACAAATTTAGCATGCCATCTGACAATGGATTACCTTTCAGGGGCTTCTTTTTTTAAATTTCCTGCGAAATGCACGCTGAACACATGTCCACGATTCAGTCTTTGCAAATTGGAGGACGCAAAATGCCTTGTCTTGTTTAGAGAACGCCATTACTGCACCTGGAAAGATAACACGAAAATCATTAGTATGACCAAAAACTTGATTAAGCAAGCTTTAAAATGGCACCAGTTTCATTTTTCTACCTGGAATAGTTCATGAGATATACGCCTTTGTAATATTCCCAAGACTTTTGAAACACCCTATATATATATATATATATATATATATATATATATATATATATATATATATATATATATATATATATATATATATATATATATATATATATATATATATATTTGTTCGAAGTATTAAAATATACTTATTGGATGTAAGCTATGCATAAACGCCTGTGCTTAATTTCAGATTGCTCTTGAAATTTTAGATACAAAGAGAAATAGAAGAAGGCAAAGGAATACATATCACAGTAAAATTGTCTCCGACTCACTGAATAAGCAATCATTTATTAATATTACTACATTATCAAAAAAAAACGAATAGATTTTTAACTAGATCATACCTATTCTATTTAAAATCAAAAGAGGAATATATATATATAAAATATATATATATATATATATATATATATATATATATATATATATATATGTATATATATATATATACATATATATATATACACATATAATATGGTACATATATATATACATATATATATATATATATATATATAATATGGTACGTATATATATATACATATATATATATATATATATATGTATATTGGATTAAATGTAAATAAGTATATATATATACATTGTTTCAGTGTCTCTCTCTCTCTCTTTCTCTCTCTCTCTCTCTCTCTCTCTCTATATATATATATATATATAAAAATCTGCATCTCTCTATTTCTTTTTTTCGCTCTCGCTATCTATCTCTTTCTCTCTCTCTCTCTCTCTCTCTCTCTCTCTCTCTCTCTCTCTCTCTCTATATATATATATATATATATATATATATATATATATATATACATTTATAATCTATTCACCTCATTAGCGATTTATTAATTGTAAATAATACGAAGAATTGATTTCAAAGATCACCGTTAATCCGGTGTATTCGCTGAAGCGTCCCTTTTGGCGAAAGTACCGAGCCTATAGGGGCTGTCTATATGTATGTATAGGTCTAAATCGTAATTAAGCTTATTTAGAATAATTTAATTATTGAATACGGATGATGTATGTCTAACTGCTTCAATTGGAATTTCTACATTTTTAACACTTTTTACGTAGTCTCCACGAAATATTTAAATCTGTCGTCAACGGGCATTTTCACAACCTTCATAAGAAAAGAGAGTATTTTTTAATTCGAAGAAATATCATTTATTAAGACCTTTACGTTGTTTTCTCTTAAAGTAGCGGCGGAGGATACAAATGTTTGCGCCAATAACCCTCTTCAATGTATATCAATCTTACGTCATATATGTACACGTGTTGTTCTCAACGAACTTACTTACCTTTTTCGCCCGTTTCTCTTTAAGTCATGTGACGTCAGGTTTTTGTCTAGCCACAACAGGTTGTCGTGAGATTTGAGTGCATACTCGCTGACCTCCGGACCTCCATATCTTATGTATGTGTAAACGCCGTCTTGTGGACCCACATCATAAGAATACTTATAAAATTGTATTTTACTATTTAATATTTTTCCTTATTATACAAAACTATCTCTAGATATTTTCTAGCTCACAGTCCATTGATAAAATATAGGTCGCCCTTAACCCTTAATGGCCAAGTAGAATCAACCGCAAATCATCGTTTCATCCCAAGGTCAGAACATCTCAACGATCTCATACATGGTGCACGCTCACTATGTAAGACTACCACGCTTACGATGCCCGTCGGCGTTCATGAGCCACAACTGCGTAATATCGCGGCTGGCGCACCCGTTGCTCGGCCAACCTTAAGGAAACGCAGATGCTTGTTTCTTGAGATTTGCAGCCCATTTGAAATATACTGGCAAGATCTCTGCCTGTCTATTCGAGGTTATTTAACATTTGTCACGATAAAGTTGGGTAGTTTATATCCTAATTTTTGGATCTGACCCACTGGTATCTCACATTTTCTACGATCACCACTCTACGCCTGGGGTTGGTATGCCACACAAGCGCATACCCAGCGATGCAATCCCACCTAAAATCAATAATTAATTAATAAATTCCATCAGTCATTACTACGCGTTAAGTAGTTGCCCCTCCTTTTTCTCTCTCTATATATAACGTTATTAATTTCTTTATGTAACAAAAATGAGTAATAAAATTCGTAACCCGTTTCACGCTCTGACCCTTCAGCCGCCGGCGAGCGGTAAATATACATTCAACAAGCATTAAAAAAACTAAAACAAAAATTGTACAAATTTTCTTTAATCGAGTACAAAACAAACAAAAAATTGTTAGCGGCCTGTTTTATAAACCATCGCTTTCTTTTCTATTTATTGTCATTAAAAATTATATTTTTCTTTTTCTATATTTACTTTCAATCAGTGAGTCTTTTCATGGGAGTATGTTTTCTCTTAACAATTGTGTGTGTTATATATGTGTTTCCTTATTGCTTTTAACCATTATGGGTGTATGCGTATTTATTTTATTTACTTATAACTATTTTGTGTGTGCGTGTATGTATTTTTTAAAAATTGTTTATGATAAAACTATTTGTTATACATGTATTCGTTCCCTTTTCTGCGTGCCCATTCATTGCCTTGCAAAACACATACACGTATACATATATAGAGAGAAACATTTCGAACTTATATCTTTTTCATCTTCACTCAATGGTCTTTCTTTTTCTTTTATTTTCTCTCGCTCTGCTTCGCCCGCTTTTACTCGATCGCTGCAGCCGCCCCGCTTTAATTGTGTCTCTCTTCTCATTTTCTACTGTCTTTTTCGTTACTGTGTAACTAAACCCAATCCTATTCTTCTTTTATTCAATACCAATTTCGTTGTCTGTGTAATCCTTTTTTTTTCTTTCTAATGTTGAGTAGCCTAGAATAACAAGTACCAAATAAACGTTTGTTATATATACTTACCGATCGTATCTATGGGACGAATTCTTGCTCTGGAATAAAAGGCTTACAACTACCAAATAAAATAGAATTTCCTGGAATTGAAGAAAGAGAATTTTTTTGACTTAGTTCACACCAAACAAGGCAGGTTGCCACTGTAGACGTAAGGGTCTAGTGAGAATTAGGGTGACAATTTATGTAAGACCGTTATTAGATGACTGCTGCTAATAACGTACTTCATAACGGCATTCATTTTTTGTTTGTTCTCATCCACCACCATGCCGAAGTTTGGACAATTTCTGACAAATCAAAATTAATAATTGTATGATTTTTCTGCATTTTTCTTCATCCTGAGGATGTCTACAATAAAGACGAAACGTTGATGAATACATAAATAATATAGTGTTTGGGTTTCCTTTTTCATTTTCCATATATATATATATATATAAATATATATATATATATTTATAAATATATATATATATATAAATATATATATATATATATATATAAATATATATATATATATAAATATATATATATATATATATATAAATATATATATATATATTTATAAATATATATATATATATATATTTATAAATATATATATATATGAATATATATATATATATAAATAAATAAACATATATATATATATTAATATATATATATATACATATATATATAAATATATATATGTATATTGAATGATGGAAGTTTTTTAGACCAACACATCGATAAACATGAAGCTATTCTGAACACTGTGATATAGGTAATGCTTAATGTTTTGACATTGAAGGGCCGATAATAAATACGAAACCATATTTACAGAGTGTGTATTTCCAGAAGTACAGAAAAGTAGGTTACAGTAATTCGATATCCTGCAACAATCCTTGATTTACTTTTTCTGTAGAAGCACCCATCAAATTTGCTGATATTTTCAACTTCGTCACTTTTAGCAGTTTTGGTATTGTTTTTAGATTGTATTTTTAACTCTGCGGGGTTTACCTATGCACCATATGCGACCACACATTATTTCTCATTTGTTTATCAAATTTTGTTGGTTAATTAATTTTCTTTGTGCATCACATTCTTCCAATATGCCACATTCTGTTTTGCTCAGTGTTTCTTGAATCTTGGTTAACACTAATAAAACGTTAACAGTCCTCTGCGATATGTTTAAGCATTAAACCAGGTCTAGTTTATCAAGAAGCGTTCATCTGATTTTTACATCCGTATTTAATACATAATTCGTGCGAAGATTAGACGATTTGAAATGATGGAAGTGTGTGTTTACTACGCGAGCAAATGTAGTGTAGTTTTCATCTTCTTTTCTTTGTTAGATTAATAAATATACACTTTCTGTGAAAAAATACATGTTAAAGCTAAATTATTTAGTTAATAAGTGTGCCGCTTCAATACATGTTACAGTGCTGTTTTTGTGGTAATTGACGAATTTTGAATGCTCAACCGAACTTTTTTAATAGCAAATTAATCTTTTTAAAATTACTCCAATTCGCACAACCCGTATTATTAAGATCTTTTTTATCGTCTAAAATACGAAGCAAACGTACTCTCGTTCTAACTGTCATACATAAAATTATCGATACTGCTCTAAATAGCGTTTGTTGCAAATGCACTTCCATCTTCAACATTTCTGACATCTATTCGATAATTCGTATGCTTTTCCTGTTGTATAAACATATTTCCGCATGCTTTTATTTGTTCTAATTGTTTATTTTCATTAAATAATTGCTTTTTGTACACTTTTGACTTTCGAAGCTTTTTTTAATTTAATTACCTTATATTCAATTTTGTATAATTCATTTTTTCTGATATTTCATAACTTCATTTTGTGATTTCAGTTGTTAATATTGTTAGCGTTTTATGATGCAAATAACATTTCTCTATTTGCCTTCCATAAAATAGGCTATCAATGTTCGTACATTGCTTTTGCATACAATCGTAACTTTTTCATACTGGAAAACAAATTTTCACTTCTTCGCGAGATAAGAAAAACTAAGTTTCTTCACAATTATTTACGTGTTTCTGAGTACACCATGAAGTAACGATGACAATGGCAGACGTTTTGTATGTGTTATCTAGTCAAACGATTTAGATTTAGAAACCTAGTTTTAGGGAATTACTTGAAATCTTTTTCACCAACAGAGACCTTTTTTTCCATTCTATTTTATGAGGTTGGAGTGTAAACTTTGCAGATTTATCAGACCTTGTCTGTTAAAAAGGCTATATGCCTTTTAACTTTTCGTAGTTCGTGTTGTAATTAACAATTCTTTGAACACATCGCCTAAGTCTTTTTTGAAAATACAAGATCGCGACTTGTAGTAAGGGTTATATTGTGTCTGACATAAGTCAAAGTCCTTATTAACTGTGTAACATAAGTTCAGGTTATGTTGTGTCCGAATAAGTTTTAGTTCTCGTTGCCAATGTGGTGACCATGAAGGGTGAATAAAAATAAGAAAAAGTGTGGTGTATTTATAGCAGCGTGTATTTAAACTGTACAGAAGATTATGTTACAAAAAGACAGCTTGCCATACAGTCATGAAATCTTCACACCCTAACAATATTTAAATCAAGTAAATTACTGCATACTACTTAATACATAGATAATTCTAAAACAGGGAAATTATATAGTATTTTCTAACAATGTGACAATCTAAAATTATTTTTTTCTATTTGATGTACGTTATCAATATCTCATATGCCTGTCTTTATCGCTTATATATGTGTGTTATGTCGCCCTATAATGGAGCGTGTTTTTATTTATTTATATATCTTTTCATTATTACATAAAAAAAGTTATTCATAGACACATGTTTCTTGATATCCACCAGTCATCAATATGGCTGCATTTTGTAAGAATGGCATCCGCAACTACATTTTCTGTAGTCATAGATCTTACTATGGGATACGACTCCTTTCTTGAAATATGTACGATTTTCTTATCGCGTAAACATTAAGTTAAGTTTTTCTTGTTTTTATTGGCGATGATTAGAGCATGTTAACGCTGCCTTGCATGTGATTGACTTCCTAAGTGATGAGGAGTTTCTTTACTTACATTCCAATGTCTGCATTACTTTTATGTACGGTAACATTTAAAAAATGTATATATATATATATAATATATATATATATATATATATATATATATATATATATATATATATATATATATATATATATACAGGGTGGGCAAAAATAAGAGTCCTATTTTTAAAAATTCATAACTTTTTTATTTATTGATTTTTTTAAATTTTTTTTTTAGAATAAGTAAAGGACCCCTTCCGAAGCAAGAATGAGCCGTATTAGCCATAAGGAACGTACCCTCATTTAGAAAACATTATTTTTGCTTAAAAAACTCAAAACAGTGTAAAAAACAATACTTTAGTTTTTGTAGGTTTTAAGAAGTCTTTTTCGGCTAAAATTTGTTTTGTTTATTTCAAAAAACCTCGGAAGGGTCAGTCTACACACACATAAAGTTTGGTGAGTTTAACTTTTATTTTGTGGAAGTTATTCAAATTCAAGTTATTCAAATTTAAAGATAGGACCCTTATTTTGGCCCACCCTGTATATATATATATATATATATATATATATATATATATATATATATATATATATATATATAGAACAGAAACACAAAAAGCAGCTAAAAACTGAGCAATGGTTAAAAGCGCAGAGACAATAAAATAAAAGGACAAAATACATGCAGAAACCGGGATATTACTGAACATATACACATGATTCATCACCGCACCGTGTTGAATAGAAAGAGGACACTGACAAAGGAATAACTACGTAATTTTCTTTAGATAGCCCAATAATTCTGCACTCTAAAAAGTAGGTACACGACCACAAAAACAACTCCGGGAATAAGAAAACACATCGCCAATGATAGCCGCACAAATGAAATTCGTCCACAAACAACTACATCAATCGTATTTCAACTTATCAGTGCTTAGTGTGTGTCACCTGGTTCTCTGAAGTAGTTTTCGCATTCGCAAATTCCTCTCAATATTTCAGTTGTCGATAATTTTATTTTCCTTGTTGTTTTTGTTGATAATCATCATGATGATCATGATGATGATGATGATTCTTATCCTCAAGAATAAGTGATAAAAGATCAACAGAAAAAATAATAGCAATTTGATGATGATGATCCTCATCATCATGATAATGGCGAAGCATAAGAGCACGCAAATGCACCATAAAAGGAAACAAGTAAAGTAAGTTTTTCAAAGATAAAACGAGAAATGGAAAAAAAGAACGTAACTTTTTTTATATAACAGCATGCTTGTCTGTAGCTTCCATAAAGGACGATGAGAAAGGCACGTGCAAGTCTTTTTTTCTCAGGTGAAAAAAGGGGTATGGACAACAAAAACTAAAATAAAACAACAATAAAAAAAATGCATTACAGAATGAAGGAATGAGAAACAAATCTAAGAGTGAAGAAATAGTAATACTAATTAGCCACGATTTGAATTTATGGTGTCAGATACCCCATAACCCACCCTAATGAGCTGGTCGACAGCTGAGAGATTATCACGTGGACAGAGTTCTGGTGTCCCGCGTCGGTTTTCGTGTTGAATTGAAAATGGTGAGACTGTGTTTGCCGGAACCGGTCCCAGCATCATAGCGAATTGAAAGAGGTGACAGGTAGGGCAAAGACGCACGCGAATGAATGGCCCATATCACACACAAGCTCGTCCACATACACAATTACACGGATGTAGACACACGAAAACATGCACATGCTAAAAAACGCGGCTGCACTTATACTTACGCAGGCGCACACGTGTCTGCGCATATGGAGGCATACACATATACTCACGCATATGCACAAAATCACGTAAAGACATGATGCAGTGACGCATATAAGACTACGGCCGCCTACACATATACACGCGTAAACTAGCGCTGCATACACCTTTGCACGCTAGTAGTTAAGGGCGATTTTTTCAAAGAAAAGTTCCTGGGGTGAAAAGCAGTTTCGTCCTTTTTCCCATGTCTATGATACGCACTTCTTGCTGGGCAAGAGTAAATCACGATCACTAAGTCCGTTAATGTGTCCAGTATTCTTTTCCTGCCATTTCCTTTGATTAACATCCGTTTAACTTGATATCAATCGAAAAACCTTACTCTAAACTATCATTTTTCTTTTCATTTTTAAGATTTTTATAAGCGTGTTTGTTGAAACTATCCTTTGCTTGGTAAATGATCTTACGCCTGGCCTGATGTCGTTATACCTACTGTCACTTGATCAATTTTCTTATATAATAAAAATAACAACATTTTCAACTGGAATTCACACCTAAGGTTGTATTTTCCGATCCAAGAAATTCATACATACGATAATGAATACACTTTTGTTCAACAATACACACGGATTCACAGGTGAATTATACCAGGAATATATATATATATATATATATATATATATATATATATATATATATATATATATATATATATATATAAAGGCTTTGTAGACTGGCTGAACCGAGGATCTCTCCAATATTATGAGGAGAGAATGATAATGGCTGCTCAAGATGAGTGGTCTCAGCAACAATAACAAGTGCAGGTTCTGCCACACAGTAGTTGAGAGTGTGAGACACTTGACATCCATTTGTAAGGTTCTCCTGGGGGATGGCTATTATACAATACGACACAACGGAGTGTGTAAATAACTTCACTGGACTATTTGTAAAAAGTTGAATATCCAGTGTAGCAGCAAGTTCTGGGAGCATATACCAGAAAGAACAGTTGGAAATAATGTATACACCATCCACTATGACTATTCAATCCCTACAGCTACATATCAAGAAAACGGTTTACCGAGTGCAAGTGAACTACTAACAATTAAACTTAAAGGGACGGTTAGCATCTTAAAAAGATATCTAGGCTGGAGTGTCTTAAATAGCTGGTGAATGTCTGGCAACCGGTAGGATGCCCCATCTCCAGCAAAAACGGAAAGATAAGAAAAATAAAAAAAAGAGTGAGAAACAGACATATACACAAAAGTTTGAAAAGGAGTGTGACGGAGCGTTACGACATTTTATTGTTATTTGTCCTCTCATAACTACGAGTTAAACATGTTGCTTCTGTAAAGACGGAAATTAAAATAAAACACCCAAAACTCCTCAAACCAATCTTATCAACGGCAGAACTCCCTCTAAAGTTAACCCCTACCTCACCTTTGTTAGGGGGTGAAAATGTGGTAGCGTTCGATCTATACTGTCTGGAACTTCAGGTCCAGACAGGGCCACCAATCGTAGACAGGTTTTGTACCAAGAGGTTAACGGTCGCAACTCGGCAAACGGATCTCAGGTGAAAATCCAGGAGGCGCCGTCATCTAGATGCATAGTTTTTCTTGTCTCTGCTTTATGCGTGTGGCCAGAAAATACGTATTAGGCGTGGAATTGCAAATCAATAGCGCGAGAGTAGCAAAGTTGCTTCTTCGCCATTCCATTGTGTTTTCTTTGTCAACCCTTATCGGGCTTTGTATGCAATTGATAAGCCTTGCTTCTATCGGTGTTGGTGGGGGGGGAACTTGTAATTATGTAGTCGATTTGTGATTCTCATTTGTGACTTTAGAATGTTCCACATTGTAAACAGGTTATTGGTCTGTAGTTGTTTGGAATCGTTTCTTCTTCGGTGTTCTTTTGTACGAACGTAGTACTTACTTTGCTTATACATTCTGGTGCGTCTGTTTTTTGTTTTGTTTAAGGAAATCGCTCGAGACAAGGAACGAAGCCTCTTGATGTAAGGAGCTAAATATATACTATAGCTAGGCCAACAGCTAGCCAGACAAGTATTTGATGGATAGATTCCGACCCAGAAAACAGCAATTTTCCTTTAGTTCGAAACATCGTCCATGGAAGATGAGGACTAAATGGCAACATAATGGAAGCGAGTGTTTCGAGGGTGCGGAAAGTAAACCCAAGGTCCACTTTCGATTCCCTTCGAGTCCACTTTCTACTCTTTTTTTTGGATACATCTTCTCACCGTTTCATTAGCCTTTCATGTTAAATCGTGAGATTAAACTCTTGTCTGAATGTATTACGTTTTAGCCTAGCACTTTGTAGTTATCCATTTTACTTAAAGTTGTCCACATTTCTTTCACTAATTTCTGTGTCTGTTCTTCTTCATTTTCATAGAATTCTTATTTCATGTATTCAGCAATTTGGCATTTCTGTTGTGGTCTTGAGACTTGCTCCATATCTTGCTCTAGTGGTGGTTTGTTTCTCTCACGTGCGGGTTTCTGTGCTTGTGTTTACCTTGTTCATATTTTGATAACACATAGTTTTATTGTTTTCAAAGGTCTTGTTTTGTTTGCACTGTTACTATGCTCAGTCAGGGAAGTAAGTGTCTATCTAGACTGAGTCAAAGTTTTATTTTGTTCCAATTAAAAGTTCGCCTTTTCAAAGAGCTACACTATTAACACATCAATAAAAGGCACCAAATAACACCCTCCCCAATTTGTTGTGGTTCGTGAGAAGGTTGCGCATAACAACTTTTGCCGAATTTAGCTCACATACTTAGAAAGTTTGCTCACTCCTGGCGTTATTTTAGTCTGCCAATATGAAACGAAAATTTGAACGTGATAGTTTTCTGCAGTAAACACACCGAATCGAACATTTGTCGCAAAGTAGACGCGTATGGTTAAAGATGATTAATAAAATAAGAAGAGGTGCACAATCCCGTTATAACCTGTTTAAATCTGACAAAAGTCGGAGGTATCTGAATTGTTAAGAAGGGATTGCACCCCTTTTTACCCCTTTTGAATGAACCTACATCAAATTAAATATAATATACATTATCTTGATGTGTATCATATACATACAACAATATACAATATATATTATATATATACAACCCTTTTTTCGGCTTCTGATATGCATAATGGTTGGTAAGTTAATTGAGGACGGCATCTTAGACATACACATATATAAACATATACATCTATTCAGGGAACGGTAGAACTCTCTCTGACATTTTAAAGTTTACAAAAGAAATAGGATACACGATTTCGTAATACTTAATATAACTGTTGTTTCAAAAAAGAGTTACCGTTCTTGGCAATTTGAAGTAGATAGTGCGCTTTATTTGCTATACACTTATAGATATGATTTCTAAATGGTTTTCATCATTCGAAGAGTGATTGCAGAAATATTCGTTCCTTTTTACACAGTGAGTTATTTTTGTAGATATAAATTCAGATCAGTATGTAAAATTCGCCTGACTTTTTTTATAAGAGAGTCCAAAAGGTGAAGCCTGTTTGCGAGCTTAACGTGTACGAGACTGAGTAAAATAAAGTATCACACTCTCTGGAGTTAGAACGCTTTGGGGTTTTCCATGTGAATTTCATTAATGTGCGGAGGTTATGCCTCTGAAATTAGCTTCAAATAGTAGTATTGACATTCTACGCGGAGCAGCATCCGATCAAACTTGCAATGAACTCGAAAAACTGTGTTGCAATTACAGATTAACAGCTCTTAAAACACGTTTCAACAGACAAAGCACGGTGTGAACCAGCCTTAACCATCTTGCTGGATTTAACATGATGAACCCAAAATAGTAACTTATCTGCTAAATAAAGCATATTGCATACGTTTATTAAAAAACACAAGGGATACCCTACAATATGGGAGTCTGCATAACCTAATATATATATATATATATATATGTATATATATATATATATATATATATATATATTATATTATATATATATATATATACATATATATATATATATATATATACATATATATATATATATATATATGTGTGTATTACTATTTCATGTATCCACATAACATTTTATTAGGATATATCATTCTTTATGTATCAATTTTTAGTATTTACTGCAACAGTGCTCGATACGTAGGTAAAGCTAAGTAGTAATCTATGGAAATATATTTATGACAATGAAAAGCGGGATTAAACGCGGGAGCCTCTGTGTAGGTTAATTGCTATAAATATATGTTCATAGCGAACTATATATATATATATATATATATATATATATATATATATATATATATATATATATATGTGTGTGTGTGTATATATATTTATATATATATATATAGTGAAACTGCCTTCGAATTCTTAAGATTTTAGGGGGGATTTTTAGGGGGGGGGTCGATCTGTTTTTGCTGTATTTTCCATTGCGTCAGTTTACTTCAATGTACTCAAAATTTACAAGCTTTTATCGGAACACTCTTTTTTAAAAATCTCTTCCTTGTTTCGATTCTGGTTTTTATTCTAATTTTTTGCTACAACTTGAGTACACATCTAACTATTCTCTGAAGAGTGACAGATGGGCTTATGAACTGTAAGTGTTTCCCCCATTTGTAAAGAAACACGTGTAAGAACCAAAAAGATTAAAGATAGAAATTGTTTTTATATGTAAGATAAAAATTGGAATGATAATATCCACTTAAGGGTTGAAATAACATAAAAAAATATAAAAACTTGAAAGAAATTATAGTAATTATGTCTTTGGATTGATTTTTACATGATCATTAGAATATACATAAAAATATATATATATATATATATATATATATATATATATATATATACATACACACACACACATATATATATATATATATGTATATATATATATATATATATATAGAGAGAGAGAGAGAGAGAGAGAGAGAGAGAGAGCCAGAGAGAGAGAGAGAGAGAGAGAGAGTCATTTTCTTATTTATGTAAACATTGTTAAAAATTACAGAATTCGTCTGTTTAATTATATCTTTTGATATTTTTTCAATTATTTTTATGGTCTTTTTGTATTAAAATAAACAAAATAAATAAATGTTCCATAGGTTTCCCGAACGTTTTCGGTTCTTCGTCGAATCATCCTCACGTATCAAAAGCAAATGAACGCAAAAGCTGGAGAAAGAAGTGAATTAATAAGAAAATACGGCTGAAGCACGTGCAGAGAACGTTTTTTACATTGTTCCAAAAACTTAAATTCAGCAACGCTGGATACCATCACAGAACAAACTCGCATTACGTTTAGCATTTTACCACTGGCTTCATATGTGATGTTGTTAATTTATGTTGTTGTGTTTTTAAAAAAATAATCCAGTATTTTTTTAGTTCTTAAAACCTATGGAACATCTATTAATTTTTTTTTATTTTAATACAACATAGATCATCAGAAAAATTGAAAAAATAAAAATAGGTATAATTAAACAGCAAATTCTGTTATTTTTAACAATGTTTGCATACACATATATATATGTACATATATATATATATATATATATATATATATATATATATATATATATATATATATATATATAATCATATGTAATCAAGTTCTAGTTTCCGTACATATAGATGTGTAGAGCCAGTCTAAAAGAAAATAAAGATCTCTAAAGTGAAGGTAACCGATTATTACTATTTTGTTGGTTTGTTTATTGACAGGTAATTTATTGGATATTTACAAGCAACTATGTGTATGTCATATCTTATTCTAGTGAGGATAACACATTTCTATAAATACTGCTTCAGTAAATGCGCGCCGATCTTAAGTATTTTCTCTTCGGGTGCTTGTCTATATTAATTCCGGTAGAAATGCGTACGTTAATTCTAAGCACCAAAATAAAACGCGAGAAGATTAGGATCCAATCCACTATCCTCCCTTACATCAACCAAATACAAACAAAAATCTGTTAACCAGCAAAGCCATTCACATTGTGGAACAGTCTGTAAACGTCTGGTCACCGATTCCTTCTCACTCTGAATTAATAATGGGACTCGTTAACCTCACTAGTTATTGACTTTCCCGCTACTATATTTTTGAGCAATTAAAGTAATAAGGATATCTTGGCAAAATAGTTACCCTGTTCCGCCTAAGATTTTAAAACTATAAAATAGCGACCAGTGCCCGGTGACACAGCACTGTAACCTACTCAACCACAAAATGTTGTAACCGCTGACATATTTCGGCGTTTTAGTCTTACAAAACTTTGCAGGTGTTTACATACATTCGTAAACTTACTTTCAGATCATTTAAAACTGATGTTACTTTTATTTTAATTCTGCCAACCTAGACAAAAATAGAATAATTACGGTTATGATTGCTTACTAATATTCTCGATACGTATTTATAAAAGAACTCAATTCTTATGTCGAAAAGTAATGCTACATATATATATATATATATATATATATATATATATATATATATATATTTGTAAATATATAAATATATATATATATATGTATATATATACATATATATATATATATATATATATATATATATATATATATTTGTAAATATATAAATATATATATATATATATGTATATATATACATATATATATATATATATATATATATATATATAAATAAATGTTTTGAGGTACAAAATTTATAAATACATTTAAAAAGAATACGCGGGAATCTCTCTAAGGCCGTTTCGACTATCATCTCGTCAGGAGAAAGTCGATAGTTTTAATTAATAATAACGTCGAAAGAAAGAGCAAAATGGGGAAATTGAGTGTGCCAAAATTAACGTTAAAGCGATTAAAATTAATTTTAATGATTTCGTTAAAAGTCGATTAAAAGGCACTACGTTAGGGGATAAAAAAAAAAATTGGGAAGGAGTTCAAACTTCCCCAAAGAGATTAAGCGATCTTACAAATTCCTTCTGCCGGCACAAGGAAGGTTTTCGAATAGCAATAGAGACATATTCCAATATTTAAAGTTTGAACTCCTTCCCAATTCTTTTAATTTTGTCCATACTATTAAAGATAGTTGTATGGGAGAAATTAACATTGTCGACATTTTCTCGATTACTCTTCAGTAGTTCCAGTGTTTTAGCAAAACGTTCATTTTGTCTTTCCTCGCGGTCAGCTTGTGCCTGATTTTGTCTTTCCTCGCGGTCAGCTTGTGCCTGTAAAAATTTCATGAACATTTTTGATAAGTCTTCCATTTTTTTTTTTTTTTTTTCGAGTCACAATTGAAAACAATGTATGCAGTACATTTAGTTCTTTGGAGTTTTTTTTTTCTAGTATTTTAGTAATTAAAATACTCTTAAATTGAGATTACCCTTTTTTTTCTGTTTTTTTCGTGACGTTTTACTGTATTATCCGTTATCCAGTGACAACTTTTTAATTAAAAAAAATCGTTTCCTTGAGCTTTAATTTCTAGCTATGGTATTTCCTTTTAGTACCGCCGCCAAACAAATTATTAATTAAAAGATTCCTTTAGTTGTTGTTTTGCTAACGGGGAGCAGTAATTAGAATCCACTGGTGAACTTTTTTTTCCTTGCTTTTCGTAATACGAGTCTGACCTGTCGTCTTGCGACAGGACAAAATCCGCTTTTTGTTTGCAAGTTAGTCCTATAGTAATACAAAACAGATTTGTCGTTTAGCGACAAAACAAAAATTCACTTTTACATTCGTTTGCAAGTCGGATTCCCAGAAAACGGCGTAAATTGTCGCTTTTGCCACGTTCGAGTTTTTTTGTTTTTTTTCACTTAAGTTGAAACTTTTCTTTAGCGTAAAATCCGTTTGCTCGTAAACACTTTGCATTGTACTCTTTTTTTTTTTAAATAGTTCTTCGTCAAACTGTTATATTTGACGCTTCATATCTCGTCGCCAACTGTTGTGGTTGCAAGGTTGAACAATAATTAGTGAGGAATACAATGAAGACGCAAACAACAAGGAGAATGCAATAATAAGTGTATTAAAGAAAAGGTATAGTTACAGTATGTACAAATGAAGGTGTCGAGTCAGAGAGTCTTGGTGGGAGGACATGTACGCTCTTCGGCGTCACTTCCGGTGGCATTTAGGTAACACACACTAAGGCCAACCTAGGCTTGCCATTTATAGTGTAACGTTATTCGTATATGCAAATGAGTGGTTGCCACCACAACAATATGTATGTGGGTTTATGTGTATGTATGTATATGTATATATATATATATACATATATATATATATATGTATATATGTATATGTATGCACCTGTGTGTATAGATATACATATGTGTATACATACCATGCATCTGTGTATATATGATTTTATGTACACATGTGTATGAGTGGATGTACGTGTTGTGAAGTGAGTATTCCTTAAACGTAAGCCATACACAAGCGAGAGGAAAGACCTAAAAGAGACACACACACGTTATTACTTCGTTGCTCTCTGAATGCGTACTGAGAAAGACACGTTGCACACCGAGCCTTTTATTTACATAGCATGAGAAATATACAAAGGAGATAATTACAGATTACAGATAATTACAGAATGACCAATGTATGGGAGATAATAAGGATACTCTTATAGCTCAGATGTAAACATCGTTGTCGTTTCCAAATATACGACACTACAGTACGGATGTGTGTTTTTTATTCGTCTGTGAGTGTGTGTTCACATATCTTTGTGTGAAGAGCGCCTACGAATCTATAGATGTATCTAGGACCTGATACTTCACCCCGATTTAACTTTAGAGATCTCTCGCTGCAGTTGCTTAATGTTTATGTCTAGCTGATGCTACATAGCCAGACAATAGGCCCCCACTCTGCTTCTATATCCTTCCAGCTCGTTTCCCTCAATTGTATTCGTTTTCTCTTTCTTCCTTTTTATTAATTTATTTTATATTTACTATATATTTCTACCAATATTTCTTTAATATGTCGAACTTACAAGCCTGTACCCTTCTTCTTTTGCCACTCTCTGATATTGTATATCCTCCTCTCATTTATCTTCGTATTTCGTGATGTCCCCCGCACCTCCCCGACCTAAAATACATTTAAGTTTTCGCTTAAGTTACCTCCTGCTTATTTAAAATTGAAGCTGAACATTAAATATTATATTTTTCATTTTCCAACCCTTTTTTGTTAACAATTGTTTTTTGATCAGGACCTACTGCATATTTCTACTCCATCACATTTTTTATATATACGTCACACCAGGAAGTTATGGTTTGAAAAAAAAAACACTTACTATCAGCTCCTAAGACCCCTTCATTGAACATTTTAATATTCAACACCGAGTAAGTCTTCTGAACCTTTCTGTGTGGTTTTGCTTCTTCTCTGTTTTCATTATCAATTTGCATACAACCTGAATACACTCTTCACTGTCATCTACTGCATCGATAGCAAGAACATTTTCCGCCTGGATTACTTTCTCATTTTTGGACTACCAATCACCACCTGTATTGTTTTTAATCGACTTCTTTCACATTTTTTAAAAATTGTTTGAAACTTTCTGACAAGTGCACTGTATACTTCTAACTAAAAAGTGTGTTTTGGGCCGATATATTTGATGTTTTATATGCACTTGTATGTTTTTATTATCAATTTGCATACACCCTGAATACACTCTTCACTGTCATCTACTGCATTGATAGCAAGAAAATGTTCCGCCTGGATTACTTTCTCGTTTCTGGACTACCAATCACCACCTGTATTGTTTTTTAATCGACTTCTTTTACATTTTTTAAAAATTGTTTGAAACTTTCTGACAAGTGCACTGTATACTTCTAACTAAAAAGTGTGTTTTGGGCCGATATATTTGATGTTTTATATGTACTTGTATGTTTTTATTATCAATTTGCATACACCCTGAATACACTCTTCACTGTCATCTACTGCATCGATAGCAAGAAAATGTTCCGCCTGGATTACTTTCTCGTTTCTGGACTACCAATCACTACCTGTATTGTTTTTTTAATCAACTTCTTTCACATTTTTAAAAAATTGTTTCAAACTTTATGACAAGTGCACTGCATACGTCTAACCAATAAGTGTGTCTTGGGCCGATATATTTGATGTTTTATATGTACTTGTATGTTTTTTATATATATTTTAATATATTTCTAATCTTAATTTTTTAACTGTAGTAATGTCATTGCGGTAATGATCCCTTGAAGAGAAGATTTTCTTTTAAAACTCATGAGTTAAGGACGCAATATCTCTCCTTGTGTTTGAACTTTAATAAAATCTGATTAATTTCTCATTTTACTATGTCATTAAATTATTATTATTGCTCTATATACTATATTGAGCTGTGTTATTATCGTCGTAGTCTACTGGCTAAAGATAGTGTTTATATCTTTAAAGTATTATCTTACCATACATAAATATATGTATATATGTATATATTATATATATGTATATATGTATATATTATATATATGTATATATATATTTCATGTTTTTTGTGAAGTACGAAATTGTATTATCGCAAGCATGAAGGGAAAATACATTTTTTCGTTCATGATTAAAAGTTAATCAAGAAAAAAAATTGGAAACAATCGATATATGTGCCGATTTTTCATAGCGTGACAATTTATCGTCTCCTTCCATTCCTGAAAGCATATTTGTGCAGTTGATGAAATTTGCCACTGCATCCGTTGAATTCAGTTTTAACGATGTTATTTATAGGCAAATAGACGGTGTATCTATGGGCTCAGTCCTAGGACCAACTATGTCGAATATTTTTGTTGGTTTCTATGAGAAGGCTTTATTATCTGGACCCACTAAACCTTTAGTCTACTTTCTATATGTAGACGATACATTTTGCCTTTTTAATAATAACATGGAGGCAAATAAATTATTTTCCTTTCTCAAGAAAATGAATCCCGCATTAAAATATACGTATGAATGAGAGTGTAATTCCACTAAACCTTTAGTCTACTTTTGATATGTAGATGATACATTTTGCATATTTAATAATAACACGGAGGCAAATACTCCCATTCCTTACTCAATAAAATACGTCTCGCATTAAAATATACCTATGAAGGAGAGCGTAATTCCACTTTAGCTTTCCTCGATGTATTAGTAAAAAAACCTATCGAGTTACATTACATCAATCTACCGTAAACCTACGTTTACAGGATGATATACTCGCTTGTATTCATTATGTCCTAACAAACGAAAGGTAAACTTGATTTTGACATTAACATGAAGAGACCTTATGATTTGTTCAAAATCAAAATTGGACGAAATAATTAAAACTATAACTAATACTTTGTCCAGCAACAGCTATCCTCTTGATGTGATTAAGGCAGTCATCAAAAAGAAATTAAATATTTTTTTCCGAAATAAAACCAAATACGGTGACTAAATTTCCGATTTACATTCGTTTACCTTGGTCAGGCTCAGTAAGTGAGAAATTCGCCAAGACAAATCAGCTCAGCAGTTGAAAATTGCTATTTTGCTTCGAATGTGCTTGTTGTGTTTTCTACAAAACATTTATTGGCGTCCTCTTGTAAAGACGTTTTGCCCCCCCCCCCTCCATAAAGATAATGTAATGTATCATTTTAAATGTAGTTGCAGTGCGGACTACGTGGGAAGGACGACGTTAAGATTAGATAGTAGAGTCCAACAGACCATTCCGAGTAATATCAACGGACGTTCAAAATGAAACATCCGGGTCTTTCATTACAGACAATTTACTTAAAATCCATCCGTGCGCAAGGAAGTTTTACATGCACTCCTACACCATTCTCAGTCATGCTCACTCATTATACAATCTAAAAATCTTGGAAACAATCCACGTTCGTCTAAAACGTCCCTCCCTTTGTAAACAAAGGTTGTGTCTATAAAAACTAGATGTGATCAGTCTCTAAGATTCCTCCTCCGTTGTAAATATACCATAACACTATTTTAATTTTGTCATTCTCTACTCTCTCTCTCTTTTACCCCCTTTTTTAAATCCGTCGTTTTTTTTTAATCTCTCGATACATCCTTTGTTAAGGGAGGGCGAAACCGGTCGGCTGGCTGTTAAAAAAAATTATTGATTAACTTTTAGTCATAAACGACAAAAAGTCGTCTATCTTCATGCTTGCGATAATATATATATATATATATATATATATATATATATATATATATATATATGTATATATATATATGTGTATATATATATATATATATATATATATATATATATATATATATATGAGTATGTTTTAATGTTAGTTAAAAAACTGAAAATCATCAAATATTTTGCAACAACAAACTAGAAACACACAGAAAGTGATTCACTGAATTTTAATATTTTGCCATATTTAAAAAAAAAAACTACGTTTCTTTCATGCACTGATAATGTAAGTAACCTCGCGCCTTAATCTGTATAAGACAGATACTGCCCGAATATAATGACATAGAGTATCCTTGCAAGTAACTTAGCGTCCATTCTCGTAAATTCGACGTTACATAATGCATTCACTTGTTTTCAATTGCGTTCAAGTCTTTTCTCGGGGTGGCTAATCTATCAATTTGTCTCCTGTATATCATTGATCAGCTAACATTTCTTAAGTTAAACGAGATGCATGCCAAATGACATATTCTTGCTGAAATGCAACGTTTCTCATGATGGTTTTTATGTTGAAAATTTAATAAAGAAATTAAATTGTTTTCTATAAATTGACAATAGTTACGAGTTTAAAACATTCAAGCAGCCTGAATCGTCATATTAATACATCACTAATAATTCCGGCGCAATATATCATTTATTCAACTCTTTATTAACGCCTATTTGAAAGCGAGAACTTCACCTTTAAACAAGTAGACCTCTCCTCCATCCATTTAGGTCATCGAGAGTTGCTAGAGCATTATTTGTCAACAAACATTCTGAAAATCTGTTTGCATATTCTTATATTCCAAATCTATTCTATTCTTCCAATTAGTTTCACTCAACGTAAAACAAACATTTCATGATTTCCTGATTTGCCATCTTTTCTGGGAGTAAACTTTCATTTTGCTTTTGATATTCCTGAGATGAAATATTGATCAAAGATGATCTTAGTTCTACTGTAAGGATTCTGAGAGAAAATTTTCATTTTCCTTTCACTTCTGCTCGATAATTTATGTGGACAACTTCAATTACGCCTTTTGCTGCACTTTTCACACTTTTACATAAGTTTACTCTGTTCGATGATCCTACCTGATTATGTTTTAGAGTTCCAAAGTATTTTTACTGTCAGCGAGTAAGTGTGCAATTTTAGTTTATCCTTCAATCGTTAACATATTTTGACAAACGATTTTCATAATATTTAGTATATTGCAAACACTTTAAGTTTACTGTTAAGTGAGTAAATCTTTAATAAACAATTAATAAAAAATAAACTAATTAATTAAATCTGGAGATGAGTAGTTAGTTTGATAAGGAATTACACTGGTTTTCAATAAAAGCTTGTTATATGATTTCTATTGAAACGCAACAATTACTATTTGCAAACAATTTTTTCGCAGTGTATATATATATATATATATATATATATATATATAATTTCGGTGAGGATTTGTTAATATTACGGTGTTCATATATTATTGCATATTAATAAATACAGCTGTATATATTTGTATTCTATATAGTTTTCTATTTGTGCAAAAATGTTGGCTGCATATTTGGAGACATGTTGAAGTTGTAGCTAGAAATGCGTAGTTATTGATATGAAGACGGATATGTAAATGCAAAAGTCACATGACATGCTCTTACTTTTCAAATTTTAAATAAAACGGTTGATGTATTTTATTTTTTCTTTCATTTAATGTCTTCAGTTTATTCTAAGATAGGCAAACATGACAAAATGCTCGTAACATGAAGTAGAAAATAGTAATAAAATAAATAAAAAAACAACAGTTATACTTTAAAATATTTTAATTATTTTACGTTTTAGAGGTGACGGTGGCTCAGCGGAATGACAAGCTGGAGTGCTAAGTTCGTATTCAGTTCGTTAATAGGGAACAGTTAACCTTAACATATTGGAAATCTTCACGCTCTCCTGTAAGTAGCCGATGTCGTTGTTGATATAATTCTAACCAGAAAAATATTGGGAAAACGAACGCGAACAATACCATAAGCAGATTCATACAAAATAAATTGAAATAAAAAAAAGTTACATTTGGCACGTATAAATGGTTTTTTGACAGCCGCCTTTATACTAGAAACTTGACTTGAGAAGATTCAGTTGATGCTTAGTCAGCTAGAACTGAAACATATCTGTAAATTGGTAATCATAAATATTGGTATACTGTATTTCTCTGTATCACAGTTTCTGTCTCTGACTCTGTCTCTGTCTATGTCTCTCTCTCTCTCTCTCTCTCTCTCTCTCTATATATATATATATATATATATATATAAATATATATAGCGACAGAAAGAGGGAGAGAAAGCCGAGAAATACATTCAAACTTTACTCACTATAACATCTAATGCACCCATACATTGTGTGACTTTTATATAGTAAGTAGAACTTCTAATGTTTTCTTTATATATATATATATACATATATATATATATATATATATATATATATATATATATAGTTGTATTCTAATTGCTAATGAAAAATCAATCTATAACCATCATTTTCATTTTAGCTTTCAATTTCTTTATTTTCATATTTCAGCAAAATACCTCTATTTCTTTTTCGTCTCACAAAACGAATTTTGTTATTAACTTTTTCCTTATTTAATACTATTTCTAACCCGCATTTCACAGCGGGGTCCAGATAAATATATCGACTTTAGTTTAATTTTAGTGCCTACCAGGGCAATACTTCATTTAATTGTAATAGAAAGACATATTATCGCAATAACAGGAGAAAAAGGTGAAATAACTAGTTTAAGAAAAATATTTTCAAAAAATAACGTGAAACCAAAATACATGGGAAAAATACACTTAAAAAATTGTGACAAACATCTAATAACCCCCCCAAAATCGTGGCTCCCGTAATTTAGAACGACCTTTGAAACTGTCATTTTGAATCGAACCTTACTCTGCTAGACTCAATCAGCATTAATTGCAAAGCAAACTCCAGATTGAAGAACTTTCTCCGATAAAAAAAAACATTTAAATATAATTAATAAATTATTATTACTCATGAAGATTAATAATACCTGTTAAAAAAATCATATAAAGCTTAATACGAATGTACGGTTAGTTTAGAATACGTTTTTATGTAAACAGAAGATTCGGAGAAAACGTAGAAAATATCGTTGAATCTTAACTAACTCAACCAAAATCCCAGATAGAAAAATGGTTCCATCATGGATATTATTTAGCTAAAAAGAAAGTGTTAAGCAGATTTAATGCCTAAGTAATTATTTTATATATTTTTTCTGATTAGATTCCGGTAACTTAGATTCCGGTTTACCCGATTCATTAAACAATCACACCTAACTGAACTAGCCTAAATCAACTTAAGATACAAATTAAAACTCATATGGAAAAAAATCCCCCACAAACAACTTAAGAAATCAATTAATAACTCATTATTAATCTTAGAGGTACATAATACACTTTTTAAATCCATATAACAGAAGATACGGTTAGTCCAGAATACATTCCAATGTTAACATCAGATACGCAAAAGAAGGTAGAACTATTCCGAAATCTGGACTTACATAATCTAAATTCCAAATTAATAAATGGTTCGATCATCGATATTATTATTTTTAATTTTTAGCGAACTATAGTTTATCAAAAAACATGTGTAAGTATTTATTTTATATTTTTCTAATAAAATTTACAAAAAATGACTCAAAAATGTACCGGATTCATTATACGTATTCCTGGGCTATGATACAAAGGACATAGTTCATTCGAAAATAAAAATCACGTATTCTCTCCACGTAGATCATTGTTAGTTTTAAATTAAACAGGAAACAAAAAACTTATTTTATATTTAAAACAAGATAACCGTCTCCTTAAGTGTGGTTAGTTAAACGATTGTTTGTACTTAGAATTAACATTTCCAAAGGAAATTGCCAATTATTCAGGGCAGAAATACATATATACTTCCATTCACCACATACATATTAGTACATCAGAATAACATTATGTTATACCCATAATCTAGAATTATCGTGAATAGTCACCCACTATCAATTTTTCTGTATATGTCAAGATATAGTCTCGAACATGTATATAGCCATACTCTATAATTTATATGAGTTGAAAATATGGATACATGTCACGGTTTTGCAAGTCAACATTTAAGGATACTCTCTAGGTTTTTTTCCGAATCTTCTGTTTACATTAGAAAGTATTCTTAACTAACCGTATCTTCGTATTAAGCTTTTATTTTCAGTTGAATTTTTTAACAGGTATTATATATGTTCAGGATAAATAATAATTTATCAAGTTTTTTTAAAGTTTATTTTTTCGTGAGAGATTCTCCTATCGGGATATTCAAAACGTTGGTTCATATTTCGTGGGAAACCGTTTTGTTTTAGAGGGGGTCCTGATTTTTTTTTTACCATTTTTCAAGTAAGTGATTATTTTTTACACTACTTATACTTAAACTTGTTCCTTCTTCTTTTCTCTTGCTATTGGGCTAATACGTGTTCCTATTACAATTAAATGAACTATTGCTCTGATAATCAGAAAAGGTGTCCTAATGACGATATATTTCACTAGACTTTATTTTGAAACGTGCGTTAGAAAAAGTATTGAAAATATAAATAATTTTTTTGTGAGATGAAGAAGAATTACATGTATTCGCTGAAATAAAAATAAAGAAATTTTAAAAAATAAATAAAAATTATGGTTTGATTTATTTTCCCGTGCTCATTGGAATTACACTATACAGTATATATGCTCTGAAGATGTTAATACAACACAATTGAGTGTGTAACTCGAAACATGTTCAGATATTGTAAGGAGTATATATATATATATATATATATATATATATATATATATATATATATATATATATATATATATATATTAAAATAACTAAAAATGTATATATACATAACACATTCATACATAAATAAATTAAACAGCTATATTGCTTTCAATTCACTTTCATACATATTTCCCCATATTGCAATAAATGTATTAATTAATTAATGAGAAACACATAGTGTAATCAAAAAAATAGGAATAAATTAATACATTCTCACTTTAATAAATAAACTAATAATTATGATGCCCCTCTATTCTTATGCCAAAACATTTTATCTGTAATCATAATTTGCGTTTCAAAATGGTAAAAAAAGAATCTCCATATAAAAATTATAATTCTTTTTCTTTTTTTTTCTTTCTTCTTCCTTGTGCCAGGTTTGAACATGACGGTAGATGAAGATTTTCTTCCCCCCGCCCCCACATCCACTTTCGGCCAAGCTAGGCTATTAGATATTTTGACCCAGACAAACTCCCTAGCTAAAATATATATGGGAAGCTAATAATTTCAAGCGATCATACCATTCACCTCGCGTCCTTTGAAAGAGACAGGATACTGCTGATGA
>OY744526.1:111723042-111738042 GCA_963556195.1 Sepiola atlantica | reverse complement strand
ATTTACTTATTACTACTATGAATCACATAACAGTACTCGACACTTTCCCAAAAATGTACATCATATCTCTTTTAAATTCTGATTACATTTTTTTTAAAAATAATATTAAAATGGAATATTTAATTCAATAAACGCTTTTTTCTCGTGTGTCTGTGAATGAGGAAAAATACAAGGCTTAAAAATGGCGTCCGAGTTAATCAAGTGATAACCATCCTTTAGCCTATTTCTCTCTTATTTTAATTAACGTTGTTTTTTTTTTAAAGGAAAACGCCATTATTATTTATTGGTTGTTTTCTTTTCTTGGTCTCTTGTTATGCTTTCCCTCTGTTGACGTGACTTTTCCATATTCTCGCCTGACTCCTTTGTATCTTCAACAAAACATAACATCCCCTGCGACGCTTATTTTTTGGCGTCCATTTCTCTCTTTTATATTTCCCAAATTAAATGCTTTCTATAAAAATACAACGAAAATAAAAAATAAAATCGAATTTTAACGGACATATTTTTTATGCAAAGATATTTAAAAAAATTATAATTTAATACCAAAGCTCGACTATCCATTACTATATGATTCAAAAACGGTGTGGATCTTATGTGTTACCTAATACATTTATCTCCGTGCACACAAGATGTCGTCATAAAAAGGAATAACGTCACAGAAAGCATGACGTTATCCGCAAAATCTGATGTAGAAGGCCACGGGCTAAACCTCCATGGCGTTGTAAATCGATGACATTATAGTTGTGTGACGTCTTCAGTTAAAATGGTGGGGGAAGACATCTGGAAGGGATCATTCGCTTATGCCCCTATAACTGATGTAACAAAAGGATAACGTAATTCATTAACAAAACAGAACATGTTAACTGTGACTATATATATATATATATATATATATATATATATATATATATATATATATATATATATATATATATACATATATATATATATATATATATATATATATATACATATATATATATATATATATATATATATATATATACATATATATATATATATATATATATATATATATCTTTCTTGTAAACCTCATCAAATATAGGGAACACATTTTTCTAGATTTATTAAAAAGATTTCTTTCGGCATACGGCATACCTAAATAACATAGATCTTTATGATATGCAGCATATTCAAAATGTACAAACAATCAATCTTTCTTATCTCCACCTATGCAAGAAAAACACTTCTTCAGACTCCTTCCTGATCTGTAAGATGATATGAAATCACGTGTAAACTGCAATGGTTTCCTCTCAGAATCCGTCGTTGTTGACAATGAGAACATGAAATGGCTTGTTTAATCTCATCCAGTTAAGACAAAGCTCGTGTATTTTAATCGAAAAGCGTGCCCCTTTCTTCATGAGATTCTCATGGATGGGTCTGCTCTTGAGGAGAAATTGAGTCTAAAACCTCTTGGTATTTCTCTTTTATCAAATCTTCTTGAAATTCCTACATTAGATCCATTGCTCTATCTGCTTCTCGTAAAGTCGATTCTCTCTTCAAACACTTTCTCACACGTGCGGCTATTTTCTATCTCTACAAATCTACAATCAGACCATGTATATAGTAATGTTGCCATATTTGGGCTGGTGAATCTCTGTCTCGTTTTAGGGGCATTGATAAAGTGCAGATACGTATCTGTAATTTGATTGGTCCTACTCCTTTTTCTTCTCTGCACCTCATTCTCACTGACGTAATGTTGCTAGTCTCATTCTATTCTATAAATACTATTATTGCATCAGAATTATTTGACTCGTTGGTCTGGTGGTCTCCATCAATTCGCTGGTTTGATACCTCATTGTAATATAGCTTCCTATTTTAGTAGCTTCTTTCCAAATACCGCAGACTTGTAGAACTCTCTTCATGTGTACTGTTTGCCTCCTACCTATAACCTTGATCTTTTAAAGTATATAGTTAATAGGCATATTCTGTCATTACGATAACCATATTTGTTCTTGTTAGCGCCTTACTTCAGTTGCTTCATGCCTTTTCTGGAGCAATTTCCATAATAAAAAACAACAGGCTGAAATACCTGCACTACTTGGCACGAAAAGTATAGTATAATACTAAAATGCTAATTATCTTACTTAGATGATTGTCTCCACACTGACTGTAGTAAATTGCAGGAAGTGTTGATATAACCATATTGGAAAGGAAGGGAATAGTCGGAATGTATTAAACGCAAAAATAATAACATAACAAGTAGAGAAAGAGAGTTACGCCAAGTAAAGGGGTAACATCGAGGCAGTAGAGTATAAGTAACAAGGAAAGCTGGAAAGTAAAATAAAGTTCGAATGATGACGTAAATGAACGGTAAACAGTCGTCTGTCATATCACTCATCATAGTAACACGGTATTTTATTAAAGTACTTAAATATTTGCGTATTTTAATGTTTTGCAATGTTGCCAGTTTTAGTCTCCGAAGAAAAACATTTTTTGAGCACTAATAGCTTTATGAGCCGAGGCAGTATGTTTCAAAAATGTTTAAGTGTTGGTTCGATGATGGTAAACGTGTAAGAATATTATTTATTTGAATGTTTTGTACATTGTTATACCATTTCGTCAACGCTATTTCATGCTCCATAAACTTTTAATAAATACATGTACTTTCAACATACCTATCTATGTAAGTACCCAAATGTGTTTAGAACACCAAATATATACATTTTGGTATGATGTATTAACGATGAGCCAACAGCTAGAGGCGTATTGTAAATTTATTAATAATGAGACGAAACATCTCTATTCTAATTAAACATTATACATCTTCCTTGAGCGCTAATAAAAGTGTATATATAAAAACACTGTAAGTATGTTAAGTATCGCCTTCAGTTCGCAATAAGAGCGCTACATTAAGTACTGTCTCGTGACTTGTTAATACCATTCTAGTCGTCGAACGTTTATTTTGGGCCATAAAGCAGCGATTTTCACAGGCCGGATCACTGTATTCAAGGTCTCAATGATAATACTCTCGCACACATTGTGCTAAACATCTTAATTTCAGCTCGCTATAACTTAATTTGTTCTTCTCTTTCGTTGTCCGCAAACTACGAGAACCCATCTGCACTTTGAAAAGAACTTAATACACTCGCCGTGCATGAAGAATACTACCCGACCTAGGAATGTGTTAGATAATCCCGGGACTATTCATCTACTTCGCCGCAGCAGATTAACACCCTCCATGAGTCACTTAATTCCAATACTCTCGCATCCTTTTCCAACAGATCTGAATCCATGTTTCTAGCCCAATAGAGAAAATAGTGTCTTCTGTTCAGCCGCGGGCAAGACATCTTCGTTAATGTCATTGATACAACTTGCTGCCACTTTGTCTATTTTCCCCCTGTGCGACAATACTCTACTGTCAGCATTTTAAAGGGAGTGACATGTACACCGAACTTAAAACGTGTTACATAGAAAGTGTCACATAGAAAGTGTCACATAGAAAGTGTTACATAGAAAGTGTTACATAGAAAGTATTACCTTCAATTTACACAGCATGAAATGGTTTTAGCGTCTGTTCGACGCTTACTTGAAGCTATACTCTCTTTGGTCTAATATATTTATATGTAATTTTTTATGTCACCATTCTCACAGTGGAGTTACGTGGACATCTGCATTTGCTCGCAATGCTTTAGTGTGGTGATTGAATGTTTTATAATAAATCACTCGACGAATGTATATAGCTGTATCCCATACCTCGGGGTAATTAAAGCGTTGGAAAGCCACATCATTTCGCCTGGATATGGAATACACCACTATTTACCGGATCTTTTTTCAAGACCATCACGTATCTGCCTCTATCATCTATCATGATAACCCGGGTCAATTAAATCTAAATGCCGTGTTCCATTCTATTTGGTATTGTCTGCTGCGCTTTCACCAATTACTTGCAACGTAACTTCTGTTGTCACATCTGTAGTAGATAGTTATAGAACAATTTCTTGCAGGGACTACGACTTCACTTTGAGACAATCTCGTTGCTGCGTGCGCATCCTGGTGTTTAGCTTACGGTATTTCGAAGTGGATCCTTTATTTAATCCGTGTGGGCAACTTGCTTCACTTTCGTAACTAAGGACATGGTGGAAGTCTTAAGTAATAGTAATTCATAATTGTATTCTTAGTATCGACTGTATAGAAAATCAAGCCTTTCAACCTAAAGACGACTATCACTTAAAAATGATTATAACGTAGCACTTTTATCCGTTGGGCACGGAAGTTTAGTTCGAAAGTTCCGTACATATTCCCGAGATTCTTTTAAATTTTATATTACTATCTGAATATTTTTTGTCTAATACCTATTTTTATAATTTCACAAAAAATCGGAAGTTTCTTAACTTACTTACAAAGTTCTTCCACTACGTATTTGGCCTCATTTCTATTAAACAATATTGATATTAATATAGACTTATTTACTCACCTTTACGCATATCAGCAGTGTTAATCAATTCATAATAATTAATTAATTAGTTTAGGAGTAGAATCATATATATATATATATATATATATATATATATATATATATATATATATATATATATATATATGTTAACATATACACATGTTATATATATATATATATATATATATATATATATATATATATATATACATATATATATATATATTGAGGATAAGCAGAAACGATTGATTTAAATAAAATGTTTTTGTAAAACAAATTCGTAAAATGCATTGAATTCCTATGTTTATAATTTGAGCTATAGTACTGTGTACACCAATGAGCAATAAAAAAAAACTTTAGTGTAAATTAAAAAAAAATAGCATATATATATATATATATATATATATATATATATATATATATGTAATTAATTAATCGTTGATCGTACGTCTGGCCTAATAGTTCCTCATCTATAGACATGTATCGAAGGTTCGATCCTTGTCTAAGTTAGCCATGCTGATAACGGCTGTGAGCCAGAAACACGTGTCCATGGATTACTTTTATGTACGTATTAAATTAATACACATATCTATATATATATATATATATATATATATCTATATATATTAACGAAACATACGTCCTATAAAGTTCGTGGCGACTAATGATGCAATTGTATGAATCTTAGTCACAAAAGAAGTGAAACAATCGAAATAGTAGTTAGCAAAAGAACAAAAGCAACGAACGCTGCAGTCACCAATAAAATAATTTCATAAAAATACATTTAAATATATAGATGATATTTCTTGGCCCAATGGTAAGGCGCTGAACTATACACATCAATATTGAAGGTTCGATCCTTGTCTATCTTAGCCATGCTTATTACGACTGTGAGCCAGAAACACGTGTCCATGGATTACTTTTATGTACGTATAAAATTAATATATATATATATATATATATATATATATATATATATATATATATATAAAATATACACTATTTCATGTACATCCACGAATATGATTAACTGACACATATTGCGTCAGTATTTACTTAAAAATGCTCACTACTCGAACATAGCTTAGTATTAATATAAAAATATACTTATGTCAAGTAAGCTACACAGAAACGTGGGTTTGTAGTGAGGCTGTAAAAATGTTGAAGACTCTGATTGGTTAGAAGATATACTGATTTTCTAAAATGTAAATCCAATAAACCTGGTTATTTCAACTTTGAATAAAACACACACGTGTATGTGTAGCTTATTATCTTTAGTAGGTTTTATACAATATATATATATATATATATATATATATATATATATATATATACATATATATATATATATACATATATATATATATATATTATTTGGCGTCCATGTGACAAGCGATAGCACGAGTAGATGCTTAATGCACGGTTTGATGGCTGTGGACCCATTACGTTAGGCTACTTGAAACTGTCGAGGGTACTTGAATGAGTGTGGGTGTCTACTATGAAAGAGACCTTTGTAGATAGAGCAAAAACTTCATCGGTGGTTGATTCATGTGAGTCATGTAAAATGGCTATACAATAAGCTAATGTTATTTTTGGAAAGAAATCTCACAATAGGCTTTAAACGAAACTAAATTTATTGAAATCAGTAAACATTGAAATATAAACAGGAAATAGACTTGTAGAAATACGACGCTTTAATGATAAAAATATACATTTTTAAGTGCTTTAATTTCTATATATTTGATTAGTTGTATTTATTCAAATGTAAATATGTGTTATATTAGTAGCGTACACCCTCAATCTCGAATGCCAGAAAAAAATTAGCCTCGCTTGTATACGCACTCATATCTGTATTCATATAATTTAACGTCTCTATCAGTTAATTTTTACATAGAAAGACGAAATACTGAAATGAAAGGTGTTAAACTAGAAAGTTAAAATAAATAAAAAAAAGTAAAGAAGAAACGTATCGATTCCGATAGAATTAGGACAGGAATAAATTCAAAAACGTATCAATCAGTATATAAAGAAAACAGGGGGATCAGAAAGAAAACGCTTTCTGATGTAAATATAATGATGCATTTCTTTCCCAATTCATATTATTTCGAATATGCAGTCTAATATTTGCATATTTAGAAGGATGTCGTGGGTTGCTTTAATCATTGTACGTATTGTGTTGCTAATACCGTTTGGTATGAGTCGACAGTAAGTAGACCAAATGACAATATTTTCAATTATATATTTACCTATCAACGTAATGTATCGAATCAGGGTGTTATTATATGGTGGAATTTAACACATCTGTTTACCTCCTTTTCAAAAAGAAATATCCACTTGATCTTGAGGGTATTTAACATTCAGTCGTAAAGGATATATCTACAATTTAAAAAAAAATGTCACCATACCGTAACATCTTGATTCAATACAGAAGGTTGCTATATAAGTATCTAATTAAAAAATTATTGAATTCTTCAATATTGTCATTTGATCTATTTACAGTGATCTATTTACAGTGATCTATTTACAGTGATATTAAAAGGTGTTAGATACCAAATTGCATTGGCGCCGCCTTGAAAAATACACATCATTATTCTCATATGTATGTTATTCACAACCTTTCGGTCGATGTAACCCTCGATCGTCTTCAGTTCATTCAAACTTGGTACTCTTCTATTAGAACTTGTAAATCTGAACGTAAAAGTCGGGAACCTGTACGTAACTCTGTCAACTATGTGGATTGTAGTTCGAATAATAGGAATACTACAACTAAACAGAAATCATTGTTATTATTGTCCTTTCTACAGCCGATACTGCTGAGATCTATTGTAATTTAATTTCGCATACACATTGACAAATGTATAGTTAGTAACACCTTCAATTTGATGTGCAATACATTTTAGTGTTTAATTAATCGGTGACACGTATTTTGGATACAATTCATAACGAGTTAATCATATTTACAATGTACACGCATCAACGAAAAAGTGGTAGACACTGCTAAGTAAATATTTATAACACAAATATACATGATTTTTTCATCGCGATATTGGCCTAATTGATGTATGTAGTGTTTCTCCTTTGCCTGTTCATGTGTGTAATATCTGTTAACTCCCTTGTGCAGTATTTAATAGCTGTTTTTTTTACAGCGGAAGTATGATCAAAGACAAATATGCAAACGAAAGCAAACTCACAGCAGACTGACTTATTTGAATCTTAACTCAAAACATGTAGATATCCATCTTCAATGTAAATGGAAACGCTCAATCTATTTAAAGGTTCAAATATCAAAGGTTGACATACCGAAGTAATTAAACTCGACAAGTATGTAAATGAAACCTGTATTCATAAAAAAACGGTTTAGGCTTACGTTTGAGAATTTTTAGATGAGGATTGAAAAATTCTATTTGGATTATTCGGTCTACTGTTCTTATCTTCGATGTTATTCTCACAACGTTCCGGTCGATGTAACCCTTTAAATTCAAGAGGTGCGTCTTGTCGAACTCGATAATCTTTATGTGAATTCGGGAATATGTACGGAATTTCGAACGGGACCCTTCATATAAAACGCAGGGGTGGCTTGCCTACGTTCCGTTAGCCATGGCCGGTTTGAAATCTTAAGTAATTCGTGATTCTATTCTTAGCATCGCTTGCAGTGAAACTTAAAATGTCAACATCAAGATGACTGCCACTTCGAACTTATTTTTAATTAGCACTTTTATCTGTTGCATCACGGGTCTTTGCGAGTTCGACAAGACGAACCTGAGGAAGGTCGAAGGTTACATAGGCCAACGTTTTATGAGAATAGCCTCCAATGTGAGAACAGTAGTTCGAAAATCGAATAATTCTAAAGTTTAGGCTGTCTTGTAGGAAGTTCGCACTAAAACTACTAGTCAGAACTTTATCATTTCGCGGGGCCAAATACATTGCAATATTGTTTAGAATCGAATTATGATATATTCTTATTTGATGATCTTCTTTGCAGATTTATTGTGCACTCCTTACGCGTTGACTGTGTTTGGTCTGACATTTCCTATGTTTGCAGGATAAATCACGTGACAGAAAGGCGGTTGCCTATTGGTTGATTAAATCATTTGTTACTAAATATAAAATGAGCACCATAACAGACTGCCTTTCATTTCCTGTACTTATCAACTAGATAACAACTTTTCAACTTGTGATAACATCGCGATCAATAACCGCTCGCATGCCTGATCAGTTCTTTAACATATCGTCAAAACAAATCTCTCATTATATGTCCGTACTACTCAGGAACATTTGTTCACGAAATTAAGAATAAATAAAGACGGACACTCTTATAATTGTTATGCCATCTTTGATTTCATCTTCATGGTTGATATCTGTATTTGAATGGATTACAACTTTAGCAAAATACTTTTTTTTAATATACATTTATTAATTAATTCCCACAAACAAATCGCCAGTATGTTAGTTGCGTCATACGTTTCAAAGACGCCACACAGTTCATTACATGACGATTTTTTAATTAGTATTTCTTACCTATCAAGGTATTGTTAAAAAAAACAAAGTAAACAACGTTGAATTTGGTTACTTTTAAGATGGATGATGCTTAGAATAGCAGATGTCATGAACAAACATTTATAGTTTCTGAATTGCGTACAAGTTAATCATGGATAAAAACAACGTCTTGTACAAGGCTATATTTTGGGCGACTTAATATCCATTGTAAAACAAGATTTCCTTGAAACGATCCACGTAATATAAGTTGGCATTTTAACGAAAGCTGGACGTAAGTTTGGCTTCATATATTTTTCCAAAAACATAATTGTGCTTATGAACTGCTTACTTATAAAGTTGGATTATAACATGTGAAATATTACAAATATATTGCGTAGAATATACTATATAGAAAATACTCCTAAAGTCGGTAAAGAATTGGAAAACACATTTTTTTCAACCTATTTATAATGTAAATAACAATTGTGGGTAACTTAAATATTTCTATCAATGTTCTCGCAACATTTCTCTACCAGGAGACTGTAAAATCACATGTTTATATTCCAGTCAATCCTGTAGTATCAGACTACACCATGTTTGAGACTACCCGCCATGCGATCAATAATGAATGACCAAGAGCGACTTCAACTTCGGGCGTCCATCGGACACGGAAACAATGATAATTTACATGTGCCCAAATAAAAAATAGTAATGTGTTGGCTTTCTTCATCTTTTTGGATACATACACATTTAGAAAGCTTCAGTAATTATATATTACGTGTTAGCATCAAACTAACGGTTTTCTTTAAAAGCAATCCGAGTATGATGTATTATTAAACCAGATGTATGTAACGTTATAATTCATATTCCCATAATTTTAAAAGTTAAACAATCGATTCAGTTAGCATGTGCTTGTTTACTACTAACAAACGTAGTTATTAACTGTTCTATATGTAACATCTTTTATATGACTCAACTAAGGATTGAACTGTGGTCACCCAGCCTATTAACAAACAAGCCGCGCGTGCGTGGTCCCCCTCTGTATGTGACTCGATGTGGCGAGTGTAAAATGCAATAAATTGGGGCAATTTGGGGCATTTTTAACCCCCCTTTGACCCCTTGGAGGCGCGAAAAAGAAATTCTGAGGTAAAGAATGCTCATTTTATATCCAGAACTATTGCCTCTATATTTTGGCTAAGTTTCAGAAAAATTGAATGGATGGATCAAACGTTATGGGAGAAAAGGTTCATTTTCTTCCATTTTTGGGGCTTTTTACCCCCTGGGGGCGCAAACCAGATTGTTTCCAAGGTCAGCGATACGTATTTTATATTAGGAACAATTGTCTCCATATTTTGGCCAAGTCTCAGAGAAATTGAATGAATGGATGAAAGGTTATGGAGCCAAAAATGTCATTGTTTACCATTTCGGGGTATTTTGACCCCCTGGGAGGCTAACCAGATTTTTTTTCAAAAATCGGAGAATGTCACTTCATAACCTGACCAAAGTTACAACTTCATGCAAAATTTCAGAGAAATTCAATGGATGGTTGCGGAGACATATCCGGACGGACGGACGGACGGACATGCCTAAAAACATAAGTCTCCTGATTTTATAAATCGGGGGACCAATAATGTTATTACTATGCTTTTGATAGAAGTACTCCGGATTGCAAAATAACATTTTTTATCGCAGTCTAGAAAGCTGTATTTTTTACTGAGAGAATACAGAAAGGATTCAGTATGTTATAAGAACAGATGCTACACGTTAACTTCAATTCTATTCTGAAAAGTAAACTAAAAAATACAAAAGGAAAATATATTGTAAAGTCGACCAATATTCAGAGGAGACGTAAAAATAAGCACCTGTTTTTATATTTTTATATATTTGAGGCAAATTAATTTCTTTAATTACACATGGCTACAATTGATTGCTTAACTTGAGCTACGTGAAACAAATTCTTGACTGTTATTAGAGGCGGACATTGGTGGGTTTAAGCGGGCAATAGCGGTCATAAAAAGTGCACCTAGCCGACACGAAGCCAACTTGTAGATAGAAATAAACACTCTAAAAAATTCACAAATATATATTTTTAAGTTCAAAAATTAAATGTATGCAAATCGATAGAAGATTACATTTTCTTGCGTTTGGAATTTTTTTTTCTTTATGATAGCAGGACTCGTGTCCCGGAGTCCCCAGGGAAGAAAAGAAAATGATGATTTAATTGAAAAAAATATATGAGAGTAGCAATTTGAAAAAAAAAATCAGAAAAATACTGTTTCACTGTAAGTAAATTAAGTGACTAAAATAGTATTTAGGTGTCTGTCTGGGGAAATACATCGTTCTAGACTTAGAGATTTAAGCGGAGGGTAACGATATAGTGTCTGGTTTTGGGGAGACGGGTTAATCTCCACACACTAAAAAGCTACCTATTATGTTATTTATGGAATTTTCACCGAAACGATAAAGAACAAAAACACACTGGAAATATTGTAAACTCCATAAGAAAAGAAACACTACAGTGGAAACAGTTTAAAATCAAAAGGAAAAAAGATTTTTAAAAATCAAAAAGATGGAGAAAATGCTTGTATATTTGTAAAAATATAATTCTGAAAAAAAAAACGCCATTTCGCTTCGTAGTAAACTTTTACCTATATGTTAGTGACGATGATATTTATGGAATTGTAAAGTCAAGAAAAACATCTCAATATGTTGTGGCTTCGGTTAGTGAAAAAACAATCTTGCTAGACTGAGACCAATTTAAACATGAAGCCAATTAGAGAAACATTAAAACATGAGTGATTGTTCGAACGTAAACTAATTACTAACATGCGAAGACCTTACTGAGATGTTGGCATTTGCTAGTGGTCAATGTCAGCACAGAGCCAAACATGAAACACATGTGTTCCTGAAGCGTGCGACAACTTCTGGCTGACTATCAGAATAAAGGAGACCTAGACAATGTGCAAGCCTATGCTGAGGAAAATATGTTGAGCCATAGATCTCAATTCATGGAACCAACATAAAAGCCGTGGACAAGTTCACTTCCTTAAGTAGTACTCTCTCAATGAGTGGTAAACATAGACGACTGCATGTTAGCCATAGCAAGCACTACCTTTGGACGCCTTCGATGCACTGTATGGGAGCGTAGGGGAATTCGACTGCAGACTAAACTTCAAGTATAGAGCTGTGATTCTTATTATTCTCTTGTACGCCTGCGAAACTTGGACAGTATATGCAAGACACACCAAGAAACTAAACCATTTTCACATATCTGCCTACGTAAACTGATGAAAATCAAGTGGCAAGACAGGATACCAGACACAGAGGTTTTAATCTGATCAAGCCTCATGTAATTATACACCATACTGCAACAGTGTCGAGTTCGTAAGGCGTGTCATATCTGCTGCATGCCAGATTCCAGACTCGCAAAACAGCTCCTTTACGGTGAGCGTGCCAAAGGCATAAGAACTGTAAGAAGATAGCAGAAACAGTTCAAGGACAGTTTGAAGGTGTCCCGCAAATAATTCGGTTTGATATTCGGACTCGTGGAAACAGTTAGCTCAGAACAGATGTTCCTGGCGTACTGCAACCACAGTGTGACCACGGTTGTTGAATCTTAACGTATTTAGGAACCCGGGAGGAAACGTGCTATTCGAAAAAGAAAGAGTAGTCAGCACATTTGCGACAGAATAATGCCCCAGGTGCTCTATATGCGGGATATACTTTAGAGCTCTGATGGGATTGACGAGCCATCTCCGACCTACAAAATAACTACGGTCGTATTTGCAAGCGATGGATGAACATCATTCTTATCATACCGGGTAACCGAAATAGATACAGAAAGTATGAGAAACAGTTATTCAGAACGGACGAACGAAATCACTCATGTATTACTATATTATGCGGAACAGATAGGTTCTTATTTTGGTTTGAAAGCTTGCATATTATGTAGAATATACTAATTAGGTTTTAATAAAATAATTTCTCGAATTTAACTAATATTAGGACAGGACCCGGTGAATATGGGTGTGGTCAGAGGAGATAAGTAGTGGTTGGTTTAAGAGGAACCACTATCGGTTTGGAAGAAAATCCAATGAATATATAAAAACAACAATTAATACATAATTTCTGAAAGACATTGTCTCGTCAATCTGTTTAAGCCATTTCTGGTGGCTTTTCTCTTATGGTTATAAGCGTTCTAATTACAACGGGAATCACCTTGACTTCTTTACATTTTCATAGTTTAATTGACCCCTATTTTAGATCTTGAAATGTATTTGTTATTTTGCGTGTGCTTTCTCCTGCACTCTGGTATCGAAAGGGGCAGGCTATATCAATGATTAAGCAATTTCTCTTGTTTTTGTTTAGAAAGATTATGTCGTGTTTTGAATGTTCAAGAACATTATCAGTCTCTATGCGCATGCCCCAAAGAAGTTAGACATTGTCGATTTGCTGTACGACGTCTGGCTTACGCTCATATCATTGTGGCCCAATTCATAAACTTTGCATACGTTCGAGTGTAGTACTTAATCGACTTTGTGGTGTCTCCATTATTTTATACTGGTGTTGTGCTAGCATTAGTCATTCAGATACACTATGTGCTAAAGTGTATTCCCTTTCATTACACAATCGGCATATCGGTGATTCAGAAAGTTGGCTAATATAATGTTTGATGGACCTAGTGCGGGTGGCTGATTCCTGGGCTGCCATTAAGGTGGTTTCAGTAGATCTTTTGAGACCACCCCTGCCCAACCAATTCCAGCTGCATTATCTCTATATACCGTATTCTTTAAAAATACACTTTGTAGTTATTTTCCAGATAATTTGAACCCGCTGTCGTGTAACCTTTGATTCTTTTTCACTCTAGTTCTTTGTATTTTTTTCTTTTTACTTCACGAAGAAGGATCTCATTACTTTCAGTAGTATATTTATATAAACAACCTACTTCTATATTAACACTATCTTCAACACTAAGTTGGTCTCGACCACCTTCTTTTCTAGGTAGATGCAATCGATCTGCATCTCATTTCTTTGCAAAAGCTCCATAAATTGTAAGCATTTTCCGTGTTTTGGTATCGAAATATTTTAGTTCATCGACATTCCAGTCTAGATACCAGCAGTATATCGAATGATAGCCACTGCTCTGGCATTGATAGCATATATTGTATTTCGACTGTGGGGTGTGATTTAAGAATACTCCTTACTCTTCTGTTGTACTCCTCCGTGACCTGGTTATTAATTTCCTTGTTTTTAATCTTATCCACCTCCAAAATTCCCAAGTATTTGTAGCTCATCTCACTGTCTATATACTTATCAGATATGTTGTTGGGAGTTAAAGGCCATTTGAACGGACAAGTGTACTCTTTTTTTAGTGATTCCAAATTCCATTTGTATGTCGTCACTAAATAATTTAACCGTGGTCATTAGGGTATCAAGTTGGGGTTCATTTTCAAAAAACCTTAAATAGATCCATGAATAATAATAATAATCATCATTATTATCATATGTACTCACTAATATTTCTAACAAATTTCATCGTCAGTTATTGCTCACTGATACTCATTGGTGGTGTTCCCTGGAGTCAGAATGACAACAAGCTTCCCCAGATCTCCAGTACTCTTATCCTGTTTTCGATAACTATTTCAAATGAGTTCGCGGTATCGCAACATACGCTTACTAAAAGATTACTGCTAGTAACGGCTATTAGTATACTCTAGGGGTTTAGATGGCAATAAGCCTCCCCAAGGTCACATTACTCTTCGCACTCTTCCAGTGGAGGCCTGGTTACTGCTCTCCCTCCTCGGTCTTCTAATGTTCCTTGACTTTTGACGCTTTTTTTGTTGAGGAGGGGGGGGGGTTATGACATTTTTTCAGTTTCTGTTCTTTGGGTTTATGTGATAGTGTTCTTCATGTGGTTTTGTTTTCTTCCTATTGTAACTTCCATGTGAATGGCTACAGATCGTAACTTATGCGGGTTTGTTTCCGCATTTGAGGATTTTCTCAGAGATCCGTGCTGAGAGAAGTCAGTGGCGGTCCTGTGCTCACAGTAGTGGCTACTACTTCTTCTCGTTAACCCATCATGTCATCCCAATATTATTATCCTG
>OY744526.1:111713042-111718042 GCA_963556195.1 Sepiola atlantica | reverse complement strand
GTCATGGAAAGGTGACTTCAGTTGTGCAAATTAATAATAACTTTTTAAGTATTTCAGGATAAATTTTTAGAGGGGGAGGGATGGGTTATTATATATGTTATTAATAATTATATCAATTGTTTTGTATGCAGGGGCATTTGTAAACAGACTTTCAACGTCGAGTGATGCAGTAATGTTATTATCTGTTTTTTGGGGTATGCAGTATGTGTAAGAGCTAATGTGTGGAGTTTACACTATATTTACTAGGTAAATAAGGGGATATAAGATCATTAAACGCTTTAGTTAATTGATATATAGGGGTATTGACTTGAGAACTTATTGGACGGAGATGAGAGTTTGGTTTATGAATTTTTACAGTACCGTACAAGTAACCTGGTTTATAATCTCCAATTATTTTGGGGAGTTTAACGTTATCAATTACAGCATTATTAGCTGTAATAAGTTGGTTTACCTGTGTGTTTAGTTTATCTATGGGGTTTATTGTAATTTGTTTAAATTTCGAATGTTCATCTAAAATTGTTTGTAATTTAGTGTAATAGTATGATTTGTTGAGAAAGACATAGATGTTCGTTTTATTTGCTTTTATAACAATTACTTGCCGTTATAATTACATTATTGAGCACAACAGTAAAGTCATAATTTGTAAAGACACTAAAACTAATACCACCTGAAGATGATTTGACGATTCAAATCGAAAGTACTTGCAAAAAAGAAAAAAGAATGGAACAAGAAACCCATGGATCATATTTACATCAATTTGACCGAAACATTAGATGGACAATTCGGTTAAGTCGCATAAAACAAAACCACTCCGTGTTATTTCATAATGTTTGCCTAAATGAAAATATGCTGCCTAAATACACACAATATATATATATATATATATATATATATATATATATATATATATATATGTATATATATATATATATTTATGTATACGTAAAAAATACAGGGGAAATATATGTTAACACTAACATTCATATAATATATTCTTTTAATAAAAAATCCTTAAAATGTTTTTTTTTTCTTTCTAATGTGTGTGTCTACAATATTAGTACGAAACCGATTAAGCATAATATTTTCCGTCATTGTTGACGGAGATTGTATAATTGTTTTGAAATAATACGAGCAGAAACATATATAAATGTTATTCATCTCGACTATTGAGAAACCTAAGAGTGTTGTTTTCCTTGACGCGTACGTAAGTTTAAACAAGTGTATGACAATGTGTATAACATCAAGTATTATAAATAACTCATTTGTGGATACTATAACAAGATAGACTGATTGATTATGACAGAAGGGGAAAAAGCTGCTCACTTTCCTCTCTTTCGAAAGACTAAAGTATAATATTGCGAGAATGCAAGTAAATACCACTTTTTACAAAAATGAACAGAATAAACGATAAAATATCACGTGATAAGTAGTTGTAATTATTTCGTTCCTATTTCCCATCTTACAATATATCATCATGCCCCCTTCCACAAGAATGTAGAATAATATATGTATAAATATATATATATATATATAAGTAGTAAAAATAAAATTTACTTTCATTTCCATAGAGTCGTTCTATGGTTCCTTCAAGTATTGTGGGGCGAGCGGAGCATAAGAGGTTATGAGAGCGGGTCTCAGTGAAGGGAGAAGTGTAGTCGGTGCTGGGGGACTCGTGTGAAGGTCACATGATTACATAAACACTTCCATTTTGAATTTCGGCGCCCGACCGTGTCCATTTCAAACAGGGGCCCCTCTGAGCGCCGCCGTCGTCTCTCCTACCGTTCGGCCCGACTTCGACAAGACCCGACACTCGATAGAAAAAACAGAACCTTACTGTTCTAAAAAGATTAACCTCTACCCACGCCATAGGGGAAAAGACAGAAATCGCTTCAGCCGTGCAGTTTGTAAATATTTGTCTAAATTAAAATTTTAGTTTAACTTTTAACGATAGAATTCCAAAAATAAATACAAACTACGATTTTGGATTCGTATTTTCATTTTTCTACTTGAGGATCGGTTCGCTGTGATTTTGTAGCATGCTCCTGCGGAGCTACTATGGTGTTTGGCTTATATCAGTATCGGTTTTCAATCATATAAAAACGAGTTTTAATGATAAACAGTTACTGAAATAAACATTAAAAGCTGGGAGATTACATACATATAATTTAATGTGAAACTAATTACTTGATATCAAATAAAAATACAAAATAGATTAAGTATGTATCAGAGTCTACTATGTTTTCATGAATGCAGATGTATTATTCGTTACATTAGAAGACTATGGCCAAAGTGATATAAGTACTATTCTAAATAGTACATATATAGAGTCCTTCATAAGTAACTATATAACAAGTACATGTGTAATTTAGATTTTGTTAATTATTCCGCATTTCTTGTTTTTTACAGGGCATTCTACAGCGAACGTATACATTTTTAATTTGATAAGCATTTTGATATAACTTGTATTTAATTTCCATATTTATTTCAAATATACCTTATGCCCATACGTTTTACAAAATAGCAGACCATTGCGGTTTATATGTGGATCTTGAAAATCGAAAGTATGTAATCAATCTAACACGACTTTAAATATAAATTTCGGCCTTTGTGCCCATCTTTTCAGCGAGTACTAGTCTGATTAGTTTATGCTGAAATAAATTCATATAGTTACCTATATCTGATAGATCTACATGGAAATTATATTATATAGTCACTTGTGCGAGACACTATATATGATAACATTTCGATGTGGGCTGTTGTGAACATAGGTTTTTGATTTGAAATTTCAGCGTTCGTACCCATTCTCCGTCTAGCCATACCGATTAGTCGTATACGATAAAATAGTTGTTTGTAGATTACTATATATATATATATATATACATATATATATATATATATATATATATATATATATATATATATATATATATATATATATATATATATATATATATATATATTGTGTGTGTGTATTTAGGCAGCATTTTCTCATTTATGAAACATTGTTAAAACTTACAGAATTCGTCTGTTTAAATATATGAAACCAGTGGTAACATTTCAAAATGCTTAATGTAATGCGATTTTTTTCTGTGATGGCATCAAGCGATGCTGAATTTAAATCGTTAACGACTTCCTGGAACAATGCGAAAACGTTATTTGCCCGTTTCGCCGCTGTCTTTTAAAATTCTCTTCTTTCTCCAGCATTTTGTTAATTTGCTTTTAACACCTTAGGATGACTCGACAAATAATTGAAAACGTTCGTGAAATCTGCGAAACCCATGGAACATTTTATGATTTTCTTGATGGATACAAACAAGACCATCAGAAAAATGGAAAAAATAAAGAATAGTATAATTAAACAGACACATTCTGTTACTTAAAACAATGTTTGCATATATATATATATATATATATATATATATATATATATATATAGGTTGAGCTCTATAGTAGAGAATATGATGGAATCCGTTTATGTTAAAATAATATTATATAGTTACATATATCTTATAAGTTCATGTTTTTGATTAAGGCATGACTGATCTTCTGTAACCAATATAATTCTCTCGATTACTTCGTGTAGTAATATATATATATATATATATATATATATATATATATATATATATATATATATATATGATAGTTTTATTTACACAGACATGTACAAAATCTGCGACACTGGCATGTCGATGTTATCGATCAACAGTTACTATAAACTGAGATCTCATCAGGCAGAGTTAGAATCCGATCTTAACCTCAGATCATATTTGGAGAGAATGAAGTGGAGGGGAAGAGACAGAGAAGAAGAAGGAAAGAAATTTAACATTTCAAAAATTAAAGCCGTTAAAAAATTAAAATTAAAATTAAAAATTAAAAATTAAAAATTAAAAATTAAAAATTAAAAAATCTAAAAATCTAAGGTCTAGAATCTGAAACAGACAGGGCAAATAAATAAATAAATAAATAAAAAAAAAAAAAGAATATATGGTGGAAAGAGGAACAAATAATGATGAGGGGAGAGACACATAGAGGAAAAAAGAAAAAGAAGAAGAAGAAGGAGAGAGAGAGAGGGCGTCTGTTGATTTTATATATATAAATATATATATATATATATATAAATAAGAAACTACATATATAGCGCTATCATGTATTCTACTGTGATTTGCAAGTTTGTAATAACAAGGGATACGGTGCTTGGCTGCAAATAAATTTCGGATGTGTCGAATCAAGCGTGGATGAAATTGTTATGTTCAGACTCAGTGATGAGTCGTAGACGATGAAAGAGTAGTCTGTGCATTCTATATATTTCGGGTTCATCATTAGTAAGTATATATATATATATATATATATATATATATATAGTATACATTTTTATTCATACATATATTATTGGTGACATATGTGCATACATGTTTCGGTTGGACACTTCCCAGAGAGTCAACCTCTTCCGACAAAAGAAGACAAGGAAGTGAGATGAATTTCGAAAACTTTCCCATTAAGTAAATATTTTTGGGGATGTAATATGTTTATAATTTTCACTGGTCAAGCTCAGTATCGGATTACATTTTTTACTTGTTAACTAATTGAAATAGTTAACAAGTAAGGAATGTATGTTTTACTCGCTGCCGAGGAACTTAATATATTCGCTCTGCATAAAATACCAAACATCTCGAAGGATATACCTGAGAAATGATGCATCACACAGTGCATCTTCTAGGGCTCACACCAATAGGTTACTGTATATTTAAATGTTTTCAACATCATTTGAGCGTATTACATTTATATCAAAAGAAATATTCAAAAATTAGTTATTTTCCTTTTTCATTTAAAACCAAAGTTTAATTTAAACGGTTATTTAAAAATGTAAAGATTTCATAGAAAAGAATGGTGATCAAATTGACAATTTCATACATCTGGAAATGAGTGTTTAAATTGTTCTATTGAGCCTTCGAAAATAGATATCATTTTCGTTATGTTGATCATATAGACACTATACA
>OY744526.1:111698042-111710542 GCA_963556195.1 Sepiola atlantica | reverse complement strand
CTCAGGTCAAATATGTCACTCCATATGCCCACCTATATGGATATATAGAGCGACAGAAAAATAATATTTATCAATAAATATTAAACTATTCATAACCTGAGAATGCTAGGGTTTCAAGTTTATTGCTCTCATCGGTGTAGGAAAGTAACAAGTTCAGATGGTCGGAGATCGCGAACCCAGTTCACAGAGTTAACCTAGAATCTGCAAGCAGTCGCGTTATCTCCACGGCCATCGTAAACTGCAACGTTGTTAAGGTAACATTAAATGTATATGTGCCTAGATGCTAACTACTTTACGTACAAATTCAAACCTGTAATATGACTTGTTAAAAGATAATTAATCATTCTGGCTATAACGCGATCCCTTTCGGTCGCCTATTTTTGCTAGTATATATAATTTAACTGTTGAGTTAGCTAATTAAGCGCGGATAATACCTATTACTTGTTGACGTACCCTATCACCAAGGGAGGTAGTGCCTTAGAAGATGGTCTCATTAGAACAGAACATATACTATGGCACACTTTCATCCCCAAATGAGGAGGTAATGTCTCGTAGGATGAAATCAATAACACAGAACAGATACTATACTATCCCTTGCTAAAAAGAAGGAGATAATACTCGAGGTTATGGTATCCTGACTACAGAACAGAGGTTACATAACCTCACAATGGAAGAGGTAATGTATGGGAGGATCATATCATGACAACCGAACAGATACTACATGTAACTATCCGCAAAGAAATAGATAAATCCTAGAAGACTGCTCTCATGGCAACAGAACATATACTAAACTATCCCCCCTCAAAGGAGGAGTCCATGATCTCATGACAACAGAACACATACTATACTACCTCCCCCACCGGAATTGACCATTGAAAAATGATACAATAGTACGATTTAGTAGAAATAACACTAAAGCTTCTGCTTCCGAAGGCAACTATCAAATATACATTAGTAGTAGATGAGCTATTAATCATGTATGCGGTGCGGGAGGTTTGCACTCACCGAATGCTTTTATATTCATTTATTTCCATTGAATATGCTCCATACTACTTTCTTTTTTATTTTATTTCACGTTTTCCTGCCTCGTTTCGAACAATCTCACATTATATTTCTTGGTGTATCTTTAATAATCATTTTCTTTTTTGTCCATTGCTTTCATTTTTTATTTCATTTTTTCTTTTATTAGTGGGATTTTTACTTCCTTGATTTTGTCTTTCTTTCTTTCATACATGTTCTGTTTTTTGTAAAGTTTGTTCTTACTTCTCATTCTGTCTTTTAACATTTTTCTTGTGTACCCTCTTACCCAATTTTGTTTTTCTAGCTTCCTTTTGTTTTCTTCTTCTTTCGTTCATTTTGGTGAGCATTTAACTATCATTCTATATTTCTATTATTTTTCTCATGAAAAACCCTCACATTCTTTTCACCCTTCTTTCCGCCGTTTTATTCGAGATTGTCCCACTCTCTACTGTTTATAATTCATTTTATACTTATTTTCGTTTAACATTTATAAGTCGTTTACTTGTTTTTCTTTCATTTTTAGTCTCATATTTCCTGTCTTTTCTCGTCTTAAATGTTAATGTTTATGCTTTCTGCGGAGCATGCTTCAACCCTGTCTGTCTTTTACTTAGCTTTCTTCTCTCAATATATAAAAAGTATTTTAAACGCACGGTTGTTTTCCGTATATATATATATATATATATATATATATATATATATATATATATATATATATGCACATATATATGTATATATATAGAATGATGTATACGAAAGAAATAATATATATGTCACTTAAAAATCACCTAACAGGGTGATCAGATTTCTTTTACTTTTACTTATACGCCAAATTAAAAACTATACACATAAAAACACAGACCCCCCCCACACACACATATATATGTATATATATATATATATATATATATATATATATATGTATACACACGCATATATATATATATATATATATATCCACACACATATATATATATATATCAACACATATATATCTATACACACCCACACATATATATATATCCACACATATATATCTATACACACCCAAACACACACATATATATATATATATATATATATATATATATATATACTCCCACACACATATATATATATATATACACCCACATATATATATATATATATATATATACACATATATAAATATGTATACACATATAGATATACATATATATATATACGTATATATATAACATATATATATACATATATATATATATATATATAATTATATATGCACGCACACACACACACATATATATATGTATATATATATAAATATAGATATATATATATAATTATATATACACGCACACACACACATATATATATATATATATATATATATATATATATATATATGTATATATATATACATTTATATATATATATATATATATATATATATTATGTGTGGGTGTGTGTGGGTGCGCCTGTATATATAATTATATATATACATATATATATATATATATATATATATATATATATATATATATATATATATATATATATATACGTAAGAAATGGAGATCACCTTTTAAACGACACCTACTCCACGGGACACAAACCAAAACATTTACTTTCATTTTCTCTATTTAAAAGGCGTGGTCACTTGATTCGAAAAGCCAGTCTTCTTCGACACCGAGAAAACAGATATGTCTTCGTAAATATCCTCTTCCTGTGGAAGAAAGTTACTTAATACAGATAGACCTAACACAACGCAACATTACATTCTCTCAGTTTTGTTTCTTTCAATAAATATCCAATACGGAATAATACTAATACTTCCTTCATTCCACCAGACTACTATTGGTAAACTGTTATATATACATCTATCACTGTCTCTCTCTTTGTATATATATATATATATATATATATATATATATATATATATATATATATATATATATATATATATATATATATACATATATATATATATATACATATATATATATACATATATATATATATATATATATATATATATATATATATATATATATATATATATATATATATATATATATATATATATATATATATATATATATAAGGCTATTTCTGGAAGTAGGACAACTTCCTTCTGATTACACGTAATTGGAAGTCCAGGAAATCTTATATATACACAGTTAGAATTATACAAGAACAGATCACTATTATTACGTACCATTTATTTATTTTAAATCTATTAAATATACATCCTTTTGCAAGTACAGCATTTCAAGCTAATTGATTATGTGTCTGCACGTACATTTGTGTACATCGTATTAGAATTAATATCACGCGTCTGTCAGTAATCAAAACTACGTAACTTACTACGTCACTGTATACCTCATAATACCATTCTGCTTTAATCCTCGTATGGAACATTATTATATTTTAATTAACCTTATCTACGTTCTTTAATACACAATTCAATTGGTATTATACAATAACACATGACTGAAAGTGGAAATCACATTCATTATTTATATATTTATTTTTAAAAGTTTTTGAATTTAGTCTTGTTTTCTAAATCTGTTATTTTTGTTTATATTAACATTAAGTTTGTTAATAAATCTTAAAGGAAAGCAATAATAAACATGTTTTTTATTACTTACTTATTTTGTGAAATTTACTACATTTTACAATGAGATAGATGATACGGGTTTTATTTACTCCTCCCCAGGAGTTAGGCACAAGGCCAGTTTGATCTTACTCCCACAAGTAAGATGTGACCCAAGATCGGGTCGAGAAAGTGGGGTTTGAAAAGCCAGCGCTCGAGAGGTGAGCACTCTGGCCATTTAAAAATTGCCTGGGCAGCCCCGTCGGCATTCCCCGGTAGGGGCGCCTCAGACAGTAAGCAATAAACTTACTCCTCCCCAAAGAGGGGAGGCAAAGCCTGGGAGGGTGGACCTCCTAGAATTGCACAGGACAGGCGTGCAGTATCCATCGGAACAGATACTACACTTTGATCTTAGCCAAAAGTCAACCGTTTTAACTCAATATTTTAGGAGAGTATAAAGTGGACCTCCGCTTTACTTTAGGCAGCATCGTAACTCTCATTTCCTTTATTTAGTTCTTTATTCCCCACTGTTAAAGAGCGATGTTTCTGATAAAGGGGGATAATTGCTGTTTTCTGAGTTGAAATCTATCCATATAACACTTATAAGTATTATTTTTTAGCTCTTCACATTAAGTGGCTTTATGACTTGTCTAGAGCAATTTCCATAACAAAATGTTACGTGCCCTGTATTTTATATGAGTTTTAAGTAATACACTTGTTATGATTCACTATAGGGGTATATTTTACTTTACTCCACAGAATCGTTAACGGGGTCAAAAAAAAAAAACGAACGAGAAAGTGTTTAAAAACATAAATATGCAACAAGTAAAGGCGACCTACGTCGAGAATAGATATTTTCCTACGTAGCTATGACATTTGTTTGTATTTTTACGTAGTATACATAGGTTTTTATTAGATGTAAAAAAAAAACATTCTTGTTTTTTTTTACACAAAAAGAAAATGGCGCCATTCCTCATTCTCTTACATACCCCCCACAACCGCCATCTTGGAATTGTGCGATGTTGGTGTTACGAACAATTTATTTTCCAATAAATAGCACTTCGAAGGGGTTAAAAATACAAACAAATGCCACAGGTAAGTTTGAAAATAACTTTTATCGCCTACAGTTACTTTTATTTGTTGTGTATTCGTGTTTTGAGCGGTTTTAGTCTGCGTAGAAAAGTAAAAGAAACCCCAAAATAGTATTTAAAGCTACTGTTTATCTTGTTTACCTATTTACACAACAAATAATACCTATAACTATAGTATCCTATGTGTGTAGTGTACAGTATCAGTTATATGAACGAAAGTCGGAGTGATGTATATTATTTTTCGGATATTATTTCGTCGAATTACAATTCATTTAAAAAAATCTAAATGCTATTATTTGCTTTTGCTTTCATTCATATCTACACTATCTCTTTACACATTCATTCATAAATAAAAACGATTTTACACTTTACGAGATTTCTGAAACGTTTTCAAACATAAGCATTTACAAAAAACAAAACAACACGAAAATGTATTCGTTGTTATATATACGTAATTATATTTAACCTTAAATTACTCTTGTAAAATACAATAATCTGTTACGAAATATTTATTTAAAAAAAAATAAAATAGATATATTATAAAAATGTAATTGATGAAACAAAAAGTATTCGTTAGCGTCTGTCATTTAATAAAGTGTCTACTTACAAAGCGACAAAAATATTTTTTTGGCAAAGAGATACTGTATAAGTTTAGTACATATTCTCTGTAGCATATGTGGTCCCACTTCAATGATTTCAATTATGTTTCATTTACTTTCAAATCATTTTATTCTAAGGCATAAAAAAACAACTTTTGTAATACGTATTGTACGGTTCTACATCGAATCACACGTATACACAACTTGTAAAACATTTATAATAAAGTCTGTTTATCTCTATAATAATGTACATCTGACCCTCCACCTGTCTTCAGCTATAATAGCAAATCATCAAAACGTTTTTAAAATTAATACATATTTATCTAAATATTCTCGCTTTTATAGTTTCAAAATATATCTAGCTATGCGGGTCTATCTCCAAAACGCTTTTAGGAGTTTGTAACATGCTCAATATCCATGATAGAGCAGACTTGTTAAATCGCAGTGTTATCACTTCTGTCTTTACGGGAGTCATATTCCAACGTGATCAATATCCTGGATAGGAAAAGGGGGGCAACATCTTAGATTAAGTAGTGCTTTGGATGCCTCCTTTATTTTAGAAGTGCTCATTATCCTTGATAGAGTCGGTGTGTTCAAACGGGGAACTCAATATCCTGGCTAGACCAGGTAGAACCCACCAAAATGCTGGAACAAAGTGCTCCATATACTAGATAGAGCACGTGTGTTTAAACGTAGTCTTGCCTAGCATAAACAGTTCTTTCTTTTTACATACTGTTGTTTGACGGAAGCGCTCAATATCTTGGATAGAGCAAGTAGCAACGCAGAAATGCTCAATATCCTTGATAGAGTAGGCATGTTTAAAGACCCTGTTGCCCGGGAAAACCAACATCACAAGGTTTTGTTACATTATTTAATACAAGAAAATCTATTCAGCGTTTCACGGGAGTCATTCGTGAGTCGTACGAGTAAGTCAATCCAAAGTGCTCAATATCCAGGGTAGAACAGGTATGTTTACAGGCCGCGTTGCTCGTAGAAAATACATAATTGTCTTATCTCATACTATTTTATACAATAACATTTGTTGGTGTTGGATTGGAGTCATAATAGAAACATTACAGTATTTCATATGAGAAGTGGTATATAGTAATCAAACACTGTTCAATATCCCAGACAGATCATGTGTGTTTAAACACAGTGTTGTACGCGTTACATAGATTTATCGTTCTTTGATGATGTCATATACAAGAAAAGGTATTAGCGTTTCTAGGAACTCATGAAAGCATGATATATTTTTACTATTGTTTAGTGGTATATTTTATGGCAAACGTGCTCAATACAGTAGATATAGCAGGTGTGCTTAAACACAACGTTGCTCGTGATATAAATTTACCGTGTTTTATTCTGTTGTATGGATGAAAAAGTATTGGCGTTGCCCAGGAGTTATGAAAATAATCATATAGTACTACTACTGTTAAGTGATTTATTTTATATACCGGACATTTCTCTAATAAATCGACATTTTTTTCACAATGTATCTCGTTTAATCGACCAACATCTTTTATCCGAAAAGAACATGAATTTAGATCAAATAGTTCACTACTGACAAAACCTTGCACATGATATCAGTAACAAAATAAATTTTAAAAAATAATTAAAAAAATGTTTAAAATCTTTTTTTCATTTTATACACATTACACATTTGAAATTGTATGCTATGTTTCGTTCGATAAAAGTACAAAACTGATACTGGCAGGTCAGATGCTCGCACCACATTTTAAAATTCTAACAACTATGTTTCGTTTGAATAACAAAAATAAATGTCATGACGCAGTATACATATTACATTCTAACAGCTATGTTTCGTTCCAAAAAAGAAAAAAAACATTATTTCCATGTCACACACGGACCAAATTTTGGAAAAAATGTGTTACTTGTGTGTTATTTCTTAAATAAATCACGCCGAGGAAGTATTGAAATAAAGACGAAACGTTGATGAAAATATAGATATGTGTTTTTCTTTTTTTTTCATTTTCCATATATATATATATATATATATATATATATATATATATATATATATATATATATATGTATGTGTATGTATATAGTGTGTATATATATAGTATGTATATATATATAAATATATATATATACTCTAACATTAAAAGTGTTTTTACCTATAGACAACGTCGTTTCGGGCTCTCTTCTCATCAGCGTAGGAATGGCGGTTTCGGACGGTCGTATGAGCGCGAACGCAGTTCGTAGATTACGGCGAGAATCACAAGACAAACGCTCACAACCACACAGATAAGAGAAATCGACACAGACAGTAATTGACAGTAATATATATTTACCCGGGATGTGGTGAGCATCTTCTAGTCTAGAGTCTTCAATGCTAGAACGGAACTTGCTTATCGCGGGAATGACAACAATATTTTCAATTTCAAGCAAGTCTCTACTTTTAAGACTATAACATATTTAAAGAGGCTGTTAACTATAAATATGTGAATATTTTTTTAATTAAAGTGTTTATTTTCACCTACAGCTTTCATCAGTGTAAAAGTGGCGGTTGCAGGCGGTCGTATGGGCTCAAATATATATATATATATGTATATATATATATATATATATATATATATATATATATATATATATATATATATATATATATATATATATGTATGAAATAATTAAAATAGTACTTATCCTGTCTATATTTTTTACAACAGCGTGTTTTCAGAGTTTCTGAGAATAGCTCGGGTTTCTGTTAGATGAATAGATGTTATACCCTTAGTTGCTGCTTAAAAAACTAAGAATAATTAAACAAGCCGCTTATCAAAATCAAAATAATTAGACAATTAACTAAATCAATAACTCGCAATCCTAATGATTTTAAGTTTTACGAAATTTAGCAAAATACATTGATTGAACAAATCCAAACTATAGTAGAAATTCAGTAGAAATGTTAAACATGTATACGTAGTACATATAATGTAGTATACAAAATATGTGTATATATATATATATATATATATACATATATATATATATAAAGTGGTGTACTAAAAGCGAACTTTTAGGAAAAGTGAAACCTATTGTGAAGAGTATACAGCTCAATATCCAGGATAGAGCAGGTATTCTAATTCCTTCTCTAATTCCTTTCCATTCTTCTTCATTATATATATATATATATATATATATATATATATATATATATATATATATATATATATATATATATATATATATGATGTTGTTAATTTTAAAAACAATTTGAAATGAAACTAAAATCAATAAAATGAAATAAATAATAATATAAATACATTAAAGAATATAAAAAAACAAAAGGGAGATGATAATTGTATAATGGGTTCGTCTAGGCTGTACATAAATACAGTAGTTTTGTAAATAGCAAATACATGTTGAACAAAGACAACAACACAGGTAAAGAAAACATTTTGTATCATAAAAACATAAGTTAGCAACAGCTAGATCTGATATCCGAAACATGTTAGTTCTTTATCTTCTTAAGGGGGTGATGTTTGATTTGCACTGCATGAAGCCATGAAATAAAACACTGTTTTGTTTACCAGTTCCCGAAACATCGTAAATTCTTGGAGGCTAACTAATACAGTGATAAAAAGAGATCAATTGACTTACTATCATATAAATTTTCCAATGAAATACTTAAAACTCCTTTTTTAAATGTTTCTGAATTTTAGAAATGCGAATTGATAATTTGTGTAAATTGGATTATTCGTACTACTCTTCTCATCTTCAGTGTTATTCCCACAACGTTTCGGCTGCACAGTCATTCGCAATTTTTCGTATCGCCCGTAAGAACTAGTTGTGCGGTGGATATACTACTAAGTAAAATTCATTTTCAAGTGATAGTTATCTGAATGTTGAAGGTTCAATCCTCGGTGTAAGCGATACGAATAATTTTAGCTTACTGAAGGATTCTGCCAGTTATTGCTGACGGAACAAGAGCATGGTATCCGTGTAGATTAAATAAATACTTCGTTTCGAAATTCCGTCCAGATTCCTGCGTACGAGACAGAAATATTTTCGAGTTCGAAAAGGTACACCTGAAGAAGACCGGATAATACATCGGCCGAAACATTGTGAGAATAACACTCAAGATAAGAACAGTAGTCAGAATAATCCAAATTATACAAATGTTTATGTTTGTCTCATAAATGTATTAAAAGTTCCAAGTCTCTCTCTATCCATCTCCCCCTTATATATATATATATATATATATATATATATATATATATATATATATGATTATTTTTATTTACACAGACAGATACAAAATCTGCGACACTGGCATGTCGATGTAATCGATCAACAGTTGTTATAAACTGAGATCTCATCAGGCAGACTTAGAATCCGATCTTAACCTTAGATCATATTTTTTCATTCTTTCCAAATATGATCTAAGGTTAAGATCGGATTCTAACTCTGCTTGATGAGATCTCAGTTTATAACAACTGTTGATCGATAACATCAACATGCCAGCGTCGCAGATTTTGTACATGTCTGTGTAAATAAAAATAATCATATATAAAAGCTCTATTTGATATTGAGCACTTTTTATGAACTCGGTTGAAATTCTTTGGATTACTACCCTGTGGATGTTTTACCTGGATTATTATTATTATTATATATATATATATATATATATATATATATATATATATATATATATATATATACTAGGAATGTGAGTGTAATTTGTATCTTGTCTCTCATCGTACGTGCGTGTGTCTTCCCGGATGTATGTGAATAATGAGAAGCTTACAACAATATGTTTATTTATGTCTAGAGAGAAAAGACAGAAACTGCATCTCAAATGTAGATTATAATTATTTAAGGAAAGAAATATACGTTGACAAATAAGAGTGATTCATATTAGTTAGATAAAGATCATGTTGAAATAGCGGCGTGTGTACACAAGACGAGGGTCAGTTTACATTAGGATCTCCTGGTCTTTTCTCGTGCCTTCGACCTTAATCTTAAACATTCATCCATCAGGGAGAATGACACTTTCCTCGACCGAGCTAGAAAAATATATAATACTCCAATGTCATCTTCTTGTATTTGACACGTCCAATATTCTATTCAGAGTAATTGTATATTGGACAGCTTTTGTTACTGCCGTAAACGAGCAGCTCACCTGATATCACAGTCACGTCAGTTTCCGTTTTTAAAACTATTTTTCACTTTAATATTGTAAAAAAAAAACAAATACGCTAAAATAAAACAAGGTATTTGCTATTGTTATATGGTTATATACGTCTACGCATCTCGCTACAAAGCTTTGGACGTCGTTCTGTCACACTTTAGTTTTAAATAAAATTTTCATCGCAAGACGTTTGGGCTTAATATCAGAAACATTCTGACGTAGTTGACTCATATGCAAGCTTAGTTAGGCTTTTGCACATGCTTGGAAACAACATTCAATTCTCCAAACTAATAAAAAGAAAATCAAAAATACTTGAAGTAATTTGTATAAAAACCCATCAACGTACAATGAATAGCATTAATTATTAAGCGAGTAACAATATTAAAAAAATCAAAATACAATGTATTCTGTGGCGCTAATTCTAGCGTTCCGGAATTGAAATTGTAAACGTTCTTCTGAAACTACACTAGTTTGTTGTTTTGACGTCTAACGACGTCACAAGTTCCCGGCTGAGTTTTGAAATTCTTTTTTTTCTTTAGCTTTTTCTACATTCGTTTTTGTCGCCTGAAAATGATTCGACAAAGAAGTGAAAGCGCTAGTTGTACTTATGAAACATTTATCATTAGTTTTGATTTTGATTCAAAAAGACTATTAGAAAACATAAAATAAAAACAGCATAATTAAGCAGTAGAATTTTCAAATGTTTGGTTTAATGAGAGGACGCTGCCTAAACACACACATAGTATATAAATATTTATATTATTTTATTGATAAAGACTTGTAAAAAATCTGCGACACAAGCATGTCGATGTTATCGATCACCGGCTATTATAACCTGAGATCTTATCAGGCAGAGTTAGACTCGGGTTTTTACCTTACATAATATTTGGTTCTCTCCAAATATGATCTGATGTAATAATCATATTCTAACTCTTCCTGATGAAATCTCAAGTTATAACAGCTGGTGATCGATAACATCGAAATGCCAGTGGCGAATATTTTGTACATGTGTGTATGAATAAAAAGTATCATATATATAAAAGCTCTATTTGATATTGACCACTTTTTATAAGCACAGTTGAAATCCATTGAATGCGGATCCTGTGGATATTTACTTTTCCTGGATTATATATATATATATATATATATATATATATATATATATACATACATATATATACATACATAAACATACATAACATACATATATATATATATATATACATATATATATATTTATATATACATATGTATACATACATATGTATATACATACATACATATAAATATACATACATATATATACATACATATATATATACATATATATACATACATATATATATACATATATATACATACATATATATATACATACATATATATATATATACATATATATACATACATATATATACATATATATACATACATATATATATATACATACATACACACACACACACATATACATATATATACATATTCATATATTTATATAAACATATACATCTATAAATATGTATACATATATAAATCAATATATATATATATATATGTATACATATATATATATATATATATATATATATATATATATATATATATATATATATATATATATATGTTTGTATATACTTAGGCAGCAAGTAATTATCAAATCAAGTGTTGTTTAACGTCCTGGAACTTTCTCTTTTGCAAATCTATGTAAAATATCAACATTCAACACCAAAATAATACAAAACATAACTGCATAAAATACTTAAAATACTAGGAGCCATATTCATTACAACTAAACATCCTTATATTAACAAAATAGTTTTCAACATATAAACATATAAAAATTACTCTATAATTAAATGAAAATAAAGGAATAAAAAAAATCAATAATAGTAAGAATAAGAATTAATGAAATAGATAAATCAATAATAAAACCAAATACACAAACAGATACAATGAACTCAACTCAACCACACCTACTTTATTTTTTTCATTCGCCCTTTACAATACCTATAAAACACCAACTCAATTATTTCTATTTGAAAAAAACTTTATCAAACGACTTA
>OY744526.1:111688042-111690542 GCA_963556195.1 Sepiola atlantica | reverse complement strand
TTTGCAGGAGTTACTGCGCAAGTCTCAGTGGCGTGAAAGAAACCGGATTGAACTCTTTCGGTTGGCTTCATCTATCAATGTCACATATTTCATCAATACTAATAATAATGTTTCTCCTTTTTGTATTATTTGTATCAAGCAAACTTATTTTCCTGTCTTAGATATTATTCTGACAATGTTTCAGCAAAATAGTCACCTCCGGCCTTCTTCAGCTGCCTCTTGTCAAACTCAAAGAGCTGTACTGAATTTCGAACGGAACCCTGTATTTAATTTAAAGGAGTAGCTTGCTTTCATTCCGTGAGATATTCCCAGGTAAAGGTCTGAATTAATTGCTACTCATATTCTTGTGTATACCCCTTAGTAAAGATTTGAACATTCAACACCCAAAAGATTGTAACATAGGACTGATTATAACTGTTATCCGTTGCGCTACGCGTCTCTGCGGAAGATTATTGTGTTATATGTATAATATTAATGCTTATTACTACTTAAATATATATATATATATATATATATATATATATATATATATAAATGTGTGTTTGTAAAGGATTAAAGCTACCACCATTTGTAAATAGTTGTTTTCAACATTTATTTATTATTTTGTTATTTGATCATTTTATAATTTCATGACGCGTTTCGAGTGTGGTACACTTTCATCAGATATGTAAATCCATTTTAGATTTACATATCTGAAAATTCCGAAGAACCATTTTTCTCTCATGTTTATTTATTTGGTTTCACTTTTTATGCCCAACAGTCTGACTTGAACCTGTTGGTACGACATCCGTTGCTGATTCTACTGTCCGTTTCACATGACATCTCTCAATCCGCTGCAATTACGGCATCTTCTATTATCCGTGAGTATTACCTCTTATTTAATATTTTTCAAGGTTATTTTGATATGAAACACAAATTAATAAAATATATGTTAGTATTTGATTGTTAATTTCTAAAACACATTTTATCTTTCTTTAAAATAGTTTTAAAACTATATACACTTACATTTTTATGTCGGTAAATTTCACTATCTGTTACGCTTAAAAAAATTAATCCTAACTTGGTATTTTTTAGGAAGTAATATATTGGGATAAATATCTATTTTAAAGTACATTTACAGGGTGGAATAAAATAAGGGTTACGCGCAATACTTATAAATAATCAAAAATTAAAACAGTTTATTTATTTTTGGTATTACAATATATAATATTTGTTAAGTAAATCATTACAATTTTATTTTACTGAGATGAAAAAAAGAAGAAAAACAGTAAAAAAATACCACTGAACAGTAAACATTTAAATAAATTATTTCATTCCCATAATTTCGAAAATTAAAAGAAATCAGAAAAGCAGGCGAAGTAATAAAAAAAACCGGACAGAGTAAAAAACAACCAACAATATAGAATTGATTTTTTTTGGCTTTTCCTTTTTCATTTCCGATTACGTTGGATTACTTTCATTCTTCCTTCTTCATATACATATATATATATATACATATATATATATATATATACATATACATACATATATACACGTATATATATATACATATACACATACACATATATATACATATATTTATACATATGCATATATATATATGTATATATATATTTACTCTCATCCTTTTTTCTCACATATATATATATATATATTATATATTTATATATATATATGTATATATATATTTATATATATTTATATTTATATATGTATATATATATATTTATATATATATATGTATATATATTTATATATATATATATATATATTTATATATATATGTATATATTTATATATTTATATATATATATATGTATATATATATATATATATATATATATATATATATATATATATATATATATATATATATATATATATATATATATATATATATATATATATATATAACACTAAACCAGACTCAATAGTAAACCATGTTGTTGAAGTCACTGGAAGCAACCGTGTCTAATGTAATATTTGACAAGCCTCAGACAATAATCTCCAACGTTATGTTTATAAAAAAACAGAATATATATATAGAGAGAGATTCGTTTTTGTTTTTCGTCATCCATTCTATTAAGTAATTTTCTGTATTTCAGGGGAACTCTTCAATTGTGGATGTAATAGCATTATAAATGTCTTTTTGCGCCATTACATAAGAAAATACTGATGTGATCTCTTCTACAGATTGCAATTCACATGTTATTACTTTTCCTTGAAGCCATGCGCGAAAATATGAATGTTTGTAAATAAGAGAGGGTCTACAATACGACTTTCTTTTCATCTGCTGGCATTTACAATGTTATAAATTTGGGGCATTGTCAGCTCACCAAAATCGTGCCGCAATAAATTATAACTAATGGGATATTCTGTAAATGCAACTCTTACTTATAATATTATTTTTTAAATAATAAATATTTGTCCAGATAAATACTATTTAGAATACAAAATGACCTATTCTTCTCCCGTAAATATAATTTCCCTGTTTTTTAAT
>OY744526.1:111670542-111680542 GCA_963556195.1 Sepiola atlantica | reverse complement strand
AACCAAACTCGGTAAAAAAATTTTTAGACTTAATTAATCTACACTTCCCTCCCAACAATATACTGCATGAGATTTTTAATAATAACACCCTCAAATTAAGCTATAGCTGTGGCGAAAATTTAGAAAAAATAATTAAAAAACATAACAATAAAATTCTAAATAAAAAAACTACCGCAACGAAAACAGCAAATACCAAGGCCTGTAACTGCACAAACAAAAAAAGAATGCCAATTACAACAAAATTGCCAAATAACCCAATCAGTATATCAAGCAAAAATCTCTACTAAAGAAAACCCAACCCTGAAAAAATTCTACATAGGTATGGCTGGTAATACCTTCAAAGAAAGATATACTGGACATAAGTGTTCTTTTAATAACCCTACATATCAAAAAAGAACCTCACTTTCTATATATTACTGGGAACTATACAACAATAACCAATCACCAACAGTAACCTGGAACACAATTAGAAAAACTAGAACCTGTGCTTCCCTAATCTCACCTTTCTTCCTTTGCCTTACAGAAAAACTTGAAATAATTAAATTTAGTGATAGGGGCAAACTTCTAAACAAAAACAAAAAAACATCAATTAACTGTAGGCGTAATAGATTACACCTTCTTAGTAATCCACTTATAACCCCTTAGGCTGTTACTATATAAAAAAACACTTCACCTACCCATCAACTGATAATTTTGTCAACACAACTATCATCTTATACCTTTTTTATTAATGATTATTTTTATTAGTAGTAGCATTATTGTTGGTAGTATTATTATCAGTTGTATTATTTGTAGTAGTACTGTTAGTGGTAGTGTTATTGGTGGTTGTGGTATTATTATTATTATTATTATTATTATTATCATACCCACAACGATTAATACTAATTGTCATCTTCTGTATTTTTCTTTACCCTTAAATATCCCCTTATATGTTTATCCATTTATTGATTAATATTTCTGTATTTTTTAGATTATTTTTAGATTATCATTATCAATTATTTATTATTACTATTATTAATATTTTAAACTTAATTATTTTACATTGAATTATTTTTTATTTCTGTACATTTATCAAGATGATTATTGTTGTTAGTGGTGGCATCATGTCTGCTCTTACTATCATAGTTATAGTTATTTGCGGCAGTGAAATTAACAGTATCATGATTATTAATAATATTGATATTTCCATGTTTTACCGTTACCTGACTTTTGCTTCCACTGTCATTGATGATAATGATGATGTCATTATCTATAACTTTATTATTTTATTTCAGTTATTATTATTATCATTATTATTATTATAATTATTATTATTATTATTATTTTTATTATTATTATTATTATTATTATTATTATTATTATTATTATTATTATTATTATTATTATTATTATTACTGTTTTCATCTTTATTGCTATTATTGCCATAATTATAACTACTGCTACTATTTGTACTGTTTTAGTATTATTTATAAATTTTTCACTATTAATATGATTTATTACTTCTACTATTTGTACTGTTCTATTATTATTTATTAATTTTTCACTATCATTATTACTACTGTTAAGAATACTGGGATTACCACTATGATAAGTGCTGTCGGTAGAATAACTATTATTACTATTTTTATATGATCAGCATTATTACAACCATTAACCCATATCATACTATCGGCAAACATTATCTTAGTATTTAATATTATTATGATAATCACTACCTCCTAGTATTCTTAATATTTCTTAATTATTCTATTTCTTTCCTAAACTATTATTTTTATAAATTCTTAAATATTATTGACCACCATTATCGTTGTCGTTGTTGTCGTCGCTGTTATAGTTACAATACTGTAGGGCCCCATTATGCAAGGCACAGTAGGTTAACTAGTATCAAATAGCTAATTTTGTTATTGAAAAATAAGTTTTGTTTCTGGACTCAGAAGTGAGTTCAGAGAAGTGTTTGATCCAAGAATAGTCATAATAAATTTAGACACCTGACGTGACCTTTGAGTCAGAGATCAGAGTGAGTCGTTTTTGTCCCCATATCGTGCGTGGGAATGATGATTACGTCACCACGGAAAACAAAAACTTAGCTTTTTAGAATCAGTCTGAGCTTAGAGGCGATACCGTTCAGACCGGGTGCGAGCATGTAGCCGGTAAACTGGTAAGGCCCCGTTCTGGGAGGGCAGAAGATATCCCAAAAGGAACCGGAAAATAGCCGGGGCATGAGAGAGTCGAAGCCGGAATCCCCCTGACAGCAAACGAACCAGAAAGAAATAAGAAGCTTGTGTGAGAATAAAGAAATTTGTGTGAAATATCCCTTCAAAAATTCGTGTCTCGTGTATTCATTCTGTCTGAGACAGACCTCTTCCTTCGATCAAGACGACACAGCCAGCGAAGACTAGACGAATCACAGGCCAAAGAAGAGAACAGAAGATAAGGTAAACCTTGAGATTTATTTGAGAACTTTTTAGAGACTTTAAGATACGTATAAATGAACAGAGGCCGTAATTGAAAAAGGCTTGAGATGCCGTGAACAGATTCGTGGTTTTAAAAAGGCCTGAAGGGCCGTAAATTGATACGTGAAGATTTAAGACTGTGGTTACGAAACGTATAGAGTAAAATGATAGGAGTAAGACCTGTAAATTGAATGTAACATTGGGTTGTTTTGGTAGCCGTGACCTGCCGTTTCCAACATGAAACGGTTCGATATCGATCTGGTGCTGTCATGAAGTACGAACACATCGTGTGGTCCGAATTAATAGAAAAAGGAAGAAAAAAAAGGAGCGAGACACGGAGGAGAAAATTGTTGAGATACACAAAAGAGAGACACATCTAGTTAATTATTAAAAGACATAGGAAAAAAGAAAAGAAAAAAGTAAAGAAAAAAGACACATTTTGTTAGAAAAAGAAAAAAAAGAAGAACGCACACATACACAGCCCATTATTAAATTACGCAGAAAAAGAAGAAGACACATTTTGTTAATTGTTAAGATTCAAAAAAAGAAAGAAAAAAAGAAAGACACATTTTGTTAAAAAAAGAAAAAAAGAACGCACGCACACACACACACGCGCAAAAACAATTGTTGGGACTTTGTAGGAAAAGAACATTCTAGTTAGAAAAAAAAGGACGATTTGCCGTAATTATGTTTTTTTTGTGTTGTGTTTTAAGAATTTGTTGCTGTAATTTTTTTTTCTGGTTTGTGTTGGTGGGGGACAAAGGTGAAAGCAATAACGGGCGAAAGAAAGAAAAAAAAAACGAGGGAAGTATGTAATCAAAAGAGAGAGAAAGAGAGGAAGAATGGAAATGTTAAAAAGGGTGGATGTGCTGAAATGACATGTGCACGCGAGGACAGAATATGCGTATTTAGAAAAAAGAAAGAAAGAATGTATTAGAAAGAGAGAGACAGAGACAAAAAGAGTATAGAAAGAAAGGGATTGATATGCCACTCTGTGGCCGAAATCTTTTGTTTTTAGAATGTATATGCGTCTTAAAAAGAGAGAGAGAGAGAGAGAGAGAGAAGAATTGAAATGTTAAAAGAGATTGTTTAAAAAAAATGTGCGCGCGAGGTCAGAATATGCTTGTTAGAAAGGAAGGGATAAGCGAGAGCGCATAGACAGAGAAGAGAGAGAGAGAGAGAGAGAAAGAAAGCGCCCTTGGGTTTTGAAAACTGCTAAAAAGTGTTGCAGGAAAATAACGACGACAGCGGCGGGTGATCTGATGGTGTCCGGGTTGGAGTTTGACGACATGTCAACCCGTTATGGTGTCGGGCGCTGTTCTCTTTTCCCTTTATCTTTTGAATTATGTTGTATTGTATTGTGGAGATATGTTCTCCATTGGTTCTGTCGGTTTCGGTTTGATTTTTTTGTTGTTATTGGGTGGAATGAATTTTTTTTTTTTTTTTGATGTATTTTGATGTATTTGTTACATGGAGGATTCCGGGTTCCTAATGCTTGAGTGAATGATATTTTACTATTTAGAGGATGGAGAAATTTAAAAATGTAATTAAAAAAAAAGAAAACAGTTCTTAAATTGAATGTGACGTGGGTCAGCAAAGTGTTAGGGTTAAAGTGATCTTGTATTTGAGTTGTCTGGGGGGCACTGATAGCAGGTTTGGTCGGTTGATGGAGACCCCGGACGGGGGTCAATTAGGTTATTTCGAAGAATATCCCTGTGCACAGAGTATGTGCAGCCCAGTTAGGTCTGCGGGATTAATAAAGTTCGCTCGCGTGATTTTCGCAAACGAGGCGGCCATGGGTTTTGGCTCGGAGAAGAATGGGCAAAGGTGTTCGAACTCTACACGCGTAAAAACTGCGAACCGGTGGTTAGACGACAGGACAGTCGTATTGGTGCGCCACGATAACGGTGGTCGATATTGAAGTTGTGATTAATTTTCGTGACCCAGGGTTGCTCCCCAATCACGTCGGTAGACCGTGTATGGAAGTGGAATAGATTTAAGCTTTATATTTAAGAGAGGGTACCTCAGTCAAATTAATTTTGGTTTAGGGAAGAAAATGATGGACCTGGATTGGTGACCGGACGTGTTCCAGGAACGGTGGTGTCGACATTTCACCCCCGTCACGCCGTTTAGTTAGAGCCATGGGATGGGTGCCACGCCACGCCAATGGGGTTGGGAGTTAGAAACTGGGTGTTTGTTCGCTGTCATTCGCGACGGGAGCACGGGCGTGTCAGAAATGTATGGTCCATATATAGCAAGCAGCATAGCGACGGTACCTTCAGTAAGCCTCGAGGCTGACCATTAGAGAATAGGTTAATGAAGGTTTTTTTTGTTCTGTTTTTTGTTCCCCTATTTCGCGAGAATAAAACACGCAGTTAGTTTTAATCGGTTGTGTGCCGACCGTTTGTTGAAGTTATCTAAGAAAGTGATGGTGGCCCGAAAGTGCAACATACCAGGAATTTTTGGGAAGTGGTCGAGCACGGAGAACGTGTGTGAGCAAGAGCGAATTTATGTGGTAGATTTTGCAGGAGATATAGGCGAGAAACGCATGATGTTGATTTATGGCAGGGGATGGCTTTTGTTTAGCCGGTAACGACCGTAGGGAGCAAACTCTCCCACATCCCGGAAACATTGTCATGTGGTGCCGAAGGAAATTCCGGCAGTGGTGAAATGATGGCAACCCAGGAGTGCTCAGGCTCGGATTTTTACCAGTCCCAAGGAAGGGTTGTTTTTTTTAAAAAGAAGAGAAAATCTTGGGATTTTTTGTTTTTTTTTGTTTATAGGGAAGGAAGGAGTGTTACAATACTGTAGGGCCCCATTATGCAAGGCACAGTAGGTTAACTAGTATCAAATAGCTAATTTTGTTATTGAAAAATAAGTTTTGTTTCTGGACTCAGAAGTGAGTTCAGAGAAGTGTTTGATCCAAGAATAGTCATAATAAATTTAGACACCTGACGTGACCTTTGAGTCAGAGATCAGAGTGAGTCGTTTTTGTCCCCATATCGTGCGTGGGAATGATGATTACGTCACCACGGAAAACAAAAACTTAGCTTTTTAGAATCAGTCTGAGCTTAGAGGCGATACCGTTCAGACCGGGTGCGAGCACGTAGCCGGTAAACTGGTAAGGCCCCGTTCTGGGAGGGCAGAAGATATCCCAAAAGGAACCGGAAAATAGCCGGGGCATGAGAGAGTCGAAGCCGGAATCCCCCTGACAGCAAACGAACCAGAAAGAAATAAGAAGCTTGTGTGAGAATAAAGAAATTTGTGTGAAATATCCCTTCAAAAATTCGTGTCTCGTGTATTCATTCTGTCTGAGACAGACCTCTTCCTTCGATCAAGACGACACAGCCAGCGAAGACTAGACGAATCACAGGCCAAAGAAGAGAACAGAAGATAAGGTAAACCTTGAGATTTATTTGAGAACTTTTTAGAGACTTTAAGATACATATAAATGAACAGAGGCCGTAATTGAAAAAGGCTTGAGATGCCGTGAACAGATTCGTGGTTTTAAAAAGGCCTGAAGGGCCGTAAATTGATACGTGAAGATTTAAGACTGTGGTTACAAAATGATATGAGTAGACATGTAGCGTGTATCGTTACATTATTATTATTATTATTATTATTATTATTATTATTATTATTATTATTATTATTAGTAGTAGTAGTAGTAGTAGTAGTAGTATTAATAATTAATAACGCCGGCATTTTCTAGTTATTTTTTAGTTATATTTTTTAGAACTTTTAAATTAAATTAAACTTTAATTATTATTTATACTATGATTCATTATTATTTTCATTATTTCACCTCAATTATTAGGGGTATCTATTATTATTATTATTATTATTATTATTATTATTATTATTATTATTATTATTATTATTATTATTATTATTACTACTACTAATCCTGTTATACTTAACGAATATATTTATTCGATTTATTAATTTATTCATGGTAAGCTAATACACTCTAGACAAATCATAAAGACAATATAAATCCAACATTGGCGACACATTTGATCACCGCCCCACCACTAAACCAATTACACGCATACACACATATACCCAATATTATAGTTCACTTGAATAATACATTTATAAACTCGGCTTTAAAATAACTGTCTGTTTTTTTTACACTTGATTCGTGCATGTCTACCTCACTCCTTCATATTTTATATTTCTTATATTTCCTATCTCTTCTCTCTCGATCTGAATCAACAGACGTTCTCTTTCTTCTCCTTCTTTTCCTTTATGTGTCTACCTACCCATCACCTATCCCTTCATAATATGCCCCTCTTTCCACCTTATATTTTTATTTATTTATTTATTTGCCCTATTTGTTTCAGATTTTAGATATTAGATTTTTTATTTTTTTGTTTTTAGATTTTTTAGATTTTTTATTTTTAATTTTTTAACGGCCTCAATATTTGAAATGTAAAATTTCTTTTCATCTTCTTCTCTTTCTCTATCCCTCCATTTCATTCTCTCCAAACATGATCTGAGGTTAAGATCGGATTCTAACTCTAACCTGATGAGATCTCAGTTTTTAGTAACTGTTGATCGATAACATCGACATGCCAGTGTCGCAGATTTTGTACATTTCTGTGTAAATAAAATCATCATATATATATATATATATATATATATATATATATATATATATATATATATATATATATATATATGTATGTGTGTGTGTGTGTATGTATGGATTATCCGTGTGTTGTATTTTTATAAGATATATTCAGAGTCGATACGGTCGCATTATGTTCTCTTCTTTGTTGTATTTGAGGACTAGGTTTTGAAAATGTTGACATAAGAAACAATCTACGTGTGCTTGAACACGCACTCCTACCCCTCTACGACACACACACCCACCCCAGCCACACACACACACACACACACACACACATATATATATATATATATATATATATATATATATATATATATATATATATATATATATATATATAACTTGCCCGTTTTGTGATATATGTTCTCAATGGGAAACTCATGTCGGTGTATGGGTCCCGAAAAACGCCCTCTGTCGCCGACGTTCTCGCCCTTTGCTTTTTGTTCCACCAATGAGAATGTCGGCGCGGTAAAACTGGGAGACAATCGTCGCAAAAAGAGAAGAAAAAAAGAAGGCCGATTCCATGAAGCGTTACTAATAGAAGTTCATCTTGGAATCGACTGCGAGAAACAAAACCCCGACACGAAATGTGCCAATGTCCTCATTACAACTCTATGAAGAATCGACTGTAAACCAGCGCAAAGGAAGATTTCCCGGGGAAAAATAGAAAAAAAAAGCAAAAAACTTGTTGCTGAAAATTAACGCAGATGTTTAAACAATCGACAAAAGAAACGATTGGATTATCTGTTCTTTTATGCTTCATTTTTTGCTTTGTTTTATTCTTATTTTATATTTATTGCTGCTTTTTATGTGCTCCTTTCCTTTTTTATTTGTCATCTCTTCTATTCTTTTTTTTCTTGTACCAGTTTTTCTTTTATTTCTGCCTTTTTCTGTTCTTTTGTTCCTCGTATAGTTTCTTGTGTTGTTCTTAGTTCACTGTTTCTTCTTCATTTTCATGTCTTCTTTGTCTTTTTGTGTTTTTGTTTTGTTTAGGTCGTTAGATTTCTCCCTATTTTTCTTATTCGTCAAGGTATTGTACTTAGTTGTTGTTTTGTGTTCAGTTTGTTGGTATTTGTTATTCCTTTGCCTTTTATTTTGTGGGTTTCTTCTTCATTCTTCGTCTTGTTTTTCTTTGTTTTTCTTCTTCTTTCTTCCTTTTATATTTTCCGTATTTTCATAATTGCTTTTTAGGATCCTTTATTTGCTTTCACTTTGTCATGCACATAGTTTTCCTTTTACTTTGCTTGACCTCTGCTCTCCTTTTACTCAAAATGATTATAAATATGTTATCAGTATTCTTCCCTGTTTCTTTTCCATATATCTTTCTGGTAAGTCTATTTTCTATTCAACCTTTACCTTCCCACCATTCATTGCACTTATTCCATTTTTCTATTGTTTTATATTGTTTTGTAATTGTTCTATTTTGGTCATTCTCCAATATGTTGCAATACTCCCTTTTCTCATTCAATTAATATTGTACCTCACCTAGAGTTTTCACGCAGACCGTTACTAAGTATTTGTTTCCGATAGCAACAGGTGGATTTCCCTGGAATCTTAGTGCCAGCAATGTTTCAGCATACGAATAATGCATAGTGTTCTCTTTCTCATATACCGCTCAATTGCACCTGTGACCGTCGACATATTCCTACCGCTATACGTATGTCGGGTACAATACATTCTGGAACATGGCATCTTAGCTTGGTTCTCTTATTTTGTTTGGTATATCCTGCACCTAGAACGGGTTCAGAGACTATCTACGCGGATAGTTCGTGGAGTCAGCACAACGTCCTATAAACAACGATTTCATACTCTCAACTGTATTATGGAGCGTAGGCAAATGCGTGGAGATCTCATCCTCGCGTTTAACATAATGTGCGACGACAACACTGTGCCTCCTGTCCTTTTCTTTACACCGGCTTGGTAGATAGGGCTTTGTTGAAACGCGGAGAAGCTGTACTTGAGATAGTTTCGGCTAATTCGTCGGATGCGTCATTTTAGTTCGGGTAGTTGCCACAGTCGTGTACAGTCTACAGACGACCAAACAGTCCATAACAGTGCTAGATGCATCATGGCCGCTAATGGTTTAGATAATTACCCCTTACTAGAGCAACGGAAGATGCGTTTGGAGGTGTTTTAGGGATTCAACACAATTTCAAGATTGTTAAAATTGGATATTTTGTCATGCTTTTTTGCGGATTTGTTTTTTATTATATAATTTTGTCAAGGCTATGTGTATGCACGTCTTCTACTTCATATGTCCTTATATTGTATCCTGGATGTTTACCTCAAACATAACAGAATTGTCATGATCAACATTTCTGTTCAAGGACTTCAAATCTTTGGAACACATTTCCACAAGTCTGCTTACATGAAGATCACAACATGGTCGTCTTCAAGTCAAATGTCAACAAATATTTGTCAAACTGTCATCTAAAGTAACCAATTTTGTTGCATTATATGTATGTTATTCAAATCTCTCATATCATTGTTCAAAATCTTATGAATATATCATTACCCTATTTACTCGAGATGTTTTTTGTTTAGGTAATTGTTACTCATTAGTATACAAATGTTAATATGTGATATACTTGTTAAAATAATTATAGCTGTGTTTTTCGACATTTTCCGCGTCAGTTGTACGCACATCAACTCACGCCGACTTTCGAGTTTATATGTTATTTAGGAATGTAAATAATTTTTTTTGTTATTATTAAGGAAGTATAATTGTTCGCCTGTCTTTTCAAGCGTTCAATTTCAGCATGTCAGTTCAGATAAATAATTCTCTGGAGGGATTTAATGATAGCTAATCCTACGGACGGGATTAACCCCTTTCATTTGAGGGGATGTGCCTATTGTTTGCTAATATGGAGCTAGTAGTCTCCAGGATAGTATCACATATGATTCGTGACAA
>OY744526.1:111648042-111665542 GCA_963556195.1 Sepiola atlantica | reverse complement strand
TTTTTAAATTTCTTATAATTTATTTTTTTATTTTTTAACGTTCCGAATTTTTATTTTTTATTTTCATTTCTTTTTACATATTATAAACATGATATCAGCATATCTTTGTTTGTTAGCGATCGGCTATTAAAGGGACTAGCTTCAGCAATAACCTAAGTTTTGAACTTATTTTATTTTAATTCAAAATGTGTAATAAGGTATTCTCACCTGCCAGATTAATAATAATTTACCAATTGTTTCTAATTTCTTATTTGGTTACTTTTCTATTTACGGATTTGACCGATGTGCTTGGTTGTTGAGACTAGCTCTGTGTCGCCTTAGTTTTAAAAATCACCATCGATGAAACAGCTTCAAATCATGCAGGATTTTTTTTTTTTGGGGGGGGGGGAAGAGGGTTTTTATTCGCTTCTACTGCCTTTTATATCACGTGTGCTTCTTTCAATGTTCTCCAAATCACCAAGCTTTTATCGGGATACTAATTTTAAATTATGCTTTTTTACGTTATAAGACGTAGCTTCAATTTTAATCTACCAGGAAACACGTGTAAGAATGCTCAAAAGAAAACATGGATATATTATTGTTTTTTTATATATAAGATGTAAATTTGAAATAATGAAATGCACTAAGGTGTGGAAATAAATAAAACATACAAAAACATAAATGAATAAATCATTGAAGAAAGTTATGCAAATCATGATTTTTTTTTATTGAAATGAATTATTGGAATTCATCAATATATTATATATGCTTTGAATCTTGAAATGCCACCTCATTGAGCTTGAAATTTGAAGGAGTATAACATATATTATTTCCTCATACACCCCCACACACACACATATATATATATATATATATATATATATATATATATATATATATATATATATATATATATATATATATATATAATATATATATATATATATATATGTGTGTGTGTGTCAAAACTGACAAACGGAAAACAGGTTAAAATGCAGGAGAAAAACAAAAACGAGAGATTTGACCGGTTTCGTTCGCTAACACGAACGTCTTCAGAAAAATTGAAGATTTGGAAACAATTTTATTTTGAAGGCACACACATGGCAGAAGGAATAGATGATCCGATTGGACCATATGAGAATACTTTTAGTGACATTGAAATATGATTTGACAAGTGGGTGACATATTCTTATTCATTTCTTATTCTTTTTTTATATTTTTATCTTTTCATTTTCTTTTTCACTTTCACACCTACTGAGCTAGTATAGGGGAGGCAGTAGGCGGAGGGGATAACAGCCATAATAGGGAAGATGACAGAGAAACTAGCCAGGATAAACACACATATATATATATATATATATATATATATATATATAAGCATGCATGCAAATATGCATGTAAATATATATAAATATATATATATATATATATATATATACATATATATATATGTGTATATATATATATATATACATATATATATATATATATATATATATATATATATATATATATATATATATATATATATATATATATATATAAGTATACATTTTTATTTATACAAACATTATAGGTTACATATGTGCATAAATGTTTCGGTTGCACTTTTCCCAGAAAGTCAACCTCATCAGACCAAGAATTTCAGAGAACTGGATGGATTTGAAGAATTTTCTCTCCTAAATAAATCTTTTTGGGGTTTAGTCATTTTCTATTTCTTATGAATTCGTATCGGATTACCTATTCCACTTGCTGACCTTTTTTGTTAGTGGTTGTCCTTTTTATTACTTTTCATGGCGTCTCCATCACCTTTATAAATAAAAAATTATACTTATAAACAACTCTACTTGTTATTGAGCAGATTTTATAAACACTTGATTTACATTTACAGAAAATAATACAATATATGTACTATATATATATATATATATATATATATATATATATATATATATATATATATATATAGAGAGAGAGAGAGAGAGAGAGAGAGAGAATACAGCAGTGAATAATCATGGATTCATGTTGTGATCAGCAAACAAAATTGGCCATGATTATTTTGCTTTTTACTCATGTTATATTTCTTTGGATTTCCGAACAAGCTCATCAACTAAATGGCTAAAAACATAATCAAAATACATATTCGGACGGAATGCAAATGCTTCATATCGGATCTGAAAAAATGTTTTACAGAAATATTGAAAAAAAAATCTATGTATTTTTCTGACTTTAATGTGAACCGTTATATTTGAAAGTGTCATACTATTTATATAATGACGAGGTTGTAGTTGCTGTACGTTTTTTAAATAGTTTTATCTCCTCCCGACATCTGCCTGTGCTTTGTGAGATAGACAATTTTTGGAATATACATTCTGAGTGTATATTATCTAGAGCAGGGTTGTCAGACTATAATAAATGTGTGAGGCAAGATTTTCCGGGAGAAAAGGCCAATAAAAACCAAATTGAAAACTGAAGCTACACTTTTCGGAGGAAAAAGAGCCAAAAAGAGCCAAATTAAAAACGATATATCATAAAGAAAAAATGACTATATGGAAGTTCTTGACTTCCAAGTGTTTGCATGTGTTTTACTCTATTAGTTTCGTATGGTTTTCTTGAAACCGAAAAATATGTTGGGGGTTAATATTTAGATAAATAAACTCAATACATACTACAGTTTACATATTTTTAAAAATCGTACTAGGTGACCTTAAATAATAATTTGAATATTTTATTATTAAATAATGTAAGGTAAAGTTCGTATATTTGTAGCTACCTCCTCAATCCAGAAAATAATTAGATTCTATTTTTTTAGGCGATTCGTGTGAATACTTTGAAAAACTTTGGGAAAAAATATTTTTGAATTTAGAGTCAAGGATCAGCAACGCATACACATTGAACGTAAAATGATCACCCATCTCCGGGCAATTTTCTTACCGGGTAGCGTTTTAGTAGTATATAACCAGAAATTATTTTGCCAACGGAGATAAATTGTGTGTTTATTACAGGATTATTAACTTACACTATTTAAATATAACACTTTAAAATATTATTTCTTTGATGTTCTCCAGTATGATTTAAAAATAGAATGTTAATTGCAGATTATTATTTATGTTCATGAGTACGAATTTATTCACTTAAATATTTTTTTAAAATTTCTTAAAACAAAAAGGATATCAAATAGCCTACTGTTTTAATTTCATAGGGAAGCACTTTGCATCCTAACCGCAATAAAATACAAGACGTAACCAATAGAGAAAACGCCAAACATTTGAGAGTTAACAGCTTCAATATAGCTGAAAAATGTGTTCAAAATACTTTTATAGATTGGAGTTATCTACAAATACACAAAATATACGAGAACGAGAGTGCCAGTTCAGGTTTTACTAGAATCAGTTTTAACTGATTCAGTTTATTTTTGGAAGATATGAAAAACATAAAAATATCAAACGAATATTGAATTGAAATGCTGCTATGCACGTAAATCTTCGCGATTGCCCACGAGAATAAGGGTGTCAGAACAGAGGTCAATGTGGTAGAAATGTAACAGAAATATGACTTGTTCAGAAAGGTAAGTTGTTTTGATTTTTTATATACACTTTAGAATTGAATGGATATATTTTTTATATACACTTTAGAATTGAATGTGTGTATAATAATTAATGGAACATTTTACAATGGAGTAAAAGATGTTTTTGCAAAAAGTTACATATTCACATATATATTATTTATAATGGTGAAAAACACAGTATTTCAAATGTTGTCAATGTAGAACAGAGTAACTTAATTCTTCCTGAAAATGTCTATAGCATGTTAAACATGGGGATGAATTAAAAGGTAATAAGTTGAAAGTTCTTTGAAATGAATGGTAGCGGAACCATTACATTACTCATGACAAATAGTGGAGGACGTCTTCTAAATACTCATTCTCAGCATTAATTATACTGCTATTATCTTTTTTTACCATAAAGATTGTCACTGTTGTGCAACTTTCTCATGTTAGTTGTGCATATAAAGTCTTTGCAACAAATTCCGTTATATAAAAGGTAAGAATGAATTCTTACAATAGCATCCACCAATTTAATGTGTCTTATGACGAGGCTTTGTTTTTATAGCAGTGACTAAAGAAAACATTATTTCAACAGTTGCATTGCTTGATGGTAACGCATATGCTGCAAGTTCTTTGACATCTAAAAGAAATGTCACCCTCTGCAAAACATGTTTCTTCACACCATTCTACAATAAAAAAAAACTTTTCTGTATTGTGCTTCAATTACACTTTTATTTTCCATGATATGTGAAAATATCAATTTTTTTAAATTTTGCTCTTAAAGTTTAACTAAGAACTTTATCAGAGTTGAGAAGTGAGAGCCGTTAAAACACATTGGCAGATTCGGGAAGTCTTTTCTCTATTTGATGCAAGGCTTCTTGAAACATAGTTTGTGCACCTTAATTTCACCTCGTTTATTTTACAGGTTTCTTCTGTTCGCCCACCAGCAGTAAACATATGGATTACACACATATATATATATATATATACATATATAAATATACATAAATATATATATATATGTATATATATATATATATATATATATATATATATATATATATATATATATATATATATTTAGGCAAACATTATAAAATAACACGGAGTGGTTTTGTTTGATGCGACTTTTTTTTATTTTTTCAATTTTCCGAATTGTCCATCTAATGTTTCGGTCAAATTGATGTAAATATGATCCATGGGTTTCTTGTTCCGTTCTTTTTTCTTTTTTGCAAGTACTTTCGATTTTAATCGTCAAATCATCTTCAGGCGGTATTAGTTTTAGTGTCTTTACAAATTATGACTTTACTGTTGTGCTTATTTTTGAATTGTAACGGCAAGTAGTTTATATTTGAAAACGCGTCTGTGAAGTTGAAATGTACATGAGAGCGTGATGGCGTTCTACACATACGGGAGATTTAAAGTTTGACTGTTTAAACCGTTAAGAAATTGATGACGTTAAATAAAGTGCATACAATTCAAACGCATAACTACCTAATAGCTAAGAATTTGGTAATGTTAATTATTATGCTAGACACTTTAAAATGTTGCGACTAGTTTCATAATTGACATTATTAATTGTGGGATGTTTAGTTTTTATGTAGAGGGCTTCGAGTATTTTTAATTTTTTGATATTGGTATCATGGTGTATTATTTTGGTATTGTTAACAAGGATGTTTCTATATTGGGAGGGGGCGCAATTATGTTTTTTTAGATCTTATACAAATCTATGTATCAAAAAGAAAAGACCAACATTTGAGAAAAGCATACAAGTTTTGAAATACAAACTGCTTTAAAGTTACATATTCTTTAATAATTACTATTAAGTAAATATTTATATAAAATAATAGAAACAAGTCCAAAATTAAGGCCAAATTTTTATAAAGGCCAAACAGAATTTTCGTGAAATTTGGCCTTAAAAAGGCCAATCTAGCAACCCTAATCCGGAGTGCTAGAATAAATGTATCGTATTAGAAAAATAGGTTATAAGAATATCGTAAGCTCGGCACACGCATCAGACATACATGAAATGTAAAATAATACATTTTCTCGTTATTTAATTCCATATGTAACCTGTCAATTATACAAATAATATGTTGTTCAGCGTTGGAAGCAGTATTAATAATTGAAGTTAGAATCTTGGGGAATTTTGTTTAATTGTTGTCTTCTAACAATGCATCAAGTGTAATACAAACTTTGAAATATTCGACTTTGTAAATAGCCGGTTAATATAATCTACCACGCTTAACATATCCTGAAAATTGGAGAATATTAATTTACTTGTGTCCTTGCTATGGTGTGAGTTGACCTACCTATTTCAGGAATAAATGGACTCACCCATACACAATAAATATAATTACGACAGTTATTGATAGCAGTTATGGCCACAAAATCGAACGCACACTTTCTGAAGGATACGTTTGCTAACACACTTTTCTTAACCATACCACTGTGTTTGTCTTGATTATTACTTGCCGGTCAAGATGACAACAGTTCTGTAAAGTATCATGTGGTTTATCATGTAATGCTAGTTGTTCATAATTTAGAAGATGTTCATTTGTTCAATTGTCTATGATATTCTAAGAAATATGCTTGAGAGAATAAAATGATGCCAAAGTGCGTAATATATTTTCTTTTCTATTTAGCAGAATCTCTATCTTTATAAACTTAGGTATGATCACATATTTTTATATTTCGATGTACATGATACATTCGTAAACTAATAAACCGATCATTTTGAATTTGGGAGCATGGTTGCTAGCCGTAAAGGATCCAAATATAGTTTATATTTCGTGAAATCTCTTTCATGCAAAGTGGGTAAAATAGGAAGGAAGCCCCTTGTGGAAATTCAGATACCGCTATTTTTTTATGACATTTTAAGAAAAGTATTAGACATCAATTAATAAATGTTCCACAGATTCCAGTTATAATAATAAGATATATAAGATTTACATTGCCTTTCATTTATAGTAATTAGACAAAAATTACACATGATTTTTTGGATGTCAATTACTTCTTAAGATCCCTTCCGCTTAAGCCTTAAATTTGATCCATTTTCCAAAATCTAAAACATTTCATGGATTCTGATCAAAATTAAATGAGGATTCAAACCATAAAGTTTAGCTTTACAATACCGTTTTGTTCTGAGATTACATTTTACCCTGACTGGGACGGGTATTTACCTAATTTTTATCTATGCATATTTCATTACACGATAATTTAGTTCCCACCACTCAGCAACAGACGAATTTAAGAATACAAATAAGCATTAATAAATAAACAAATGAAAGACAATATTGATGTTCGCCGAAGGAGGGAATGCAGCAGACGAAACAACCCATTGCAAACCACAGATGATTGCATGAAGGCATGTTTAATTAAAACGTTTTTTCGGCAGCGATTACCAAACGAGAAGCAAGAGAAATTACAGAAGGCGCTGTCGTCTTCAGACGTTATGAAAATACAGACAACAGGTGTCCGCTACTCCCGTCTGTTGGTAGGCGTGCAAGTCAGCGTTTTGGGAGCAATGGGAAGAGAGCGAGGCAGGGATATCCGGCGGACGATTGCTGGTTTAAAGGTCTTACTTCCGGACTCCCTCTGGACGTGCTCAAACTTTGGTGATGGCGTTAATTAACGGTTTGAGAAAACAAAAGGAAGAATTATGATTGCATATATATTTACAAGTTCGCCATCAACTTTGAAGACTGCGGGTCATTTTTAATTTAGGCGTTATTTTCTGTTGCGGTACACCCCCTATATATATATATATATATATATATATATATATATATATATATATATATATATATATATATATATATATATATATATATATATATATATATATATTACTATGTAGGCAGACTTTTCTCCGTAATACAAATGTTGTTGAATATGGCAGACAAACCATGTCTGGATATTATTGCGTGGATCCTTTCCATTCGATGAATCAGGGTCGGTGGTGAATTGGCCGATGAATCCGCTATTACTGTAGATGTCCCAAGTAATTTCAAGCCCATCCGGGTCCATCTTCAGGAGAAGCAGGTACATAACATGGTGGTTATATGATTATTAATATGTAGTTTTGGCGGGAATTACATTATTTATACGGAACTAAAATTAGAACTATAAAGACTTAAGAATCATATCACTAGTGTTAAAGTTGAGTCCGTTAAGGACTGTTTTTTATGTATAACGCTAATAATATATAGAGTTGTTGTTTTTTATGAGTATACCTTAATATTGTGGTGTTTACTACTAAGAGTTTTAGAAATTGGGAGTTGGTGACAGGAATGCTGATAAGTAAGGTGCTGAGCTATGGCGCTGGCAGAGGATAAATGCATTGTTAACCTCCTCGACAAAGTTGTAGTAGTTGGCCAACGTAATTTTTTTTCGCTGTCGGAAACCCAGTCTCCCAATGGGCATTTTAATTTATATACGAAGTTTGTCCTAACCAAAACTCTGGTTGAGGGGGAAGAATTACTAGTAATACTAAGGTTAGCGGTTTATAATTTACTGTAGTAAATATAATTGTTTTTATTTGGGTCAGTAGGAAATACGTTTTTATTAATACTATGTTTAATACCTGTTAATCAATTTTATAATTATGATAGAACTTGTTACGGAAAAATAGTTTTACAAATGTGTTACCTGGAGGCATGGATTTATTAATATTGTCGGTGAGATTATTTCAGAACTGTCAATTATTGGTCAATAATATAGTTAGGGAAGCCATTATTTAGCAAATGTAGTTTGATATTGTTCACTTGATGTTGTAAGATAGTTGAGGATGTGGAAATTTATCTGGCTCGAGTTAATACGTTTTTAATAATACATATTTTATATCTTAATAACCATTCGCTAAGAAAGCTACGGGTGCATGTATTACATGTCTCACTTAGAAAATAAAGTATTCAATCTCATCACAAAACCACCGACGTATCTACGATACGTAGACCATATCTAAATACTTACTAGTAACAGAAATGAAATTAATAAATTACAAACTACCTACTAAAATATATCCGTACTTAATTTCACGTATAAATGTAACATTAACAATAAACTCCATTTTTTCGATGTTCTTATAGGCACGAACTACACTCAATACTTCACATCCCCGTATCAAAAACCCATGCCGTTTTAACCTTCTTAGCGAATGAGCCTTCAGATATGAAATAAGTATTATGACAACCTTATTAACTCGAGCCAAATTACATTTTTTCGCGCAACCCTTGTTTCACAATTACACGCAAACCCACTCTTTGACTGAACAGAGGGCATGATTCGTATGCCATACCAATTGTATTGTGATACCGAAGCTTTGTAAACAAAAATAGGCACAGACCCTCGAGTAAGGAATTAATTTTAGTCGACACCTAAACTCAGAAAACTCATTCTGTCTGACCGGCCACTGTAGACCATGTATTCAGCTAACGTACGCTTCACCCGATTAGGTTTGATTCGTTTCCTGACCCGATCCACATGGCTTCACAAATGAGTGCCGACCCTGACGACTCCAGGTATTTAATTCCCTTCCACCGCAGGAATATGTGACACAAGGTCAGAAAGTGGGAGGAAAGTCAAGCCAGCGCCCCTAAAGAAGGACCACTCGTGCCTACGAAAAATAGCCTGGGCAGCCCCGTCGGTATTCCCCGGTCAGGACGCCTCAGGCAGTAAACGATAAACTTACTCCACCTCAAAGAGGGGAGGCGAGGCCTGGGAGGGTGCAGCTCCTAAGACAACCTAGGACAGTATACCTCAGCCCGGCAGATAAAAGGCCACCGAAATGGCCTAGTTTCTGCTGGACTGATTGTTGAGAACGAATCCCCGACTGATATGACCCCATCTCGACGTCCTCAATCAATCGAAATTAATGAGAGACTGAACAGGATGGGGCGGATCTATCATTTCTAGTGCTACGGTAAGACTATTTGAGAAACATTTGGTACATTTGTAAAAATCATGTAAGATATACAACTTAAAGAAAGAGGCAACATGCCTTAAAATATCATGTGTTAGATGAATATTGTAATGTTATGTAATTATTTTTATTGGTGATTGCAGCGTTCGTTATTTTTTTGCTTACAATTATTTCGATTGTCTCACTTCCTTAGTGATTAAGATGCAGAAAATTGCATTAATAGTCGCCCTTAACTTTATAAGACGTATTTTTCGTTAATATATATATAAATATATATATATATATATATATATATTATACGTACATAAAAGTAAACCAATGGGCACGTGTTTCTAGCTCACAGCCGTCATCAGCATGGCTAACTTACACAGAGATCGAACCTTCGATATTGATGGCTATAGTTCAGCGTTTTACAATCAGACCAAGACGATCTGTCCAGAAATATATACGATTTTTATCACCTAAATATTTAATGCATTTTTATGTAATTATTTTTTATTGGTGATTGCAGCGTTCGTTGTTTTTTTTTTTTTGCTTACTATTATATCGATTGTCTCACTTCCTAAGTGATTAAAATGCAGAAAATTGCATTATTAGTCGCTCTTAACTTTATAGGACGTAGTTTTCGTTAATATATATATATATATATATATATATATATATATATATATATATATATATATATATATATATATATACATATTAGTATTTATTTTATACGTGCATAAAAGTAATCCATGGACACGTGTTTCTAGCTCACAGCCGTCATCAGCATGGCTAACTAACAGTGTTAGATGAATATATTTTTTTCTAAATCAAAATTATTTTTCTTTTTGTTCTTGACTTTTTTTCTAATTATTTTGCTAGGTATCACGAGCTTCTTCAGATATAGACATTTAAACAAATAAAAGGTATTCACCTTATTTTATTCTTCGTAAAAAATGTCGTGCTGTCCGTGTTTTTGTTATATAATGTCTCTTTTAAATATGAACTTAAATTACGCATGGTCGCAAGTAGGTATTTATTTGGGCAAGATGCATTCCTTGTGTAGACATAATGAACATCTCTGTACATATATACGCTTTTAAAAAGCCATTTGTGAGATCGTTTTGTTTCGTTAGAATTAAGAATTAGCCTTCTATTCTCTAAGTAAGGCAGTTCTAGTCACACAAGACGCGGAATGTATTATTAAGCTAATTCGGTGAACAATTCTCATCGTTGATGTTATTTTTACTAGGTTTTAGCTACTTAATCTCCGATGTTCTTCACTATCGTATTGTCTTAGCCGAAAATATTTATGTCGAACTCGGGAATCTGTACATCATTTAAAACAAGACCCTTCATTTGAATAATTTACAAATTACAAATTATGAATAATCATCTGAAAAGTTCCGAAACATAATGGCAAACCATTTCGTCAATTACTTTTAGTAGAATCAGATAACGTAAATATGTAGATGGCTACAGATCCAGCTTGTTTTGAAGCATATACTAAACCTTATTGATCAATTCAACCTTATTGATCAATTAAACCTAATTGATCAATTAAACCTTATTGATCAATTACACCTTATTGATCAATTAAATGTAGAAACAAAATACACATTCCCTACGATGTATTATATGTGATTCGTCTAACACAAGTCATCATTTTACTGAGAATTGTGAGAAATTATCACTTCATAACGTTCACGGCGAAATCGGCGCGTAATTGAACACAACATATCCGATAAAGTTTTAATTTAGATAGCCGATTCTATTATCTTTGTCAGTATCCATTAATGCAAGCACTATCACGGACATGGCGAATGTATTTATATATGGACGGTTTTATTAATGGTGCAAGTATATTTGTATTGTTATTAGTAGAAGTAGTACGTTGTTTAAGTAGTAATAGTAGTTGTAGTAGTATAGCCGATGTATAAAAAAAGGATTATGCTAATTAATAGCATGTAACTCATTGAACCTCGTTTTAAGTAAACTCGAGTGGGAAAACGGAAATAAAGAAATAAAACCCTAAAAATATTAAAAAGAAAACAAGAAAACGATTTTTTTTAAAAAACATTTTTAAAAAGATAGAGTGAACATTTTGCGCTGTAACGGACCCCTTCCCTTCACTTTTAGAAAAACAAACCTCTAACAATCGTAGTAAATGAGGAAAGTCGCGTTTTCATGGGACGAGGAAGCATGAACAATTTAGGCGAGGAGGAAAATTATCTGAAATTAGCCAAACGAACCGGAAGGGGAAATACACGGAAAAAAAGGAAGCAGCTCGCACACGGGAAAACACGTAATGAATAGTTTAAGCATTTTGACAAAACTGCCTTTTTACTTGTACACTTTTTGGTCGACGCAGTAAAGACGGTTAGGAATAAAATCGTAACGAACAAATAGATGTGAACACGCAAAAACATATGAATATAAATATAGAATAAAAATAATAATATAAGAATTGTTAGCCTGTAAAAGTGAGAAATATTCATAAAAAAATAATTTAAAAAATGTATTTTTTTTCTAATCTGTTTGTATGATATATCAAGGTGACACGTGTTTCAAGAAAAAATAAAACGAATAGGCTATATTGCCGGTCCCGGCAAAATAACGGATCCATGCGTTATTTTGCCGTGACCGGCAATATAACGATTCCTATGTTATTTTGCCGGTTCATGTATATTTAACTAAATTGTTAAACATACAGTGACGCCCGGCACAATAATGAGTCTTACGTTATTTTGGCGGCTCGTGTTTATTTAACTATAAATTACTTTTTTTTAAATTATTTATATTATTTTTTTTGTATTATTTAAAACTTTATCAACTTTGCCTGATTTTTTTTTTTGTTTTTTTTTATTTAAAACTTTTCCTGATTGATTTTTTTTGTTTGTTTTTAATAAATCTTTGCCTGATTGATTTTTTGTATAATTTAAAACTTTATTAAGCGACAATATATTTTAAAATAACGATAAAATTAACTTTTACTTCCAGTTGATTCGATTAGGAGTGAACTCTTCAAAATTACGACTTATTTTATGATTTCATTGAAAGAACATTTTAAAATAGAAACTGTTTAAATCCAGTGATTTTCTGTATATTTTAACATTATCGAAGTTTTTCTTCAGAAAGAAAATGAGAACTTTACATTAAAATCTTTCCTTTGTAAACCACATTTTAACAAGTAAATGTTACCAAAGGCAACATAAATTATTCTTCTACCTGTATAAGTTTATTTGTTTATTTGATTATTTATTTTTATTAAAAAAATCATTTATCAAAATAAATAATAAAATAAACAAATAAACTTATACAGGTAGGTAGAATAATAATTTATGTTGCCTTTGGTAACATTTATTTGTTGCTTATTTTTTTCTTTATATATAACTTATATATAACTTAAGGAAAATTTCAATTACTTAAATCGAGAACAGACTTAGTAATGTTGGGAAAATTCATCAACATTAATTCTATTATGAAAAGTAAGCAGATATTTCTTTAACCGACACAATAGGGCAGGTCGATTTTTTTTATTTCTTTAACCGACACAACTGATGATGAAAACAAATTGTTTTTAAATATTTGCCCTTATTTATTTAATTACCTTTTCTTTCGCAAGGCCATAACAATTAGGTTTTTAAAAATAATGAACCGGCATAATAACGATCCCTTTACATTAGTAAATAATTATTGTGCCGGGCGTCACTGTATGTTTAACAATTTAGTTAAATATACATGAACCGGCAAAATGACGCAGGAATCGTTATTTTGCCGGGACCGGCAATATAGCCTCTTCCAAAATAAAAACTTAATTTCTTAAAAAAACATCATGAGACATATATATTATCTATATTTGCCATCATAATAATTGAATTGCTTTCAAAATGGAATAAGGATCGCCATCTCTATAATAACGAGTAATGCGCATTTACACACACACACACACACACACACATACCCCACCCCACCCCACCTCCACACACACACACACACATATATATATATATATATATATATATATATATATATATCAACATGTTAAAACGGGTTCACACCTTATGCCCATCTAAAAGTATTACTTATGACCATCTAAAAGTATTACTTCCATGAAGAGAGAAAAAGCTCGAAACGATGTTACCAATAGGTAAATGTAATTTTATATTTATTTATAAACATCATATATATATATATATATATATATATATATATATATAGAGAGAGAGAGAGAGAGAGAGATAGTTTGCTTGAAGGAGTCTCTCCATAATTCCTTTAGAAGACACATCATCAAACCCCAAAACAGTAACGGCTAAATATACGATACTCATAATAATATTGACTAACGGGAATTATATAGAAATATTTTTTATATATTTTTATTTTTATTTTTTTATTTTTTTGTATATCTTTAAATCTCCTCCGGTTTAAATCTCAACTGGTACTTTTCACCCTCCCTTTTTTTACAAACCTTATTAAACCTTCCTTACACTCAATTGAAACACACATACACAACACTCTAAGCAAATAACGAGTCCAAACAAGAGTGACATGTGACTTCACATTTCCGAAACAGATGACAACAGAAACTGAAAAAGTCCTTCCGTGCTTGGAACCGATGGTACGAATGTTGTACTATTTTTTCTGTACTAAAATAAATAAATATTACGCTCTTAATTTGTAATTTTTAACTTTAATTCTTAATTAATCGAGCACTCTACTGGGATTTTACCTGCTATATTACAAAGAAGTATACATATATATATATATATATATATATATATATATATATATATATATATATATTATATATATATATATATACATATGCTACACACTTATTATTAGATAATTCTCTGCGTAATCGATGTGTTTCAAAAATAATTATGTATGACTATCATAGCGTTTTTAACTTTTTATTATAACTTCTATTCATCAATAACATATTTTTATGTCGGTACTTCTAGCACTGAAAAACAATAAAAAGGCAAAGACAAATAAAATACGAATAAGAAAGGGAGATTTCCATAGTTTTCTTTTGTTCATATAAAATATCTGTAAGAACGTATATGTGTATAGTAGTGGCTGCACTATATTAGAAGTGTACTCGAAATAACATTGACAGAAAAAAATTAATTAATGAATCATATAAAATTAAACATAATAAAATTATAAAGGTTGGTATATTATTAAACAAATGTTTATAGTATTTTAACTTTAGTTATATGATTGCTTAATGGAATTTTGACATTTTCTTCGTTCCTACTACCAATTGTTTTTGCGGTATTTCGATGATCTGACACCGGTTTTTACCGTTTTTCTTCGACCCATTCGGTCTTTTATTGTTGTCTTCTGATAATGAAAGTTTTTCTTTCGAAAATTTAAGATTACCCTTTGCCTAACTGTTACTTACCGGACAGTATTTACTATTTGGTATTTAATCAGTTTTCGTGAAATTATTAATAAATCGTTTTGAGTTTAACTTTCTCCCTGCGTTTATTTCTTTTCACTTTTCCATCTTACGGCAACCACATCGCATTGCTATAGCCTCGGACGACTAATCTGCACTTACATTTACCTACAATGCCTCACGCAAACTACAATCTCCTTTTATATATATATATATATATATATATATATATTAGGCCTTGCATTATTTACTTCGATGTTTTTTTGCTTATTACATGTTTTAATTTATCATAATTATTTATTCATATGATTCGTATAACTGAGAACTTTATGTATAAGAAAGCTGTACGGATAGCGCAGAACAACGCGTTTGAACTGTGTTGTCGTTTGAAACAAAAATAAACAGTTATTTCGAAGTTTTTTTTTAAAGTGGAATACTTAGGAAACTAAAGCGATCTTCATAAATACTGTTTTTCCTTGTCAATCTAATACTTTCATTTTATCTTGTAATGGTCAAAATGATTGAAATTTCAGCTCATCTAATAATTATTTTTCACTGTAACTACATTTGACTTCATAACAATTGAAGTGTTTAAGTGTGCGTTTGTTTAAAATACGCGTATTATAGTTTCATGCAATGCCGCTTCGTCGCTTCATTAAAAGGCTTATGTCTTCGGCCAGCGATGTGGACAGCGTGCATTTATTAAGCAGTTTTTCTCCCGCGAAATTGTTACTGTCTAACATGTTCGAGTGGTTACACGTGTTCCTGATGCTTTATGGAAAATGGCGAAAGAGGGTAAGGACGGGGCGATATCTCAAGCCTTTCGCGTGAAATGAATGAATGACCGGAATATTACAAAGCAAGAAGGGTGATGAGATGATTTGAAGTATTGTTAAAAGTTAGGTGTTTATGACACCGGGTGGCTGTGTTTTATATTTTTTATCTTTTTTTAAGTCTGGATTAATGGTTGACGTAATTACACACTGTGTCAATCTGTCCGTCAGTCTCCATATTACTATATATATATATATATATATATATATATATATATATATATGCATCATCTTCTCTTGCATGCAAGTATTGTTGAATATAAGAGACACCTCATGTCTAGATATCCTTTGGTAGATTCTCTCAATAGTCTGAGTCAGGATCTTAGTTTCGGAGGGGAATTGGTTGATGAATTGGACATAGTTTAGATTTGTATCCCAAGTACGTTCAGATCCACCCGGGGCCATCTTCAGAGGAATTAATTAATCACGTACATACCATGCGTTTGTATTATACAATGTTTTGCCGGCAATTATGTAATAAGTACGAAAATATAATTAGTACTATAGACATTTTAGTATATTATTACTGATATTAAAGTTAATTCTAATAATTAGTGTTTATTTTTTGTTTTTATATATAGGGTTTCTAATATATGGAGTTTTTGTTAGTAAGTACTATATACTAAGATGTTGGTATTTCCTACTAAGAGTTTTCTGAATTCCGGTCGGGGGCAGGAATGGTCGTTTTATAAGTGTTGGGCTACGGCGCTAGTATCAGACAAATGCATCGTCAATCTTCTCGAAAAATTAATCAGCCAATTCTCCTCCGAAACTAAGATCCTGATTCGGACTATTGAAAGGATCTCCCAAAGGATATCTAGACATGAGCTGTCTCTTATATTCAACAATATATGCATTTATATATATATATATATATATATACATATATATATATATATATTACTAGGCCCGGAAGTAAATTACAAAAATGGCCTGTTTTCCTCTTCACAGCCTCTTTTAAGTGCATCTGGACTTATCTACTTTTGAGCACCTTTTCCAACCTGCTCCCATGCAAAGTGTTTTTCTTCACTTTCTACAATTTCACCGAACTTTTTCAACGGAAACTTACCACCCGGACAATTGTATATCTATTTCACGAAATTTTTCTTTTTCTTTTCATTCAGTACGTTTTTTGACAAAAATTATTTTAATAATTTTTAAAAATAATTCTCATATTTTTCAAATATTTGAACTTTGGTTTTTTCGAAAGCCAACTTATCCATCTGTATTTCTCCTCTGATGATAAGATTTCGATCTTTGAAAAGCCTTGGCTTAAGGAAAGAAAAATAAACACTAGTTTATTACTGACAACCTTGCATTGAACAATTGAAATTTGAAATAAATTTGGACAATCGTCGCATATTTATCACTCTTTTTTCTTATCTCTCTCTCTCTCTCTCTCTCTCTATATATATATATATATATATATATATATATATATGTATATATATGAGTCATAGTACATGTTAATCCGTTGACACTCCAGTGATTATAGAAAGTGCCCAATAACAAGTAGAGCAGTCCTTAAGTGTGCGTTTACTTAAAATGCGCGTAGTATAGCTTTATGCAATGGCGCTTCGTCGCTTTATTAAAAGGCTCATGTGTTCGGCAAGCGATTTCTTGATCTGAAAATGTCAACTTTCTGTAGAGAGTACAATCGAAACATGGATGCCCACATGTAACAAATAATGTTTGTATAAATAAAAATGTATATATATATATATATATATATATATATATATATATATATATATATATATATATATATATATAGCTCTGTGTCTGTCTGTATCTCCCTTTCTCTATCGCCCTCCCTGTCTCTT
>OY744526.1:111605542-111638042 GCA_963556195.1 Sepiola atlantica | reverse complement strand
CCATGTGAAAGTAAATATCTGACACATAGAGTTCTTCCGAATAGTGGTGCAACAGGTGCTGTTCATGCAGATCAAGTGGTGGATGTTTTGCATGAATTCCACAGTGAGAACAGTATCAAGGCTATACTTGTTGACAACACTAATACCAACACAAGTTGCGATGGTGGAATGGTTGCAATTTTAGAAAAAAAACTTTTTAAAACTCTTCACACAATTGGTTGCTCTTTGCATCATAATGAACTACCTTTCAGAGCCCTTTTTAAAAACATAGATGGTTGCGCAAAGGGCCCTACAACATTCAGTAGCCCTCTGGGGAAATTATGCTCAAATGATTGATATGATTTACCCCAAATATCATTTTCCACTATTAGCAATCCTCTAGAGTCAATTTTTAAAATTGATGAAATACATGATCTTAGTTCTGACCAAAGACTCCTTTATGAATACACAGTAGGTATTTCTAGAGGTAAGGTTGACTCTAGATATGCCTCCTGGAAAATTGGTCCTTTAAACCAAGCAAGATGGTTAACTTTGGCCATCAGGCTTATGTGTTTATGGACTCGTGGTGCATACCCACAAAGGCACACAACAAAACTACACTATGTAGTAAATTTTATTGTAAATGTGTATGCCACTTTTTGGTTTGAAATTAAAAGAAATAGTAAATTCCACAATCAGTAAGTGCACATTTTTAATATGACCCAGAGGATTAAGGAGCAGCCTCAGGAAATCCAAGATATCACATTTAGAAATATACAAGGTAATACATTTTGTTTACTGCCTGAAAACTTTCTATATTCCATGGTTAAATCTGAGGAGATTGAAGTAAGAGAAGAAGCTTTAAAAAGAATTTTGGCCATTAGGTAAGTAATATTTATTCATATATCTCTGACTCAATTATTTATTCCAATTTATAGAATGATTTTTAAAGATTTTATCTAATTTCACCATAATTATTAAAGCAGTACAGATTGGAATTTTTTAATAATTCAATTAATCAATTTGTTCTTTCAGGAGTGAGGAGTCAACCAGAAAAAGATTAAAAAGAATACTACCTATTAATTTTAATACCACACATTGGACACAATTAATAGATTTAAAATTATGCGGCATTTTTGAACCACCAATGACAGAATATTTTACTGAATCTGAACTTCGAGAATCGTTGATGAATGGAACCAAGCTTGACTTGCCAGATTTGCCCTCACATTCTCAGGGTGTGGAACGGGCAGTTAAGTTAATAACAGAAGCTTCACAAACTGTATATGGTTTTGAAGCAAGGCATCAACACATTACAGCCAAAGTTTTGAGTCAGAAATTGAGACCAGCATTTTTGTCTAAGGGGTCTTATATGGAGCAATTTGACTCTCTATATTAAGCTTCATTAAAATAGTGTTAGGTTTTTCCTTATTTCTTTGCTTGTTATATTTTCACTAATAACAGAAAAAATCATTTTTTTAGGTATTCAAATATTACTGTTTAATTCATAACGTTAAAAGGTAGTTTACAAAAGCAGATACTGAAAATGGGGGGGGGGGCAAATTTTCAATTTGAAGATTTCTTTAATTCATATCATTTTTATAAAATAAAAGGACATTCCCTGCTTTTAAATGCTAAAATTATTTGGTTTTCACACCAATATTCAAGCAAATCTTGCAAAAACGAGGAATTTTCAGTATATTCTTGTTTACGATCTTTGATACCAAACGCTCAAAAAACCGCTGAAGTTTTTGATCTAATTTTTTGCATGAGTATTTAATAGGTCTATATACAACTTTCGGAACGTGCCTTTTTTTAATATTTAAAAAAAAGTGTAAAATCGACCTACCCTAATATATATATATATATAAGTATAAGTGTAAGTTGAAAACTTCGAACTATAGCGATATTTTAAGAAGATTACATAATAAAACTTTACTATTTAAGAAGATAGTATAAATCCACAGCATATCGTAAATACTGCAGATAAAGGTAAGCTAAATGGTTTAGACGTTATGTCAAAAAGAGTTTGTACATTTATTGAAAGAATCGATTATACACTGATATAAATCTAGTCGTTGCTCTTTAAACATACCTTATCCTCATATGTATTTTTTGATTTCATGGAAATTGAACTCACTATGTCTGATATTATTATCTTTTAAAAATACTTATATCAGATCCATCCATCTGGACTTATCAAAAACTGGCTGCGAATGCTTCCACTGGCTACTATCTAAATTAGAATTGTTAAAGTCTATACACTGAAGAGAAAAATCATAAATTCGTCACGTTATACTATGGTGTATTACTGATAATAAATATGTTCTTAAACACGTGTACCTATGGATAACATTGTTGAATGTTGATTTTTCGAATATGAGTACAAAATAATGGCATATTTTTGTAATATGTTTATTTAAAAAATATATATGGTATAAATATTCTGCACATTTATTAAACATCCCCATTACATATTATATTCCGAAGAATAAAATTAAAATTAAATTCCGATCAAAACTTATTATAGATTCATAACATATAACTTAAACTAACTTAACTAAACGGCAATGCTATTTTAGATAAACACTACGCTCATATAAGTAGTCCAACGCATGATAATATCATGTGGGTCCATATTTATTTACCTTCCCACGAGCTCATTGCTAGAGGAGAGTAGAAAGTGAACCTTGGATTAACTTTCGACCGCCTCGTAACCATCGCTTCCTTTATTGTGTCCTTTAGACCGCATATATGACGAGATGTCACTGACAAATGGGGAATAATTGCTGTTTTCTGGGTCGGAATCTATCAACTTAGCACTTAAGGTTGGATGTATTTGCCCTTGAAGTGGTATTTTTTTAGCTCTTTACATAAAGAGAATTCAAGCTTTTTCTGGAACAATTTCCATAAAAAACAATGTTAATTGTTATGCGTACACAATCCAGCTCTCCCAAAATGGGCACTCTGGATAGGGACAAAAAATATTTAAGAATCCACAGTCTGAAATCGGTTAGGACATAAGAGATACTACAAAACAATCCCATCGCAAACGCCGAGTTTAGTCACATTACTATCGAAGTGAGACAGAGTTTAAACTATACGACAACCTTTGAGTGGCTTGCTTCACAACGGACACCAAAAAGGGCATCGGCGAAGAATACGCGAACACCTCTTATTAAACTGTTCCTTAAATTGATTCCATTTTTATTTACCCACTTGCACGCTTGCCACAAAGGGAACAGTTGCATGTTTATAAAATCTCGCCCTGAAGCATTTGCTTCGCCTCGAATATACAACTCGTCGTCGTTCGTGAGGGCCATAGGGATACACATCAACGTCGGACTTTTCGACTCGCATCGCAGTGACAGGAAAGCTTTGACAATCAGTCTATAGAGGTATTAGAATCCCAACACGCCAATGTTTAATGCTCATACGCCTTGTGGGTGATGATGTCATATAAATATGTTTTTCTTTGTATGAACTCAATATACGTGACTTTAGTAGTATTTTTTTCTCTGCCTGCCTTTATTTGCTCATACATTGTGTTCTATGACGTATCTATTTTCCCCCAGTTTCCCTTTTCTATCTGTTTGTTCTTTTGCCTTTTCGTTAAAATGTCATCTTGTTTAATTAACGTCATCTTCAGTTTATTCTATTGTTTTTCCATATCTCATTCTTTATTTTTTACATTTATTATTTCATTCGCAGCCATTTTCTTCTCTGCGAAATGTCCATTGTGGAACTTCTAATATTGTCATATGGGGTTGATCTCTTCTTTTTCAGTTTTGAAAAAGCGTTCACCCCATTTCCAGAATATCTCATGTTATTTTATTAAAATATCACAGCTGTTCTCTGTCTCTTTACCAGTTGTGAATAGGCATTTATTTCCTTCATTCACCATCTTTAAGTTCTGCAAAGCAACAGAGACTAGCATGACTAGGAGCCGAAGTTTGTCCTGTCTCTCTGTTGTGTTTACTGATATATTATTCAAGACCCAAAAATAAGGTTTGGGAACAGATTACGATTTTCTTATGTTTTATTATTTTCATTTGAAGTCGGAAAAGTATTTGTTCGTATCTGGCGATAAACCATTTTTTTCTCTGCGAAACACCACAGCCGGTAAGTAAAATACTTAACACTTGATATTAAGAAATATATCTAAGCCAGATTTCAAATAGTGTTGATAAGCAAAAGTAGACATCTATTTTTGATAAACATAATACAATAAAATAAATCACCGGAGTTTACGTCATTTTTTAATATTTAATGAAATAGACGTCAGTTTAACAAGCAACTTACCTTATTACAGCGGACTTCAAATTAGCCGACTGAAACCCCATGCCGAGCGGTAAAACCACCCCCCGAAAACTGGACTACCTGTAACCAGTGGGTGGCAGCCGTGATGTTTTAGTACGGGATCCTGAGAGATGAGCAGTCAGTGGCCTGGTTATATAAATGATCACCTGACATGTAACACTTCACCTTATGTGAGTTAGATGGAAAATCGGAAGGGTCTGATACGATCAATCGGCTGGTGACGCCATGCCCTAGTATCTATAAGTATATCCACAACCGTACTATTCAATTTTATTCTTCTAATTATCAAAACCTTACGTCTACTTTTTATTTTCCTCATAAATAGATACCAAACGCCGGTGGCTGACAGTAAACTGTGCTGAGAATTAAGAAGATTAGCAAATCCGAAGAGTAATGTATTTTAAGAGTAATGTTCAACTTTTTACTCTAAACTTTCTTTCTAAGACTAATGTATTCTAAGAGTAATGTTGTTAAGAAGTATTGTATTCTAAGAGTAATGTTTTCTCGTAATATTGGTTTATAAGACTAATGTCCCTATAGTCAGTGTAACATTTTAGTATAAGTGTAATGTTTTCCATAAATAATGTTTTCTTGTAGAGATTCTTCAAAGGGATAATACATTCTAGGAGTAATGGTTTATAAGTGTAACCTTTTTGGGGTGTAATTTTTTCTAAGAGTAATGCTTTCTAAAATAAATGATTTCTAAGAATATAAAATAATCATCCTACCAATAGGATTTCATTTGACAATTTAATCCGGCATTAAATAGATGGTTGATTTGTCTTAAAACACCCTAAACTAAACCGGGCCCCTTAATTACTCGTGATGATTTTTATTAGCTTGATTGATATTGACTACTTTCTCTTAGCAAGATAATTCAAGAGAAACTCAGTGAAATTAAGCGCAATCAAATAGACTTAATAGTCTTGATAGTTCAGCCCTGTTTGGAATTACAAGATTGCTGTCATTCTAGCGAATATTCAAAGTTCCGCTCGAGCGTTGAACACTATCGACAACAAGACGCTTGCCTATTTACTGTCACACTAAAGGTAAGGATAGATTCCGACCAAAAACAGCAATTCTTCTCCCTTTGTCAGCAACATAGAACATGACTCATAGAATGTGAATACTAAAACACAAAATAAGGGAAGCGAAAGTTACGAGGATGCCGAAATTTAATCCACTGTCTACTTTCTACTCTCCATAAAGTGCTTCAATGGAATGTGCTTCGACAGACTTGCTGCACTTGTAAACGTAAATACACCCAATACACCCGGAAATAAAAAAACAAAAAAACAAAATCGCACCCCTTCACTGGAGAGGTCCCCAGATGCCAGAAAGCTTTCTACTCTAATAGCTTATTTCCTTAAACTGCTAGCTGTTATCCCGACTGTACCAACATGCAGAAATTAAAGTGTAATGTGAACAAATGTCTCGTTACGCAACTCCCTATTTAGGATGCGCTTATAATCAATCTGGTCCATATTTCACAGTTGCCTTTTGTCTCAGTTGCAGAATATTTGGTCAGGGTTAACTTACAGAGGGAAGTATCCTTATGCCAGGTTGTCCGGAGAAACCCCTGTACAGAGATAATTAAGACACTCGAGGCCAGTGTCTAGTAGACATTCACAGTCTGTGTGTATGAAATCAATAGCAATCAAACGCAATCAAATTGTAACCAAGTCGAATCAATAGCAATAAAAAATAATGGAGAACAACCAAATGAAGACAAGTGTAACCAAGATGAGTAAAGTGTAATGAAAAGCAACCAATGACAATCCGAAGCAGTCATATGTAATCAAGAGAAAGCATGACCAATCAGAAGCAATAAGTATGAGCCTAGAGCAATCAAGATAAATCCAAACATAAAGATTATTGAAGAATTATCAAGATAATTCAAGAATAAACAATATCAAAAAGGTAGTCAAGCTCAAATGAAAAGACATCAATAGAAATCAAAGAACAAAAAAGCGTCATAAACTATCAGGAGTAATCAAAATTCACGTCAAGCAATCAAGTGTTATTAATATTAAAAGTTAATACAGCTTAATAAATTGTAATCACGAGCAGTCAAGAACAATCTACAGCTACCATATGTAGTCAAGAGAAAGTAAGAACAATCAGTAATGCTCAAGAGCAATTACGATCAATCATGAGCAAAAAGTCAATAAAGAATAAGCATAAGAATTAGAGAGCAATATAGGAAATCTCAGGCAATCAAGGGCAATCAATAGAAATGACAGGAATAGAAAAGCATCTCGAGCAATCATGGCTAATCTAAATATAAGTAAAACAATCAAATGCAATCATGAGATAAGGGCAATGAGATGCAATCAAGAGTAATCAACTAATGAAGAGGAATAAGAGGCAATCAGGAGCAATCAAAAGTAATCGAGTATGAAAGTACAAATAAGACAATCGATGATAATCAAAAAGCAATCATGAAAAATCAAGAGCAATCAGTAGTAATCCGATTTTACATTTCACATCCAATTTTGTCAGCTCTTTTTACATCTCTCGATGCGTGTTTTCTTTTTAATTTTGCATTTTATTAGAAATCCACTCGAACTTCTGGTGTTCATCTTAAAACTAACTTAGTTACAATCTGTATGATTCGGTGAACGTGAAATCAAATAAGTTCGAGAAACTTTCTCGGTTCGAGTAGGAGTAAAAACCTGTAAGTGTTTATTTAATTTTACCGACAAAAAATCAGTTTAATGAGAAGGGAGTTTTGTTCAATTTTTATTTTTTTTCAATAATTTAGTTGTATTATTTCTTCTTTCTTCCAATCGTTAGTGGATGTTATAAGCCGCTAGACATGTTCCCAGTGATTGTCAACGCAGAAAATCTAAATTAACATGAAAGTAAAAGCTAAGGACGCGCTGCGCTCACGTGGGGTCGCAATCACTCGTTCCCGCGCTCAGCACAACGTGCAGATAATCTATTTGCGTTATACATTGCAGATACTAATCAATGGAAGATTGGGTGCCTTTAAGCGGGAGGTCATTGCGTACAGGGCACAGAACATACCGACATACCAAACAATCACATTTATTTATCCAAGTTTGTTAATTTAGCTTGAAATCAGTCGTAAGTTCGTGGAGTTTCTTACGAAAAATCAATCACAAGTGAGTATCACTGATAATTAAAATTGTCCGACCTTAAGGCTAAAACTAAAGTGTGGGATCCATTTTGGTGTACGTCAAAAGAGAATACTCCCTTCCAGACTTATACATTTTTTATAAGCAATTAGTAATTCTTACTTTCATTTTTTTCGTCCTTTTTACTGTACGATGTTTATATCATTTACCAAATTATTTTCTTAGAATAGTGAAATTTAATTCTTAAGATCTTTTTGGGTTATTACCTTATTAATTGAATCAACGTTTTTTCATGAAACTATAAGTAATTTGGCTGAGCTTATGTAGTTTGAATCTATATTTATCAAATTATTCCGACGTAAAAAGAGTACCTACGCTTTAAAGCTTATACTACGTGACAACTTTCAAATAATTTTGAAGCCAGTTTAAATACGATTCTCTCCGCCAGTTTAAATGCTCGCAGATTTCTTACAATTTTTTAAAGGTCACATAGTAAGTTTTTATTTGAAAAGTATTAGCAAAACAAGAACATTTGTTGAATTTATATCAGGTAACGAAAATAATTTTATTAGATTGCATTTCGTAATTTAATACTTTTTTTTAAATGATTTTTAAAATGGTCGTTTTATGTAACGCTATAGCATTTCTATCTCAATAAATATACAATTAATATTAAATAAAATAATAATAATGTATAAGTTACGTAGCGGCGACACACACACACGAGAATAGCTACACAATGTTATTTATATAATTTTTACGGCGTTTAATGCTATTGTAACGTTCAGAAATGGATATACCCTATATTAAGCTCCAGTTAGCGTCACATCCGTCCCTCGTAGAGAGGCAAGTAAATAACAATACAAAACATGAATATTTACAAGGGTTTTAAATGGCCACTAATTTTTATCAAATATTATCATTCTATAAATTAAACTTATAACGGACTAATTTTAGTAATAGACGCATAGATAAAAATAGCAATACATTAAAATAAATTTATATGTGTAAAAGTGTATCTATATCTAGGTGTGCGTATGTAAGTATAGGTTTATATGATTAATGTTCATGTAAGGGGTAACGGTGAGTAGCGTGTAATTTATTGAGTATATGTCATGAGAGCTACGTGTACAAGCAGTGACGTCAGAGAGATAGGGAACTGTTAGTCTTACGTAGTAAACTAACAGGGAATACCTTTCTCTTTCACATAAGCATCAGAGAAAGTTGTTTGGCTTATATAGCTGTTTCCTACCCCCACTTGACGGCTGGGGTTGTTTTTTACGCGTTTTTCGCTTTAAAGAATGAAACACGCTCTCAATAGATAAGTAAACCCAATAATATTTACAATTAGTTTTTTTTCATGAAGATTATGGAAGATGCTCTTAACAAATAAAACGGCAGATTGGAATTCGGCTGCCACCTCACCACTACGCCTGCATAAATTCGACCAGCTGGTTATACCAACGAAGTAGACGCACTGTGCAGAATAAAGAACACTTCATATATGCTAAAATTACATTAAATCAACATGATAATAAAACTATGATATTCAAAAAGTATTGTTAGTATAATGAATGTTTTGGATGGTGAAAGAAAGTGTGAATGAGAAGTGTGTAGAATATTGGAATAAGTGTCAGGTAAATAGTAGGTTGAGGGAAATAGTAAACAGGTTTTAGTAGAGTATCAGCAACATGGGTAAAGAAAGAGGATTACGTAAATCATGGGGCCATACGTAAACGATTGGTCTGTCTGCTCTATCATCATGGCAACAAGTATGTTGCTTGGGTAACGTTAATATCTTATTAAGAATCAGCAGCATTTTAAAACAGTGAAACATATTTGGTATACTCTTATTAAAGCCATACCGCTTATATGTGAACTGTCGCTGAATTTTCTTTAATTGATAGAATAAGATAAGTTTATACCCTGACAATGAGAATATAACATATCTATCTACTTATCCTCACACGCCATTATAAGAGACAGATGTATACACTAATGTACTGAGCATCATGGTCTCATTTTGGCTGGTATATAATAATAGTGGGTGCATTATAATATATTTTTTCATAAGATCTTTGAATTACAATTTTTCTGGTTGGTATCGATAACATTTATGATCTCACAGTAACATTGCACATTCGGTGTAATCCGTACAATGTTGAAGAAATGATACTGACAATTAAGTGATTTTTTCAGTCTTTATAACAAAGGTTACCGCGAAGAGTATAATTCACTTAAACACATGTAATTTTGTTTTAAATGCATCATCCTTGTAACGATTTACACAATCAAAAATATCGAGAAATGTGTAATCATTTGACGTGACTTATCTGCATACTCCAAAGAACTTTGCTATATGCTAGAAAACAAACTTTAATTGTCAGGAGCAACGTGTGAATCGCGACTCTTATCTGGTCATTCTAACATTCTGATGGTGGTCGTTGTTATCCTTAATGAATTTAATATTTTTATATGCAAGGTTCACGTTGTTGAAGACTTGTAGTGGAGAAACACGTCCAAACTATGTTAATTATTTTGTTTTCAAATAACGTTATTGACTTCTCTGTTAATATGACGCGTTGAACTGATATCTGCATTATTTTCCCATCCCGCAAATGTGTCTGTCCTTTTCTTCCAGTATAGTCCATGTTTCACTTTCATATAGAACAATAGAGACCATCAATGCATTGTAAATCTTAACTTCAGAGTCGTTGATATGTCATTAGTGCTCCATACCTTTTCTTTTAGCAGTCTAAAATCGGCTATACCTATTCTTCTGTTATTAGAAATCAAAGAAAGGGATATTAATTGAAATAATTCATTTAAGTACAATTTATTAAAATTTACCCCTTTTTTATGATTTACTTGTTTGGATACTAGTTCCAGGATGATTTTATAATATTGACACATCATTGTATGAAGTTAAACCTATAAGTACTTCAAACAAATTAATACATCGAAAATCTATGGTGTGAGATTCAGAGCTTACATGATGAAACTTAGAGGCTTGTATAATTTTTCATTTTTCCAGTTAAACCACTATTAATGTAAGTAGCATTATTAAAACGTGCTGAATTAATAGTCTTAGGCACATACTTACGTTGTCAGGTAAAGTTACACATTCTCACAACTGATATGTCTCTGTGAAAAATTAAAATAAAATATTAATCTTTTTTCCTGGCTCGATATCATTTATTTGGGGTATTCTTCATAGTATGTCAAGCCGAATCTTGCTCCATTAGTAGCTGGAAAATTACATCTGTGGTATCGGTTTTAAAGAACTCTGGTGAATGAAGTAACAAAATAATCATCCCATAAATCTGTAATTTCTCTTTGCTAAACTCTTTAAATAATATATCAAACTAGCGATAGTCCACCAACTCGAAAATTTCCATAGTGAATAACACCCTTTCCAAACGTCCAACATTCACACTCGTAGGCCTATTATTCCCATGAACTGGAATAAATATATTGAACACACTGCCTACACTGTTGGAAAGAAAGTCGGCTCCCTCTACCGGGGTATACACCTTCTCACACTAACCAGTATCTTATATCCTTACAAAACCATCATTCGCATATGCATGAAGTATGTTGCAACATCTGCACTGGTACTCCAACAACTACTCTTTACTTTTGCACTGGGTCAAAGAAAGAGTCTTTAACATAATAGGTCCAACACGGCCTTTGTTCATTCGCCGCAATTTTGCATCGCTGTGCTTGTTTTTTAAGTACTTCAAAGCAACGCGCCCTTACGAACTTGTTGCACTTGTGACCCTTCAATTAAATATATTCAACCAACCCGACAAACAATATAACACACCCATTTTGTAGTGGCTCCCAGATGCTGGAATATTTTTTATCCTAATAGCTTCTGTCTTTTAACCGCTTACATGTTTAATCCCTTCCCTGCTCCTTGTATTTAGAACTTAACGTGCACACATACATTTTTATTTAAGGTAGAGGCTATATTGCCGGTCCCGGCAAAATAACGATTCCTGCGTTATTTTGCCGGTTCATGTATATTTAACTAAATTGTTAAACATACAGTGACGCCCGGCACAATAAGTATTTACTAATGTAAAGGGATCGTTATTATGCCGGTTCATTATTTTTAAAAACCTAATTGTTATGGCCTTGCGAAAGAAAATGTAATTAAATAAATAAGGGCTAATATTTAAAAACAATTAGTTTTCATCATCAGTTGTGTCGGTTAAAGAAAAAAAAATCGACCTGCCCTATTGTGTCGGTTAAAGAAATATCTGCTTACTTTTAATAATAGAATTAATGTTGATGAATTTTCTCAACATTACTAAGTCTGCTCTCGATTTAAGTAATTGAAATTTTCCTTAAGTTATATATAAGTTATATATAAAGAAAAAAATAAGCAACAAATAAATGTTACCAAAAGCAACATAAATTATTATTCTACCTACCTGTATAAGTTTATTTTATTATTTTTTTTGATAAATGATTTTTTTTTATAAAAATAAACAATCAAATAAACAAATAAACTGATACAGGTAGAATAATAATTTATGTTGCCTTTGGTAACATTTACTTGTTAAAAATGTGCTTTACAAAGGAATGTAAAATTCTGATTTTCTTTATGAAGAAAAACTTCGATAATGTTAAAATATACAGAAAATCACTGGATTTAAACAGTTTCTATTTTAAAATGTTCCTTCAATGAAATCATAAAATAAGTCGTAATTTTGAAGAGTTCACTCCTAATCGAATCAACCGGAAGTAAAAATTAATTTTATCGTTATTTTAAAATATATTGTCGCTTAATAAAGTTTTAAATTATACAAAAAATCAATCAGGCAAAGATTAATTAAAAACAAACAAAAAAAATCAATCAGGCAAAGTTTTAAATAAAAAAAACAAAAAAAAAACAATCAGGCAAAGTTTTAACTTATAAATAAAATTTCGTTTGATAAAGTTTTAAATAATACAAAAAAAATAATTTAAATAATAATAAAAAAAGTAATTTATAGTTAAATAAACACGAGCCGGTAAAATAACGTAAGACTCATTATTGTGCCGGGCGTCACTGTATGTTTAAGAATGTAGTTAAATATACATGAACCGGCAAAATAACGCAGGAATCGTTATTTTGCCGGGACCGGCAATATAGCCTATTCGTTTATTTAAAGGGAACAATCTCATTGCTGCAAGACTCCCCGTTCAGGATGGCCATATAAATAGTTTCCCTATCACAATAGCGTTTTACGTCTCTGTAGCAATGTGATTAATGTGTGTTTTATAGAAGTAATAAGAAGTTCGTAATATGAGCATTATTTTCTTTTCTTTTAAAAGAAACAGGAATACAACGTTTCCACTGTTTAGCATAGGGTACCCTTTCCTGTCTTGACACATTACACTATCGACTTCGAACCCCAGTGGGGAATTATTTTTGTTCTCTTCTACACCCTGTTATTCTCAGAAGAGACGTGTCTAGTTTTTTCTAGACTGTATCGTCATCTCAATGACAGGTGATGGCTGAGTTCATGTCTTTTTTTTCTGTAAAAATGTCACAATTAAAACCTCTCTTCTCCCTCCACTTTAAATAAATTTGTGTTATTACTCTGTCTGCCTATACCAAAACGGAATTTCCATAAACAGAGTTTCGTCCTAGGAACTTCCAATATGTAGGCACATTATCACGGGACTGCACCTATGCTTACTACAAATGGTCGTCTTCAAGTACAATATCAACAAATATATTTTGTGCCGTTGTATTAAGTTGTCTGTTCCCGCAATCTATCTCAATCCTCTCATTGTTGTGTCTCGCTGCTGTTGTATGAATTATTAAGGCACGTACACCAACTCAACCAAAATTCATAGCAAAGTAATCCCAAGTTATTCTATCTGTTTTTTCACTTTGAATACATTCTTTTATTCAGCGTAAAAGTGTATAATATGGTTTCTCCTGAAATTGTTAGTATCATTCTTATACGCACTAAACAAACCATTCGATATGGTTGTTCTCACTTCGATGCTTACCATGTCTGGCTTTGGCGTAGACCATACTCTAAGACCAATCACTGGTTATTCCTTGTATAAAACATAAGTCAGTGTGTAGGGGGGTCATACCTGCAGTATTTATATTATAACTAGAACATTATTCTCAACATGTAAATTCATAAAATCGCTATAATGTGACATAGGTTCAGTAACGGATCAAGATAAGTATGTAGATTAAAAAATATATATAATGATGCTGACCCAAATTCTGTATTTTATTTAGATTATTTTCGCACGTACTTATATATTATAGTTAATATTAATAGTTAGTATTATATTTAATATTACTATGATTAGAAGCAATACTCACTTAGATGTCTTACACAAGGCATTACAAGAGTTGTATAGTTGATAACACAGTAAAACTAGTTGGTTTACATTGAGTCTAAATTATAACATATCTCGCCGCATGTCAACAAGTCTATTGCCAATGTAATAAACTGTGTATTCGAGCGCCAGCCGTTAACATTGATCAAGCAACGACACGTTGAACAAGTGAGAGCATTGCGAAAACATTTAGATCCATTTATTGTGTTGAGTCTCATTGGGGCAACTCTAGTTACATTCATATCTCATCCCTCTACGGGAGTATGTATGCCTCATTGGAAGCGCGCTGAGCGATACCCGAACATGTAATCGGTCGTGCATCACTTTGCACGGTAATCGCTATTAACGAATATTTTGGGTAGAGTTCTAAAATGGTGTCAAGCCTCGGCTCATAGACTGGTATGCGACCTTCTGCATATGCTGCACACGTCTTTCGCTTGATTTTCTAAATACTAGAGACAGAACGGGAATTTCGCATACACACATACCTAAAATAAAATGTATATTAATAGATCTGACTCATCAACTATTTACGTTTTATATATACCTTCTGTCTCAGTTTATTTAAATATTTCGAGACTAGAATTCTTATACGAATGAAATTCACATACGGTTAAAAGATGTGGTTAGCATATCTTTTGATCTTCCAATTAAGTCTCGAGTTGTGTAACTATTTCACGCCTTACTTTAACTTTAGATTCTTCTACTTTTATTTTGTTTGCTTTTGTGGATTGGGTTTTGTGGAGGGGCCTTCTATCTAAATTGTGCTATTAGTGTTTGCTACTTTAACATTTTGCAATATGTCAGTAATAACAAGAATATCACTGAGTAGGCTATACAACAGCAGCAATGTTTATAATGCGCTCATTCAATTTAGGCGTTTAGCAATGTAAATGCTATTTCAAGGTTGACCGTGACAGACAAACTGCACGATCAACAAATGGACAGGGTCTATTAGAGATATGCGTGATTGAATGCAAAATGTATACTTCAAATTTAAGCGTTAATAACCAAGGAGAGGTCTGCGTTTATATATAGAGAGTTACTAATATATATATATATATATATATATATATATATATATATATATATATATATATATATATATATATATATATATATATGTATATATATATATATATATATATATATATGTATATATATATATATATATATATATTCTAATTCTGACATTATACTATTATGTCATATTCTATAATTATCTGTTTACGTTTTACTTATAATAATATATGCCCTATGTTATTATTATATTGATAATAATTAATAATTAATAGTATTATATTTATTTTATTATTAATATCATCATTATCTTAATTATTATCATGCTTTTAGATCATTACTACTATTCCAACGTTATAACTGGATTCAATGTATTATGAACCATTATATTCTTTCACTATTATAGATTTAATGTGTCTTCAAAGTATTTAATATTCCATTATTTTGGCATGACTTATTTTAGTTTTTCTGATTGATTTTAATTATTTTTCAATTTTTAATTTTAATTTTAAATTAGTTTATTATCATTTATTCTACTTTATTTACTATATTATTATTAATATCATTATTGATATCATAAGTGGTATAAGGTGTATAAAAGTGTTATACAATTACGTGATAAAAGTTCTACTTTCCTATGATAACTGGATATATGTATTCTAAAATAATACTAAATATTTATTTTTTCTTGCTTAAGTTCTAATTGTGATGTTATGAGGAGCGCTGAGGAATACTTTTTTGGCAATAATCTAAAGTATAAAGTATATATTACTCTAAATCGTTTTAGAAAGGATCGTACGCTATTTTTTTTAGGTTTGAATTTGTGAAACTAATATAAATAATGTGCTACTTTATTTATCTAAACCTACATTGTATATATATATATATATATATATATATATATATATATATATATATATATATATATATATATATATATATGTGTGTGTGTGCGTGTGTGTATATGTGTGTGTGTATATATTCTTTGTTATGTGGCATTACATGGCAGAAAGGGGAGCATTTGACATACTTAATGACTTGATCAGAAATGCTATCCGTTTGACTCAACTTTACTAAAAAACGCCGTGTGGTCGGCCCCCTACGTACTGTGCGCAGATGCCATCGATTAAATATTCGCAGAATCATACGCGGCTCCGAATCGGGATGCTATTTGATGTCAGATTGCACCTACCCACGGCTGGCCCCTAACAGCTTTTTCCACCTGGACGAGTAAGGAGAGGACGTGTGATTGTACTGATGACGTAATTTAAAACTCTGCACCCCCTTTCCTTTTTTATATTGCTCCGACATGTTCCCTGTAATTTGTTGTTGCTGTTGTTGTTGCTGTTGTTGTTGTTGTTGCTTTTAATGTTAGTCTTTATTAAGTCTAGTGCATATGGCGTTCATTAGAATGTGTGTTCCGACAAAATGCATGTTGTTTTCACGAGGTTTTATCTTGTATAAGTTTGTCTTTGAATCAGGAGTCATCGCCCCTTTTGCTCATACCAGCAATATAATTATAATTAATATCATATAAGTTTGCACGATGGCGCGGCGTATTGGTTACAGACGAAGACTGTAGAGTAGGCGTGTCGGTTTTGAATTCCTTCGTGGCTATTGCATCGATTTCATCAATGCCATTGGGAACAGTATGCAGCCATATATCTTAATTTAAACTATGGATCGAATAGAAGAGTAGATAATACTGTGATGGCGGCTAACATTCATTTAAATTACTACACGCCCATGGTATCTAAACCGATTGCTTTTATAAACTCAATGCTTAATTTACACAAAAAGGATTCAGTAAAGATATCTCGTACCCCGCTTTATAATTTAAATTTATTCGAGCCGCTATCAACGTTCGTCCTCACTCGCTCCACATTTATTGTAATACCTCGCCCACTTACTTATTATTTTATACTCCAACCGCCATTTGTCCCTGCCACCGTCTATTTGGATGTCGATTTTTTTTGCGCGCGGACATAGGTCTTCAGTCGGCCGCCGCCACATATCCATTTCAAACATTTTGTACTTGTATGTTGTTTTCTTTCAGACAATCCTTCGCAAAGTTTATGAATACTTAAATAATATTTGTTGATTTTCTTTTTTCAATTTCCATTACGTCAGAAAACTTTTCCTATTCTTTATTATATATATATATATATATATATATATATACATATATAATTATATATATATATAATTATATATATATATATATAATTATATATATATATATATATAATATATATATATATAATTATATATTAATATATAATTATATATATATATATATAATATATATATATATATATAATTATATATTAATATATAATTATATATATATATATAATTATATATATATATAATTATATATATATATATAATTATATATATATATATAATTATATATATATATAAAAAATTATATATATATATATATAAATATATATATATATAAATAAAATATAATAACACGAAATCACATAATTGTCGATGCAATAATTTATTTCAACCGTTCGGTTTTTTCAAGCATCACTCAGACAATTACATTTTTGAGACTGATAGAAAATTGAATTTCCCTACCACAGTTCCAATACAATCATAGATGGTAGTAGTAGCAACCAATTTGATACATCTTTTATAGAGAGGGGGAAAATTTAAAACTTATATTTAACTATGGCGGGCGAAGGGGAGGGATCTTTAAGTTAATCAACTAAAAACTGCCATGTCAAAATTATGACACATACGACTTGGCGATATCAACCATATAGGCAATTTTACTCACGCGCATACACAAAACTAAATACGCACACATCATATGCGCACTCACATACATAATCTCACTCGCACATTATCATAACTAAGCATAATCACATACGCAACTTTTATTCATCTCCAGCCAGAATGCGTCCGGCGAAACTCGTGTTCTCAAATTCGGTTAGAGAAAAGAAAGAAAGAAACAATTAACAGGCACAGAGAAGATATAGACAGACCGCGTGTCATAAATTCTCAGTCCGTCTGGGTTCCAAGGAAGAGAATCTAATTGAAATAAGATTACACGCACATACATATATGTATACATACAAATCCATACGCACATACACACACATATATACACATACACACCCACACATATACATATCTATACACATATACATATACACACATATATACATATATATATATATATATACATATATATATATATACATACATGAATACACCTATATATATCTCTGAATCTATTTGAAATATTGACCAAATGCATACGCATGTAGTTGTTCACACATGTAAACATACATACACATACATACACACACACATATATACATATACGCACATATACGCACATATACGTACGCACACATACATATATATCCACACACCTACACACAATATTTACATAACACTCTATATTCTTACTGATGTAATATGAGTTCTAAAAATTAGTCTTACCTTATTTATATTTTAGATTAATTTGATAATCTATTATTATAAATATCATGCGGGGGGGGGGGTTATCGTACCTAATGTTATTCAATTTGGTATCTTCACCGTTGTAATTCTAGAGGCCCATCGGATTACTAATTCAAGTCTAATAATGTCTATTGGTAATATTTGACATTTATACTTATATTAATTCAAAAACTAGTGTATTACCTGCAGAAAAAATTTTCATACCACTATCTTATTTTAAGTAAATAATAAATATCCGCGTACCCACAAATACTATATATCACCAAGTCAGTAAATCTGTGTCTATCACAGATATTATTATAAATATTATGGGGGGGGGGTTACCGTAAGTAATGTTATTCAATTTGGTATCTTCACCGTTATAAGTCTAGAGGTCCATCGGATTACTAATTCAAGTCTAATAATGTCTAGTGGTAATATTTGGCATTTATACTTATATTAATTCAATAACCGCAGAATTTTTTTAAAAACACTATCTTATTTTAAGTAAATAATCTGAATAAATAAATATTTCAAAATACCATTATATACGCATACACACAAATACTATATATCACCAAGTCGGCAATTCTGTGTCTATAGCAGATATTATTATAACTATTATGTTGGTGGTGGTGGGGGGGTTACCTTAAATAATGTTATTTAATTTGGTATCTTCACCGTTATAAGTTTAGAGGTCCATCGGATTACTAGTCGTTGATTATTTTAAATTTATATTTATGTCTGCACTTAGCCATAAGTTCATCTCGTTTATTCAAGAGGTTATTTCGATCATATTTTAGGATTCTTATTTTTTCTTCTAGACATAAGTTGCATGTTTGTCTAAATCCATCTGGAATATTCGAAAAACATAAGATTGACCACGAAATCACCGGGGACCTGTTCTCATTTTTCAGATGCCACCATTGTTTAGCTAACTCCGTTTTGCTCTTGAGTTCTGGGTTATTGAAAGAGTGTTTGTGGTCATAAAAACGTTGTTTCCAGTTTCCCGCGGAGATGCCGATGTAAACCTTTTTATCCCTGTTGTTATCTTCCGGATGAATAGTGGCCTTATAAACCACACACTCAACTTTACAGTTACCGTCCAGTGGGCAGTTATTTTTCACTTGACAATTACATTTATTTACTGTGACCTTATTCTTACTAGGATTGTTAAGTAATTTACGATTATGGGTGCTGATAATTCTGTCCATGTTCTTGGTGCAAGAGTAGCTGATTTTAATGGTTTTTCTATTAAATATCTTCCTAAGTGGATTATTTATGCTAAAATGTTTATCTACCAGGTTCAAGAATACTCTCCCGATGTTGATGTTAGATAGTTGGCAGTAGGGAGGATTGAACCATATTATTTTTCGGCCTCTATTCCTGGATTTATTTTTATTTTCTTTCTTGGTATATTTGAGTTTTTCATTATATCCGCTTTTCTCTAGCGCTCCATTGTATAAATGCTTATTTGCTTCAAAAATGTCTCTGTTAGCCGAAAGCTTATTTATTCTAGTATTAATTGTTTTAGGTATTTGTTTAATTATGCAGTTCGGGTGGTTAGATCTAGTGTTGATATAAGATGGTGTGTGATTATCTTTATTGAAGGGTTTGTATGTCCCCTTTCCTAAGTCTAAGGTAATGGAGCGCTAGAGAAAAGCGGATATAATGAAAAACTCAAATATACCAAGAAAGAAAATAAAAATAAATCCAGGAATAGAGGCCGAAAAATAATATGGTTCAATCCTCCCTACTGCCAACTATCTAACATCAACATCGGGAGAGTATTCTTGAACCTGGTAGATAAACATTTTAGCATAAATAATCCACTTAGGAAGATATTTAATAGAAAAACCATTAAAATCAGCTACTCTTGCACCAAGAACATGGACAGAATTATCAGCACCCATAATCGTAAATTACTTAACAATCCTAGTAAGAATAAGGTCACAGTAAATAAATGTAATTGTCAAGTGAAAAATAACTGCCCACTGGACGGTAACTGTAAAGTTGAGTGTGTGGTTTATAAGGCCACTATTCATCCGGAAGATAACAACAGGGATAAAAAGGTTTACATCGGCATCTCCGCGGGAAACTGGAAACAACGTTTTTATGACCACAAACACTCTTTCAATAACCCAGAACTCAAGAGCAAAACGGAGTTAGCTAAACAATGGTGGCATCTGAAAAATGAGAACAGGTCCCCGGTGATTTCGTGGTCAATCTTATGTTTTTCGAATATTCCAGATGGATTTAGACAAACATGCAACTTATGTCTAGAAGAAAAAATAAGAATCCTAAAATATGATCGAAATAACCTCTTGAATAAACGAGATGAACTTATGGCTAAGTGCAGACATAAATATAAATTTAAAATAATCAACGACTAGTAATCCGATGGACCTCTAAACTTATAACGGTGAAGATACCAAATTAAATAACATTATTTAAGGTAACCCCCCCACCACCACCAACATAATAGTTATAATAATATCTGCTATAGACACAGAATTGCCGACTTGGTGATATATAGTATTTGTGTGTATGCGTATATAATGGTATTTTGAAATATTTATTTATTCAGATTATTTACTTAAAATAAGATAGTGTTTTTAAAAAAATTCTGCGGTTATTGAATTAATATAAGTATAAATGCCAAATATTACCACTAGACATTATTAGACTTGAATTAGTAATCCGATGGACCTCTAGACTTATAACGGTGAAGATACCAAATTGAATAACATTACTTACGGTAACCCCCCCCCCCATAATATTTATAATAATATCTGTGATAGACACAGATTTACTGACTTGGTGATATATAGTATTTGTTGGTACGCGGATATTTATTATTTACTTAAAATAAGATAGTGGTATGAACATTTTTTCTGCAGGTAATACACTAGTTTTTGAATTAATATAAGTATAAATGTCAAATATTACCAATAGACATTATTAGACTTGAATTAGTAATCCGATGGGCCTCTAGAATTACAACGGTGAAGATACCAAATTGAATAACATTAGGTACGATAACCCCCCCCCCCGCATGATATTTATAATAATAGATTATCAAATTAATCTAAAATATAAATAAGGTAAGACTAATTTTTAGAACTCATATTACATCAGTAAGAATATAGAGTGTTATGTAAATATTGTGTGTAGGTGTGTGGATATATATGTATGTGTGCGTACGTATATGTGCGTATATGTGCGTATATGTATATATGTGTGTGTGTATGTATGTGTATGTATGTTTACATGTGTGAACAACTACATGCGTATGCATTTGGTCAATATTTCAAATAGATTCAGAGATATATATAGGTGTATTCATGTATGTATATATATATATATGTATATATATATATATATATATGTATATATGTGTGTATATGTATATGTGTATAGATATGTATATGTGTGGGTGTGTATGTGTATATATGTGTGTGTATGTGCGTATGGATTTGTATGTATACATATATGTATGTGCGTGTAATCTTATTTCAATTAGATTCTCTTCCTTGGAACCCAGACGGACTGAGAATTTATGACACGCGGTCTGTCTATATCTTCTCTGTGCCTGTTAATTGTTTCTTTCTTTCTTTTCTCTAACCGAATTTGAGAACACGAGTTTCGCCGGACGCATTCTGGCTGGAGATGAATAAAAGTTGCGTATGTGATTATGCTTAGTTATGATAATGTGCGAGTGAGATTATGTATGTGAGTGCGCATATGATGTGTGCGTATTTAGTTTTGTGTATGCGCGTGAGTAAAATTGCCTATATGGTTGATATCGCCAAGTCGTATGTGTCATAATTTTGACATGGCAGTTTTTAGTTGATTAACTTAAAGATCCCTCCCCTTCGCCCGCCATAGTTAAATATAAGTTTTAAATTTTCCCCCTCTCTATAAAAGATGTATCAAATTGGTTGCTACTACTACCATCTATGATTGTATTGGAACTGTGGTAGGGAAATTCAATTTTCTATCAGTCTCAAAAATGTAATTGTCTGAGTGATGCTTGAAAAAACCGAACGGTTGAAATAAATTATTGCATCGACAATTATGTGATTTCGTGTTATTATATTTTATTATTGCTCTGTTTACTACATTGAGCTCTCATACCCGGATTTCCTCCTGGAATTATTCCACTATAACACAAATATATATATAAATATATATATATATAAATAAATATATATATATATACATATATATATATATATATATATAAATATATATATATATATATATATATATATATATATATATATATATATATATATATATATATATATATATAAATATATATATATATATATATATATATATATATATATATATATATATATATATATATATATATTGTCAGTTGTTGGAATTCTTGTTCCAGGTACATAATTCCCCTGATGATCTGCCAAGCAAGTACAAATAGGTTCATGCAAAAAATCCAAACACAGTTTGTTGATTACTTTAACTACTTGTGTAAATTAGCCGCCGGCTCGCTATTTACAAAGTTAAATTCCTCTTTAATTATTAGCTAATTCCTTATGGCCCAGGGGTTAACGACTGCAAATCAGTGGCGATTTGTGACCGTTGAGAATTAACTTTCTGCACTGAATATTGCGTTAGCATGAAACATCGATGTCGGTAGGTAATAAATAATCAATATTTATTTATATATATATATATATATATATATATATATATATATATATATATATATATATATATATATAAATATATATATATATATATATATATATATATATATATATATATATATTGTGTAAAGTTCAATTAACTTGAAATAGGGGCTTTTGACTTTACTGTTTGTGCGAGAAATGGGCTTAACTTTAGCCTTTGTTTATTCAGCTAAATATTAGCAATGCTCTGTTTAGGTATATATCAACATACAAAGGTATAAGTTGATGCCAGTCTCGCTAACGGCTCCAGACCAGCAATAATACTTGTGTTACGCTGCAAGCATGTCTGCATACGAGACATGAGGGCAAGTGGCATCGACCCAACAGGATGTGCGTCTGTCTCTGAATCGAAGCCGCTGGAGAAGAGCTGTATCGGGATCCTGCAGGAGAAGTGAGGCAACAGAGATCAGCAGTGAACAGAAAGGGGAGACCACACACGGCAGAGGGCTGCAATAGAGCTCTCGCAACTAGACACCAATTACATCTGTGGCAACTGCAACAAAGCATGTCGATCCAGTCGCCATGTAATTCTCATTGCTTGATATTATATCTCTGTAGATATTTCCGCATTTAACGCCTACCAGAATTATAAACATGAGAATGTTTCATGCTATATTATCAGCGATAAAGAATGTGTTTGTATATTTAATAAAACTGATTCGAAATATAATATGATGTGTTGAGGCCGTTTCTAAACCGCTTTATATTTCATACAGGGAATGTTGGGAGATTTGTGTTAGAAATGCCTATATCAGATCCATCAGTTAGAAAGTATACATTTAAAATAATAATTAATCTGGTGATGAACGTAGCAAACTTACCGGTAGTCATGTGAGATAGCCTTACACCTACCAATCATGAAAAAGATTATGTAGAAATGTACAGGGAAGTGTTTGTTCAATTGACTTAAATTAATTACTAGTATAGATATACTCCAACTGTAGTAAGCATCACTTCACCCACATGCATATATACTCAACGAAGACGAACTCCAAGATGTAGGTTTATTTAGCATGTGAAAATACAAATAAAGCCAGCAAGACGAACATGTTAGTAACATAAAACCACATTTAATATTATTCAGGAACAACATTTATCAGTATAACCTTCGATATCGACATAATATCGTGCTAATAGTTCGACAGCATTAACATAAGTCGATAAAATTAATGTATCCATTAATTTCGTATGAATCAGATGAGTCTATTGCCGGCATTGTTTACCCCGATATCTTTCTAGTTCGAATCCTTTCTTAAGAGAGATCGGGTACTTACGGCAGGGACCATGTGAATGTTGACAACATAACAAGTGAAAGTCTTCATGTTGTCAGTCTGTGCCGTTAACACTTTAGTAACAGTCACCTCCGTCGACAAAATAATCTAATATAAAAAGGTATTAAGCGATTCATTTGCTGTTGATTTTATGTGTGCTTCTATAAAAGTCCTTAATGAAATTCTTCATGAAAATGGTTCAATATATTACATCGGTCAGGGACGAAATACCACTCGATTACTCGGATGTATAGTTTGATTTTACATCGAAGTTGACATTTTTCTGTCTTGCAGGTTAGAAAAATATTCACGCATTAAGAAATAAAACATAGTTTATTTATTCAGTTACTATATTGGATCAATTTCTAAATTTCTAGTCTATACATGAATGTATCATCTATTCAATGTCAGTTTTACAAATTCTCAAGGGTTTAGTTTAGAATACCTTTTCTTCAGACCATCCAACTGATTTACCTAGCTTATTATGTACTAGCTATGCTACCCACAGTAGCTCCAGAGGATGGATGCCAAAATGAAATAGTTAAAAACTGTATAAAAATTGAGTTCTATTTTACAATATTAGCTCTCTAACAGTTACGTCAGTTAGTGAACATATAATACTGAACCCTTTGCAACTTATAATTATCTACAAAGCAATTTTAACTTATTTTATAATCGTGTTCAAATAAATACGTTTATTTCGGACAATTACGAAAAGGTGTCTGTAAAATCGAATACTAGCTTTATCGTTTCTCTATTATTTTATCTATCTATTTATCTACCTATATATACCTACAACTTCTCTATGTATTTCCAATTATCCATATTTCTCACACTTTCTATGTGTGTGTTCAATGCTCTAGAATGAATATAAATAATGCTTATTGGTTGTCGTGTATATGTGCAGCATCTCAAATTTTACGTTCAAAGTCAAATCGAATATAGATAATATTTATAATATTAGTGTACGTAATATGCAATTTACAGTCTAGTATCTTAAAATGAAGTACGATAAAGTGAATATAGAGTAATATTAATATACACAAACTACAATCACTTCGTGTAATAAGAATAAATATGCTGTCTATTGTTTCTGTACAATGTTAGCGTCTACAATCTAGGTCCAAACGTATGAATGATATATATCAGTTATGTCTATGAGAAAAAATAACTACATAATATCTATTTTATTAGTGTTCGCTATAGGCAATTTACAACAAACAACTTGAAATTTAGTGTTGTAAAGGAAATTTACGTCGGTATTAACTTACTAAAACCGTGGAAAACTGAGTTCGATCTTTGAATATTGACGTATTACATTTATACCTGTCAGGAGTCTTTTTTACGGTGAACGTATAATAGAAAACGCATCCAATACACCATTCTATCAATTTCCATCTATTTAACATTGGAAAAGGCGCTCTGAAATAAGTAATATAAACAAATATTCTTTTACAATTTTAAAAATATGTTATGACTTTTCACAGTCATTTCCAACCCACTTTTCCATTGATGCATGTGTTTCCTTTTCAGTTATTAAACTAATTATTTAGTATAAAAGATTAAAACCCCAAAAATGTTGTTGTCGAAACCAAACCCTCCCCAACCATAAAAACGCTAGAAAGAACCAGTGTCGTCTATTAGTTTAACTACTCTTTCGGAGAATGGAATTCCCATAATAACAATAATAATCATAGCTACATTAGTATTACAACCACAACCATATCCCACCACCTCCCAATGCATCTCGTTTACTTTAGTTCAATCTACAAACATCTACAAAAACATAACTGCCCTCCATCAGATTTAAAACAAACTTTAGTAAACAACACTAAAATAACACATTTCGAAACACATTAAACATTTTTTTAAATACTTGAAGCCATCTACATAAATACACAACAACCTACAATTAATAATATCGCGTATGAGACTATTAAAAGCATTTTTAAATGTTTAGCATAGTTTATTTTATTTTAGTGACACCACCCTATCGTCGCGTAATTCAAATACGTAAAAGGGAATATTTTTATTAACTTCATTATGGGTTACCTCCCCATTTTCCTTCTTCATATTTATTTGAATACACCAAATAAATTCAGCCATTACTTAAAAATAAAATAAATACATGAGTAAATAAATGAATTCTTAAATGATATTTAATTCGTCAACGTCTTTCTTGGAACAATATAAGGCGTTCTTCTACTTGCACGTCTCTCCAATATATATTAACACTTCTCTCTTTTCCCCATCTTTTTTTAGTCCATTTTGTCATCAACATATAAAGAGGATTCAAAGATAAATCGAAAACGTTAGTGACATATACGAAACTTTCATTAATTTGTTTTATTTTAACAAAAAAGGAAAGCATTCGAACGATTGAAAATATTAAAAATGGTATAACAAGACAAGCGAGTTCTGTTATTTTTAATAAGCTTTGCATGACTGGAAAAATGCTGCCTAAACACCCACACCCACAATATATATATATATATATATATATATATATATATATATATATATATATGTATATATATGTATATATATATATGTATATATATATGTATATATATATATATATATATGTATATATATATATATGTATATATATATATATATATATATTTCATCTATATGTTCATATAATATTATAGGGTAATATAATATGTTGTGAATATATTTACAGTATTTACTTGAACCGTGTTCAATACGACAGTAGCGTGTAGTTGTATGAATATATATATCTGGAATGTAAGCTACATCCCGGCGTCTATTCTTCATTACCGCAGGAAATCGTGAGCCTATATATATATATATATATATGTGTGTGTGTGTGTGTGTGTGTGTGTGTATATATATATATATATATATATATATATATATATATATATATATATGTGTATATATATATATATATATATATATATATATATATATATATATATATATATATATATATATGTAATTAATTATAACAAATATTTTTCAATATTCACATACATATATCTTTCATTTAAACCAACACTAATCAGTTTGGTTAGATATAACTGAACTACCGATCGCAACATTTTAAAACCGGACTAACGTTACCTTTGATTTCTACCCAACATATTTACCCCTCACTATCACACGGACAGGTATACGACGAAGAAAGGCGAATAGTTCTATTATTGCACTAGTTGGGCAGAAAACTTTGAGAAAATAACAATTATGCAAACGGCTGCGTAGAACAGTGGGACACAGTCGTTTACAACATTCCTTAAAGGCACGCAACGAGGAAGTTTCCACAAGTACAAATAATTTCATAGAATAAATTAATATAGGGGGCAGGTGAACAAAACAAAAATGAAAGTAAATACAACGGGGCCACCTCGGATAGGTACAGCTAGAATATATAAAAAATAAACTTGTCATTATTTAGAATAGAGAGGAATTTATTTCCAAGTTGGTTGACATTGAAAATGCAACGGTTCCAATGAGTAATTATTAAAGAAACGACTTTGTATTATGTATAGTATTTGGACCACTGTTCTCATTCTTAGTGTTATTCTCACAGTGTTTCGGCACATGTAGCCTTGTACCTTCTTCATGTGAATCTTGTCAAGGTGAGGAATATTTCTGTCGAACTAGGTTACTTGTATGGAATTTCGAACAGAACCCTTTATCTAATCTAGGGGAAGCTAGCACATCTAAAATAAGAACAAGATTAATGCTCCTGAAGTTCATACTAGAATTGTCAGCAATGACACGTCGCGTAACGGATATAAGTGCTTAGTTAAGTAGTTCTCACTGACAATCTTTTTGGGTTGAATTACTTAAGACTTCTATTCGGTCGTGGCTGACGGTAAACTACTTTCCTTAATTAAATGAAGGGTTCCGTTCGAAATTCCGTACAGTCTCTCGAGTTTTGACAAGATACATATGAAGAAGCGTTGCATCTGTCGAAACGTTGTGGGAATAATATCCAGTACAAATACAGTTGTTTGAATGATTCCAATAATAGCAATTATAAATCCTAATCTCCATAATTTCGAAAAAACGGCTTACACAATATTCAAAGATTTAAAAAAAGAAGACTTTATTACAATTATAAACACGAAGAGAAGTTTCGCTCAAAGTTCTCAATCAAGAACGGCACTGGAATAATGCATGGTTTCTAAGCATTTCTTTTGAAGAATACGTTTATTCTTTTGCAATATAGTCCTTTGATTCCAAATTGAACTTAGCAAACTATTTCTATAGATCGATTCCTTTCTCTCACCAAAAGAAAGAGACACTTTAGAAGCGAATAGGTAAACCGGTGGTCCCTCGTAGAGATGTAATGAATTTTTCGATGGCGGAAAAGACGAAGGGGATGAGGTGGAGTTTTGCCGTTCTGACTAAGTCGGCAACAAACGTCTAATGCAATTACGTACACCCCCTTTCACTTCCTCTTTCGCATACACTTTTCTCCATTTACTTTGCCTGTTGTCAAAAGATGTCTCAAGCCGACGGACGCCCCGTGGTGTGTCATTGGCAATGTGAGAGAGTGGAAAACCCATTCGATATTCCGATAGGCCGTCGCAGGTGGTCAGAGATTTGGCGAGATGTGATCTGTTCTGTCAACTACAGGAGGCCAGCGAAGACAGGTTCTATTCGCCTTCGATCAGCTGTAATTTTTGCATGAATCTGCCTTGCTTGGCGAAGACTAATAAAAGCGGACGTTGACGTGCTCGACTCTTTACAACATTTAAATCGTAGGAATTACGGGTCGACGTTCTGCTTGAAATTACGGGCAGATCCGTCCACCGCATTATCGAGCTTTTATTTATTCTAAATTTGTACCGCAAACAATAGGGAAGGGCGACAATTCGTAGGATGGAGAGGGGAATAGGGAGAATGCGAAAGATATGTAATTATAACGTAGCTGAAAATGCTTAGACGATAGTTCACACACACATATATATATATATATATATATATATATATATATATATATATATATATACACATATATATATATGTATATATATATGTATATATATATGTATATACATATATGTATATGTATGTATATATACATATATGTATATGTATATATATATATACATATATGTATATGCATATATATATGTATATATATATATATATATATATATATATAAGTTAATCCAACAAAAGATATAATGGGCAACTAATATATGTTAATTAGTTTAACATCCGGATAAAAACTGAAGCTCAATATACTGAATAGAGCATTAATAGTTCAGAAAATACTAAATGAGTTTACTTAACTTTTTATTTGATTTGGTTCCTTTATCGTTTTATTAATTTAACAAAAACATTGGATGCATTTTAACTGCCATTTATTGCATTGTTTGCGGACGCATTTCCCGACTGAATAAACTTTTTCAATTTAATCAATGTTTTCGTTTTTGGACTGCCACTCACTACCTGGATCAATCTTCAATCAACCTCTTGGATATATTTCCCTAATTTGTTTTAACTTCTATGACTTGGATTGTATAGCTTTAACAAAAGTATTTTTGGGCTGATATATTTGATGTGTTATATACGTTTATGCATCTTTGCATGTATTTTTTATATATTTTCAAAGTGTAATTTTATCACCTGCAGTGATGCCATTGCGCTAGTACTCCTGTGAGGAGAATAATTATCTTTGAAAACTCATGAGTTAAGGACTTTAAGATACTTTGCATGAACTTTGAATTCTAATGAAATGTACGTGTTAATAAACACACGAAAAAAGTAAGTTCCATACTTTATAGGTTTCTCTCTCGTTCTTGTTTATGTCTGTCCGTCTGTCTGTCTTTCTGTCTTTCTCTCTGTCTGTCTGTCTGGCTCTCTCTCTCTCTTTCTCTCTATCTCTCTCTCTCTCTCTCTCTCTCTATATATATATATATATATATATATATATATATATATATAATAAAGTATATCTATATAGTTTTATAAAAATAAATCATAGTAAATACTAGCGGTACCAGTGAAAATTCCACGGTGTTATCCTTGTAGAAGTTTCTGACACTATTCCATTCCATAGAAGTACGTATACTCGTTATGTACTGGCCTCGTAATGTTTATAAAAGTAACATATTTTTAGGCAAAGAGTTTTGGAAATAAAGAAGAACACTGATGGCACGTGTCTTTCATAGTCCCATGGCATCCCGGAGCCACCTTCCTTATTATTAAAAGGGGCCAGAAGCGTGAGAATCAGGGGAGTTCAAGCCGTCGCATACTATCTTTGTTGCCACCGTAACACTTCCCGTTTCACCATTAAGAACTTTAGAACGTATTGCTAAAATCGCAATGCGTTCTTTCGTACAGTTGCTTGATTCTTCTCGACACTCACTATATTTTTCTGTTTCTATATCTAACACATTTAGGGATGTCTGTCTTACCAATATATATATATATATATGGCAATCAAGCTACACAGAGGCTCCCGTGGGGAATCGTCAGGCTAAATGCATTTAGCCTGACGATTCCCCCCGGGGATGAAACACGGGAGCCTCTGTGTAGCTTGATTGCCATATATACCTAGCTCTACTTACGTATCGAGCACTGTTGAAGTAAATACTGAAAACTGATACATAAAAAAGTATATCTCCTTATAATATTGTATGTGGATTCATGAAGTACTAATATATATATATATATATATATATATATATATATATATATATATATATATATTAATAAAGGGATTGACAACATCTTTCAGGCATGCATAGCATCGACCAGACTATACTTATCCTAACGTCTTCTAGAACTTTACGGGTCCTTCAGCGTTCACAGTGATCCGACCCCTCGGGGTTAATACAATCAAAATTAGAAAGAAGAAGAAAAAAACTATAAAACAGTCTCGCCTGACAAAGTTGTTCTACAACGAAAGCTTGCAAACAAACAAAAAAGTTGTTTTTTTTCATTTAAATTGCACGATTTGCTGATCGTCACAAAATATTTCACTTAAATATATGTATGTATTATGTTATGCAGTGTGTATGGAATGTTTATAATCAAACGATGCATTTATGAGAGAAAGCTTTTAAATAATGTCTGTAAATGACTAACATCATGGTAGGGCACGACGCGGTCGCGATGAAATTTACCTCATGATTATGTAAGCTGGACGCTAATTGGTGAAATTGGAACGCATTTTGTCATTAATTAATCGAAAAGCGATGTCTGAGGAGTGTAAGAGTCAGTAATTAATAGAGAGGAATTAGCTTGCTATCTTCTCGTTGGAGCATGCCGTTTGAAGAGTAAGTCGTATGAGGTAAATAATAAGAATTAATGTTATATGTTTAAAGATGTGTAAGTTGCTGGGAACACGGTCGAAGTAATAGTATAATTAGTGTTGAGTTTATATGTATTTGATGTATTAGTTTTCTTAGCTACACTAACTGATTTGAAAGAGGAGAACCAACTCTATTTGATAGATATATTTGTGGGATAAACTTTCAAACTTATTCACATTATGATTATGAATTTTTGAACACCACTTCTAGGCGTATATGCGTGTGATATAGACTATATTAAGTTTCATTAAAAGAGGGATTCAACACCCTGCGTTACTAGTCAGCTAACTTCGATTCTGTTGAAATTGTAACCATATGTATCCGATATAAATTAATAAATACTCCTAAGGTTTCATTTTTTTATTATAAAAACACAACCAATTATTTGAATATAAAATAAAATATTTTCGATTTGCATGAAAGTTTATCCAAAGTTATCACACCATCATTTTCGAAAATTCTCTGAAATTTATCTTACTATACGAAAAATCATTTGATCAAAATCGGAATAATCAGTTTACGTTAGTAGCTTAATGGTTGTAATTTTCTTAAGTTGACATTAACGTAGGGCAACACAGTCCAGTTCAATCTATTCAATTTATAATTAATAACTAGCAGAATATGCTGTGTGGAACGGGTATTATATAAGCCATTATAAATGACTAGCAGGACCCGTTTCCCGTTACTGCCCGGGAGTAATATAATATAATGAATTAAACAGCTGACAGAACGCAAATAGGTCACATCTTGAGCAATAATTGAAATTGCTCCAGATGTTTCCAATATTTGTGTGTCCGAGTTTTAATTTCAGCGTTTTGGTATCACACTTACCATAAACAAAGAATAACCTACTGCTTAGTTCAGCCAAAGTCGGTTAACCTGCGGTGTCAGATCACATTCCGTAGAAGCACTGGTTGTTTTGTTTTGATCTGTTTTTTTTTTGTGTGAAAAAAATTGTAGAAGCACTG
>OY744526.1:111583042-111600542 GCA_963556195.1 Sepiola atlantica | reverse complement strand
ACCTTCATTGACAACTCTCGACTAGTCTTCGATCTGTGCCCGCCTACAGTTATATATAGATTTTAATTTCTCATGAGAGTGTCCGTTGACTGAGGGGATATGGCACTGCTTGTAGATTCTAGGCTGACTCTGTGAACCGGGTTCGCGCCTCCCGACCGTCAGAAATTGTTACTTTCCTGCACTGCGAGAACAATAAGCTTGAAACGCTAACGTCTGTAGGTATTAATAATTTAATATGTATATATATATATATATATATATATATATATATATATATATATATATATGTGTGTGTTTGTGTGTGTGGTGCTGGTATATTCATTATTATTATTATTATTGTTAGTGGTAGTAGTAGTAGTGTTAGTATTACCATTATAATACTTAAACTGAGATCATCGACGTGTGTTTCTCTGCCGCTTTTTATATACTTTCATGGCATAACATTAATGCTACAGTATTCCGTTGTTTCGGGAAAGAGTTTCATATTTACTTCTCTTTCAACGTGACAGAGTAAGCAACACGGTCAGTTGTTAATGTGGGGAGAATCCAACTCCACAAACACCTCATTCTGTTTTGGTACAAAAATAACAATTGCCTTAAAATAGAAGGAGTTCACTTTCACTGACCGATGATAGAGAATATGAAGTGTAATATGAGAACAGATTGTCGCTGTGATGCGAGAACAAATGTTACACTTTGCACTCAGCGAAACATGTTTGAAGCCAAAACAATGTAATTATATATATATATATATATACATATATATATATATATATATATATATTTATTTATTCTGGTACAGAAAAATTAGTACAACATTCGTACCGTCGGTTTCAAGCACGGAAGGTCTTACCCATCCGGCTCTCTTCAGCTTCTGTTGTCATCTGTTTTGGAAATGTGAGGTCACATGACACTCTTGTTGGGACGCGTTATTTGCTCAGTGTGTTGTGTGTGTTTGTTTAAATTTGAATTTAGTGTAATAAGACCGTTGAGATTTAAAACAGGGGAGAAGAAAGAGAATTCAAGATTTAAGGGGATAAAAAGGGAATAAAAGAGGGGGGTAAAAAATAAAAAAATATATATGAAAAAAATATATATATATATATAAATAAATAAATATAAAAAAACATATATATATATAAAAACATTTCAATACTAAGAATAAAAGAATAAAAAGAAAAAGAGTATAAAAAGGTATAAAAAGAAAGGGGGTTAAAATATATATATAGAGAATAAAATGTAGAGAATAAAAAAGGGCGAGAGAGAAAGAAAGAATAAAAATAGAAAGAATAAAAATATAAATATAAATATATAAATAAAAATAAAAATAAAAATAAATTAAAAATAAATTTAAAGATTAAAAATAATAATAATGATAATAAAAAATAAAAAATAAAATTAAAATTAAAAATTAAAAATTAAAAATTAAAAATTAAAGATCAAAAACAAAAATAATAAAAATAAAGAAAGGGTTTCTCTGAAATTCCCGTGAGCCAAATTATGAATTTGTATCATTAGCCGTTATATTTTTGAAGGTATGCGTCCTAAAAACCGTTGATGTGTAAGAATCTTTTCCCCAGAATGGAGTGATTTTAATGAAGAAATTCGGATCTAAGGGAGGTAACTAAGATGGAAATATGAAATATTTGAGTTTGTTAAAATGGGTTTGTAGATTAATCGAGTGGTTGATAAAAATTAAAATTTTTGCATTTTGGTGAAAGTCGAAGTTTTTGCTCTTGGAATTTATGTGGATATAGTTTGTTTAAATGGATTTGTAGAGTAATCTAGTGACTTATAATTAAATTAAATATTTTTGTATTTTTGTGAAGGTCGGAGTTTTTGCTCTTGAAGTTTAAGTGGATATAGGTTGATGAGGTATTTGTTCGTTTTTATTGTGTTTATATTAGTAGAGGGGGGGTAGTTAGACATTATGTGAATCGGTCAGACCAGTTTATAAGCAATGCTTGTCTCTTGTGGACACATCCCCTGAATATTTCATCGCGGACATTTAAACAGGCTGTATTCGGATCGATGATGGCTTTTGAAATGTGGTATTTTTCAGCGTCACATAGAGGACATCTGTTTATGGCTGGAGAGAAGGATGGTTTTCTCTCAATTATTTTCCATTTGATGGTGAAGGGTGTGTTTTCTTCTTTAAGCTGCCATATTCGGGTTGCGAGTGCCGTATTAGCCTTATATATATTAATACATATTTACTTATTTAAATACCACTTAGTTTCGGCGGCATACCGTCCCATTTAGACAAGAAACATTTTCTGTTTTTTTCTATTCGTAGCATGATGCAATAGAAATCCGTATACTAGTGTATATATATATATATATATATATATATATATATATATACGTATGGGTATGTATAACATATAACAACACACCTCACACATACTAATACGCATAGAATCTCATCGTTTTAAATTCATATCCGCACGCACACATTTCCTGTTCCTACACGTAATGAAATAAGAAATAAAAATATATTAAACTTGTTCTACGCCAATGTTTACATGTGTATGTATACATTATGTATATATATATATATATATATATATATATATATATATACATAATGTATACTCAACACCTGTTTCGAAGTTTAGAGCGGATTGGACCACAATCAGCGTTGATTAAGAAATAGCTACAGTTAGAAACATATAACCGTCTACTGATTTCTAGCTTGAGGCATGGATAATTAAGGAGCGTATTTAATGAGCTGTTTTCTCCAATGCAGCGATCATGCCAAATCTAAAAATAAAGTCGGAGAAAAAATATTAGTTCAGCTTTAAAGAACTAGTTATTTTAATGTTAAAACGTTATATGTTGTTGATGTGCTCCAAAACAGTTTGTGCTTGAGCATATAGCATCACTATATACTGTTATTATTTGTCACAGAACCGTTATCTAAATACATTCTATACAAAACATTTGACTAATCTATTACAAAACTTAGACTGTTCAATCTTGAACGCGCTTAGAACGTCATAACATTATTATCGGTTAAGCAATCACGCTTTTGAATTTTGCACGCTCTTAGAACGTAATCACGCTTTCATGTAACATCTCAATATTATAGACGCTCTTTTTAAAAGTTGTAAATTACTAGCTGTTATGATAAAAAACAACTCAACAATATTTTAAAGACACCAAGACTAACACCGCTTGAAGATGATTAGACACATCAAATCAAAAGTACTCGCGAAAAAGGAAAGAAAATGGAACAAGTAACCCATGGAACTTACATACACTAATTTGACCGAAACACAAAATGGACTATTCGGTAACTTGAAAAAATAAAAATTAATTCTTATCAAGTAAAAAAAACACTCGGTGTTATTTAATAATTTTTGCCTGGATATATATATATATATATATATATATATATATATATATATATATATATATATATATATATATATAGACATCAATAAACATGTTGTTTCGCTGCATCACGGTTCTTAGTAGGGATAGACTAGCACCAGTCTAGAGCCGAGATCGAATATATAACCATCTAGTTACTAGTCGGCGAGTCAATCCCCTTAACTACAAGGCGGACGCTCTCCTCAAGTAATTTCTCAATGATTTATATGAACAGTTTCTACTACTAGAGAGTGATCTAAGTTTTTATTTACAAAGAGTTTTGCATCGCGCTAATAGTAGCTGCCGACATCACTTACCACGGTGCACAACCAGTAAAGAAAGGCTTATATAGTCATCCAGAGAAGACAATATATACATGAATATAGTTTTCGTCAACTGTGTGTAACTTATAACATTTACACATGTATTTGTAACGTATGTAACTGTGTGTATGTAACGGACATATGTTTTGCGTATCGTCAAACATAAGGCGTTAAATATGTTTATTATATCTAAAACAGATTATAAAATATCACCTCATTTTGCTCCGGCTCGGGGAATGGGTGTCCTGTCTTAGCAGGGGAGCACGTTCATTTCAATTACAGAGTGTCGATTTTCTAAATCAAAACGCCATATCGAGCTTCTACGGTCTGGAGTTCAAAGCATACCTCTTAAAAATACGCACCGATACCCCATCTTAATTTCATAATTTATTCATTGCGAGATCATTTTCCAATCTATTAAAGTACATTTAAAAATATGTTATTGCGCTTGGGGTCTTGATATATCTCTTTATAGTTTGATGAGAGTGCTTAGGTAAGTAGATGTAGAACAGTTGAAGTAGTAGGTTCCCCACAAAGTGAAGGAGAAGGATAACATATAAAGAAATGAAAAGAATGTACTTTAAAGAAAGATAGATGATTAAAGACCTTTCCAGATGAAACTAAGTTTCGAATAAACTTTCTAATCGGCGTCGAACTCGTGTCATCATGTATCACGGAGTTAAACCGAATATGATGACGATGATAGTGATGGTGATAGTATCAACTTACGTACATGTATATATGTATATATGTATATGTAAATATTCACTCTTCAACTAATAAATCGATAATTATGAATGTTGAAAACAACATTGCTAGGTTTAAGGGTTGGTAATGTTGAATATATTTAGTTTCATCAAGTATTATGCAAAGGAAGTATAGGGGGGTTGGAAGCCATTTTTGAAACGTCAGATGCTTATCAATTTTACAAATTCTTACAATAGATATCAACTAAAAAAGATTTACTATAGCGTAATGTATTTTGAGTATCTAAACGGGTTTGTAGGGGGCATAATATATATATATATATACAGGGTGTCTCAAAAAAATGTACTCACTCTTAGAATGACGAGAAAACCTTTATTTACCTTGGTGCGCGTTATCAGCTTTGTTTGAACAATAATGGTCATCAGTTTGAACATTTGCGAACATGATTCTTCAATTACATCTGTCTCATGTATTCGATGCTATTTCATTTCACTCTATGTTCATAAATAAAAGTTTTCTCGTCATTCAACGAGTGAGTACATTTTTTTGAGACACCCTGTATGTATATATATATATATATATATATATATATATATATATATATATATAGAGAGAGAGAGAGAGAGAGAGAGAGAGAGAGAGAACAGGCATGTGAAATAAGAATACACTTCGGACGCTCGCATTTACCGGCACATTACAGTACAGTGTTTTGATATGCGACTTTTAATTATTTTTTAAAATTATAAATCACGACTTAAATAGTGAATTACAATTTTAACACGTCACTTAATAAGTCCTGAGTTTGACATATAGATAGCGCCAGTAACAAAAACAATATATGATAGGACTTAAGTTTAAGGAGGCTTGAGAATTAATGGAAATTCAGAGATGTTTGCTTCGTGCGTGTCTAGTGACTATGGAAAAAAATCAAATAACAGTATGGTGTATGGGAATCGAAAGATTGAGAGTACGTCCTTATATTATGTCACTTTGAAACCCTTTAAAATACTCCAAAGAAACTGATATTTTTTCTAAATATTTATTAAGTAAAATTGTAAAAATTGCACAAAAATAGGAAGTACCTACATTTTCACAAACGGACTAAACATGTTTTTAAGCAATTTGCATTAAGCTAAATTAGAATCAATATACCCAACATATTTTCTCACGTTCATGATCATCTGATAATTTGTTAAGTAGAACGTGTTCTTCGTAACAATATACAAATATATAAGCATTCCTATTTTTTATATTTACTGAAAGAACACACTTCCCAGTACGGGTAGTACAAATACATATTGCATTACTTTTAAATTTTAATTTGTCTCATTCTTTAGAGGGTTTAGAACGAGTTCGGTGGCACCGCCTAATCAAGTTGAGTTTCAAGAAATCGAAAAAATATTCTCACATTACTCACCCAGTTTCCAAGAATGCATATGCCATAATTCATAATAAGTTAACTAGTTTAGAATTATTACTAAGTACATATATATTATTGACGCTCACAAGGGCGTACCAATCATTTAAAAGATGTATTACTAAATAAAAACCAACATGTATTTCATCTGATATTTTTATTATCTAACGTATTATCCAATTTATTTTGAAATTGTTTTGGAGGTGCCGATTTTGTGTGGGCAAACCCTTTTACATGTTAAAGTTTACAAAAAAATCATGTGCCAATGTTACTCACCGGATTTCCGAAAATATAATTAATCTTATTTGTTATTTCATAATTCTTCTACTTCTTCTTCTTCTTCTTCTTCTTTTTCTTCTTCTTCTTTTTCTTCTTCTTATTTATTTACTATTATTATTATTACTATTATTATCATTATTATTTTGATGGATTATACTAAATAAATAGTTTTAATATTTACTTCACTGTTTCTAATATATTTCCATTATTATTGTGATTTTTGACCTAATCGATTGAGTAATATATAGATGCATAATGCAATGTAGAGTAACCAATATTGATTCATATGTTTTCTTAAATAATACATAAATCTGATGTGACTCACGGCATAGCTTACAATATATATTTAAAAAATCAAAATGATACATTTGTGTATTTTGGAGATTGATTTGTACACACATACACATACACACACACACACGAACACACACACATATATATATATATATATATATATATATATATATATATATACATATTATATACTTAACTTTATGAATGGATAAATATATATTATTGAGTGAAGTAAAATAAAAATGCATATCTGTCGTATTTAAAAGAAAATGAACACCTAATATACGTATACCCAACATGCAACCATTCCTCAGCAATGATCACTCATATTCTTAGCTCGTTCTAATATAACTACATTAATGGAAAACATTTTAATGAATTAAGTAACGTCTATAACAAAGCATATGGAGAGTGCAGAGATTACTGGAACTTGAAAAAGCTTTTTTTTACTCAAATCACAGAAAAGACTAACGATCGTTGCGAGCGAAAAACGCTAAGTTATTTGCAATGAGTATCTAATGAAGTGAACAGGGCTAGAAATCACGGTCTATATGTTGACTCCGGTTTACAGCACTGCTTGTGCCACTAATCAGTCGCCAGGAATTACGGTTGCTAGTGCTATTCGTCAGTAAATGATTATAGTAATAAAAAACCCAAATAAATAGTAGTGAGTAGGTAGACATAAGAAACGTACACAATATTTCAAAATGTTATTGTTAAATGAGAATACCTTTTCTGTACAAACAAACTGTCTAGAAAAAAGCATAATATGTATTACCTTACTCCCAAATAACAAGAAAAGTTACATAGATTAAATATATTAAATATATATATATATATATATATATATATATATATATATATATATATATATATATATATATATATATATATTCATATCTGATGAAGGCGGACCACCGCTTGAAACGCGTTATATAAAATTATAAAATGGTAAAACAACAAAATAATAAATAAATGTTGAAAAAAACATTCTACAAATGTTGGTAGCCTTACTCCTTTACATATATATATATATATATATATATATATATATATATATAAAGTATAAAGGAATACTCAATAAAGATATACTCAATAAAGAATAAAAGGGAAATACCAGTAGAGTGCTCAATTAAATAAAATTAAGAGCGTAATATTTTTATTTTTAAATACAGATTTTAATCAGACATGGACCAGTGGTTTCTGACAAGAAACGGGTTGAATTCCCGATTCACGTCGTCTTCAGCATAGTCTGAAATAGTAAATGATGGAATTTCTTCAAAAAACATCCAACTGTTATGAAACGCTGTGTACACCGAATTTTGAAATGGAGAGCCGACGAGAAACGCTTTGGACAGAAAAGCCGTTAAAAGATTCTATATTTAGAAGTAAAGCAAGAAAGAAAGAAAGAAAGAAAGAAAGGAGTGGAAAAGTAAAAAAATTAAATTTATAATAATAAAATATTACTTTTATATTTATATATATTATTTTCATATATATATATGTAGAAAAATAATTAATTAAGGTACGCAACTCTAATTAATTAAATAATCTAAAAAAAGGGGAGGTAACTATTTATCAATATATAAAATGTATATATATGTCTTTATGAATTACGATCATTTCAATTAATAATTCTCAATTCAAAGTAAAAACATAAATATAGACAAATATATAAATAAAAAATATAAATATAGATAAATATATAAATACATAAATAAAAAATCAATATATACATAAAAAATCAATCAATATATAATTAAAATATCAATATATAAATGAAAAATCAATATATAAATAAATCAATATATAGATAACAAATATAAATAAAAATTCTATATAAATAATAAAATATATATAAATAATAAAATATATATAAATAAAAAATCAATATATAAATAAAAAATCTCTATATAGAGAAAATATAAAAAAAAATATAAAAAAAATATAAAAATATAAAAAAATAAAAAAATCAATATATAAATGAAAAATTCAATATATAAATATAATCATACTATGTAAATAAAGAATCATAATATGTAAATAAAGAATCAAAAGTCAAAATGTAAATAAAAATATAAATAAAAATATAAATATATAAAAATATAAAGATATAAAAATATAAATAAAAAAAATATATAAATATAAATATATAATATATATAAAAATAATAAATAAATAAAAATAAAAATAAATGTAAATATAAAAATCGAAATATAAATAAATCAATATATAAATAAATAAAAATCATATAAAAAAATCATATAAAAATTTAAAAATCAAAATATAAATAAAAAATCAATATATAAAAAAATCAATATATAAAAAAATTCATATGTAAATAAGAATTCAAAATTCATATATAGATAAAAAAATGTATATATATAGATAAAAAAATATATATATATAGATAAAAAAATATATATACATATACATAAATAAAAAATCAATATATAAATATATATAAAAAATAAATATATAACCATAAATAATCAATCAATATATGTATAAATAAATAAATATATAAATAAAAAATCAAAAATAAATAAATATACACATACACATGTACACTTACACACATGCATACGCACACACTCACATACTTATATGCATATGCATACATATACATATATATATATATATATATATATATAGATATATATACATTATATACACACTCACACACACACAAACACATGCATGTGTAAATAAAAAATTATCAATATATAAATATAAATAAAAAATTAAAAGATCAATATATAAATAAAAATCAATATATAAAATTCATATATAAATAATAAATAAATAAATAAATAAAGATTTGAGAAATAAAATTTAAAAATTAAAAATTTAAAAATATTAAAAAATATATAAAAATAATATATAAAAAAATATAATATATAAAAAAAAATATATAAAAAAAAAAAAAAATAAAAAAAATATAAAAAAATAATAATAAATAAAAATTATATATAAAAAAATAATAATATATAAAAAAATAATAATATATAAAAAAATATAAATATATAAAAAAAAATTTAAAAAATTATTATATTAAAAAAATGTAAAAATATAAAAAAATTAAAAAATAAAAAAATAAAAAAATATATATAAAAAATTAAAAATTTAAATAAATTTTTAGATTATTTAATTAATTAGAGTTGCGTACCTTAATTAATTATTTTTCTACATATATATATATGAAAATAATATATATAAATATAAAAGTAATATTTTATTATCATAAATTTAATTTTTTTACTTTTCCACTCCTTTCTTTCTTTCTTTCTTTCTTGCTTTACTTCTAAATATAGAATCTTTTAACGGCTTTTCTGTCCAAAGCGTTTCTCGTCGGCTCTCCATTTCAAAATTCGGTGTACACAGCGTTTCATAACAGTTGGATGTTTTTTGAAGAAATTCCATCATTTACTATTTCAGACTATGCTGAAGACGACGTGAATCGGGAATTCAACCCGTTTCTTGTCAGAAACCACTGGTCCATGTCTGATTAAAATCTGTATTTAAAAATAAAAAAATATATATATATATATATATATATATATATATATATGTGTGTGTGTGTGTGTGTGTATTGAAACCAGTCGAACTGCATTTATAAGTATCGGTAAGTGCAAAAATATGAAATAAGAAAGAACACCAGAATACAGAATGCAAGATTATTTTTAAAATGAATAAAACATATGTTTTTATTTTAATCCACATATTTCGGCAAAAGCAGACCAATATTTTCATTTACTTCCATTGAGATATTTACTGACAAAAGAACATGACAAAAGTAAGATTATATTTTATCTAAAGAATTACTCTAGTGCTGTCATTGTTAGTAGAACCTTGATCTTTATAAAAAGAAACCCCGAATTCATTCAACAAATACATAATTAGATTTAAAGAAAAAAACAAAGTTATCCAGAGCATTGTTTACGACAAAAACATATCAATTTTTACACGAGGCACGCAGTATTCAAAAGCTAATCATCTTAATTATGGCAACCAAGGGAATATGCCCCGTTGGTTCACCCGTTAACACTCACTACGATTTTTTGAATCAGTAAAGCCTGAGTTTGCAAAGCCATTTACATTTTTTTTAAATGAAAATACTAAATATTAAATTATTTTTTTTACTGTTTGCTTCATTCTGTTACTTTGCCTCTATTTGTCTCCCCGTCTTTCTCTTTCTTTCTTTCTTTCATTCTTTCTTTCTATCATCTCTCTCTGATTATGTGTGAAATATTTATACTTGTAATGATAGTTCCTGATATTTATAAGGATCAGATTCATATAAGGCATCCTGAGGTGTGCCGTTGTGCAGTAAGATGTTTGTTCACATTGCATTTAGTATTATGCATTTTGGTACCCGCGAAAAAAAACAGGAGCAGGGAAAGAATGTTTCGACCGATGATCAGGTTAATCTCTTCGAAAGTGGAAATCTTCTAGTTGAACTTATTAATCTTCATGTCGAAGTCGGGAATCTGTACGGAATTTCTTTGTTAAAAAGATGAAGCTTGAGTTGGAAATTCGTTGGGAATATAACTATGAAGATTAGGATTAATATCCGAGTCATTTAAATAATGCAAATTAACAAACATAATCTAAGACTTCCTAAAACTTATTTTAGTAATGTTGGTTGAAAATAACATTACATATGTTTATTTCTGAAAAGGACGTTAATTTTATGTACCTCATTTTCATGATGCTTGGGGTTGAAATATATTGTTCTCATTATTAGAATAGAGACTAGCCAACATATCCTCTATAAGGTCGTATATTTCAGCTGTGACTGGAGAATTCCACAAACAACCGAGCGGAGACCTTAAACAGTTAAAGTAAGTAAATTTGAAAGACTTTCATAAGTTCAGTCATTTAGCTCAGCCAGTAACGACTTAAAGTGCATGCCTCATGTTCGCGGTTTGTAAAAAGGATTGTAACAGTGACTCATTTGTCCTTCTATAAAACTTGTTTTTTTTGACGTAGATCAGAGTGCACTATCTTACATTTTCCCACGATTGGTGACATTTATTGAATGTGTTTCTACCAATATTTTTGCAACTTTTCGACTTTTAAGCGATTAGCAGGGTGCCTCGAGCAGGGCTCATGGCTAGTCATTTTGTTTTTCTTTCTAACTAAACAGAATTAACATGCGTCGTATGGCGACTATGCAGAAGCGCTAGACGAGGATCTTCACTATTTTTTTTATTTAAGAATCCTTAAAGCAAACTACTCAACGCATCCAATAAAACCGTCTTACAAAACTCATCAAGAATATCGAACGCCTAGTCGAGCCATAAATGCTCCGATTTGGCTCTTAATAAGTATCACAACCTGAAGCAAAAATAGGTGGCTAGTTTACAGTTCGCATTAAGACCTGCTCTTTGTGAAGGTTACTTTTCCTCAAACTGTGGTGGTATTTGGGTGTGTTTCCAACAAAAGTCACATCATGCCGCTTTACATCTTCGAAAATGATATCATGTTCACTCCATAGTCCATTATTGAGTTTTTCGTCAATGTTGTGAAACACTTATTGTAAGAGGTGGCTGTCGGAAGGCCATACGGGTTGAAGCAGAAAATAGCGGAAGTTGCTGTCCATGAATTTCCACGACTTAAACTGTTCTTACGTACGCCTTCAATTCGCCTGATTGCAACCCAATGGACTATGCATGTGCAGCACAGTTGAGAACGACACATATCTTGCGTTCGGCAACAATAAAGACCACCTCTATTAGAAGACAAAAATGGTGTCAGGACGTCTTTGAAAGAACACTGTAACGGCCGTGTGCTCCAAGTCAGGTCCAGGAATAAATGTTTTGGGTGACTTCTCTGAGTTAGTTATATTTGGGAAGCGATTTTCTTCGAATGTATTAAAATATATCAATTATTGTCCAAGAATTATGCATTTTCAATCTTTCTAATAAGTGTAAATTTGGTCTCGAACACCCTGTACTAATATGGTGTATGCCTTGATAACTTTCATTTGGGTAAAATGTCCACCCGCGCATAAACGTTACGTTAGCTCCTCTCTTATAAAAGGTCCACATGTCTAACAAGTCACTATCGATTAAAACATACTAGTTCATAAACGTACGTTGTTATAAAATACAGATCGGAATCATTGCCCTAACCGTCAAATCTCGCCGCGTTTCTTCCATTTCTCAGTGATTTTAGAACTTGCAATTACTGTATCACAGCAGTACAAAGAACGAACAAAACATCGATTTTAAGAAGGACTATTTTATTGAGATGTTGGCATAATCTTCTCTCCTGCCACTGGCAATGGCGAATTTCGGGCTACTGACTCTTTAGATCCTTAGTCCCTAAATTTATCGTTGGTGTTCAGAAATCAGCCACACGCTGTGTTCGCCTTAAAAGCTTCCAAGCGACTAACTCTGTTCTGGCCATATGTTTATACAACGCAGTAATGTCAAGATGCTATTTAAAACACTCACTGACTCGATGACATATGTACGCATTCATGTTGGCTCGCGAGATGAATACTACCAAACTGATATGCGGATGAAAATGTTACATAATCCATTATCAGAACTGTAGAGTCGATCTATTGTCTAATACTGAGAAATCTGTTTACTTGAAAATATACTTATCTACATAGGATTTCTTTGCTGATGAAGTTAATGTAATAGAACGCTTTCAGGTTTTACAAAAATAAAGATTATGTAAAACGAAAGTACAAATACAAACCTAGGTATGAATAATATAGAAACGAGTTTAAATGCAATTCGCAGGCGAGAGAGACAAGCGACATTCATTTTCGGAGCGAGAGACACCATTCGATTAACCGTGTAACCAGCTAAAATAAAAAACAAATAAAAATCATTGGAGCAAACATATTAGCTCTAAAACCGAGCAGTTCTATGTGTTTCATGTCGTTAACACTCGGTGTTTTATATATGCAAATCTACAGAATACAAATAAATGTAAAATCTTATAAGACTGTCCCTATCTAGAATGCCCTTTTTTGGAGAGCTGGAGGGTATCCACATTAAAAACGACCTTTCCTCTCACTCTGCCCTTGTGCAGATGCAAATAAAGAGTAACTAATGATAATTCAAAGCAAGAATTGTGAAAAATGTTTTTTTACAGCATTATTTTTTTAAAATGTATTTTCATTCGGCAATCTAGTTAGTTATAACCTTTTTTTCTAACACGTTTCAATTTTCTTAAACAGACAGAAAATGTATCTCGAATTTAAGCAAGTATGTTTGCCGTAAAATTACATTTGTAGATCATGAATTTGTTGAAAGTTACACGCGTCTGTAATCCATTAAGTGGTAAGAAGCGAGGCCGTTCGCGTGGGGTACCAGACGCCGACCACAGCATGGTCACTGGGACTTGAAAACATTAGCCCGTGCTGTGTGGCACGCGGTCGGCAGCTCCAAACCATCAGGAAACTATTTCCAACTCACAGCATTTGCCTTGGTCATCTGGCTTCAGTCACATCTGTAGAAGCGTGCAAGAAGTAAATAAATAAATAAATACATAAGAGAGAAAAATTCCGGCACGTTTCGAATTTAAATGTATAGTTTCCTGCACTGTTATCTCGAATTTCACCGTAGTGTTTCATTACGTATGTGTTAATTGGAGAGAAGGGCGTTCTCTGCTAGAGACGTAATGTCTGATCGCACGCACATACATATGTATGGCCATATGCATACATACAGAAATCCGCACTGACGGATTTTAGTAAACATATAAGTGCCCATACGTACATGAAACAATTGTCATGATTACTAGATACTGTCTTCAGTGCCTAAGGTATCTCTGTACAGTGGTCTGTCAGGAACACTCGGCATGAAGACATTCTCCTTACAAGATAAACCTGACCAAATATTAACAAATCAAGCCCAAATAAGATACTCGCAATATGGCTACTCCACACTGGTTTATACGAGAGATGGTGCACATTATTCAAGTGAGATTGCCTCTAGTAACACCAGTAAGCTTCATACTCTACCAGACTAGATTAATGCTTGTTCTGGAATCCGTCAAGACCATGAGACCAAACTAAAAATATACTATAACATAGTTAACTGATCGGCTAGGGAGAGGAAAATTCATGTTCTCACTTGTTTACTTACTCAACGTTTGAGAGGTAAAATGTACACTCTCCCGCTCAATAATGTAACAAATTCACATAAATATGCCAGTGTATGTCACAAATACATTAATACCCAAGATAAAATTAAAAAAGAACACATATCGTAAAGTCAAATATAATGATACAGGTATGAGCAATGAATAAGATATAGTGTAGTTTGTGTTCTTGAAGTCTATGCGACTGCTACGAAGAACAAATATATTAACAGCAATACTTGCCAAAATTTTATAATGCCTCTGTCAGTATGTTCATAAGATTTTATTATTGTTTAGAAAATGCGTCTTTAAACTTGACTACGATAACATTCGAAGAAGATAAATTTAGAACAACAATACACTGTCTATTTCGTTGAACAGAAAATAAGCTAGAACATCTTCATTGAATTGTAATTAGACTATTTCGTAAGACGTCGAATCGATGTTATTATAAAATCCGTGTTGCAAATATCATAGCCTAGTATTAAATAACCTACAGTAATGTTTATTTAGGAAAGAGTTATAAATACAACTATTCAGTGAGGTTCAATAAGTAGTAAACAAAAGCGAATTGATGTTTTCTTCTTATATTTTAATTAGGTAATTACTTAAAAATAAATCAATTTGTGTAAATATCAGCAAAATGTGAATGTTAATATATTTATACTACATTTTTTATCGAAATAGATAAATGTAATCTGTATTATTTAAAATATTCGTTTCAAGTATTTTACGTGACAGTCTTTGCGAAGCGATAGCGAGTTGGCAAATCCAGTAAGTATATATAAGTATATATATATATATATATATATATATATATATATATATATATATATATACATATATATACTCACTATACTTTATATATATGTATATATATATATATATATATGTATATATACATATATATATATATACCTACTATACTTTACATATATATATATGTATATATACATATATATACTCACTATACTTTATATATATATATACATATATGTATACTCACTATACTTTATATATATATATATATATATGTATATATACGTATATATATACTCACTATACTTTACATATATATATATATACATATATATACTCACTATAATTTATATATATATATATATATATATATATATATCATTCACACACATCAGTGTGTGAATGATATTCTTAAGGTCACCATTTACCCAATCGTGACGAATTCTTTGACTTGTCATGAATTCAATTTTCATCCAAACTTCATGTATTAAAAGCGGCCCCCAATATAATATTTAAAAAACAATTGTTCGAGTGGGATATATTTTTATAAAGGGTTTTTTATTAATATTTTAAAATATTTATGGTTCCTTAATATTAAAGCGGCACGCGTGAAAATGATTTTGTCGATTTGAAGACACCAGCTTCTAACGATGCCGTTAAATATTTAAGTTGTATTTTTTTAATAGTGCAAAATGATAATTGATTTGTCGTTGACGCATGAATTTGTACTCATCAGCGTAAGAGATTCATTAATTTTTTTTGAAAACAAAATAAAATTGGAAAAATTGAAAAACAAGAACATTCCGAAAAAAATTGTAAAAGTGGTCGAAATTTGATTAACAATTACTTTAAAATGTATGGTAAGGCAAATGTGTAATTAACAATTAAACACAGCAGATGTTGACCGCTACACACTATCAACTATGCGAGGCCATGGAAGTTTTACTTACAAACATTCAGTTTCCAGTTTTACTTTGGAAAAATAAAATGTAATTTTCACAATTCCAGTTTATATATTCTTAATGAAAACATAATAGAAAGGTAAAAATCAAAACATATTCGTCGATATTTAAAGAATTGTACTATTACTTAAAAACTAGATACGGAAATATAATTTTAGTGAGACAAATTACGATTATAAAAGTAACTAGGTAATACATTGTTTATATTTATTCGAATAAAACCATACATGACTTAGGGAACATTACAAATGGTGTTTTAATAATGTCCTATTACATATCCATATCTTCTATATAAAAGTAAATATACTAAATGGACTAAATAAAATAAAATTGTATAGTTAGTATGCTATTCAATACATAGTTTTCTGTCGGTAAACTTATTGTTGTTATTCTGATCGCATGGACTTTCTGTTTATCGCACGGACAGTTTGGAGAATTATTTAATTTTTAGTAAAATGTACGTAAATATTTTTAATTCAGTGTCTTACGATCTTTGAAATAGTTCAAGAAAAGTTAAATTTATATTCAATAAGATTGGCAAAACTGTCTTGGAATTTCAAATTTTACTGAATTTCTGTGTTTATTATACCTAGTGAGCACATTTTTCATTCTAAATGTTTTTTGGCACGTAATTTTTTTTTTTTTAATTAAATGTAGACTTTTAACTTTCAAACATAATCTAATCTCATTATACGCAATTAAATAGATGTAATAATAATGAGTATTAAATTAATTTAATTATGATATTTGGGTTAAATTATTTCAACTGATTTGAAACTCAAAAATTGAAATTTATTTTTATTATTATGAAACTTTTTTCTAAAAATCACTCTTTCTGATCTTTTAAACAATTTAATTTAAAATATTAAACATATTTTTTATCTTATTAACTTTAATGTGAATGTTAAATTCCTGACCATTTTGTAAATGTAATTAAGATTGGAATATGGAATTAGTATTTACAAATAGAAAACACATGGAATTATTCAATATTACTAATAAGTAAAATTGTATTTAATTATTAGAACTATGATGGTAAAATAGAAGAAATATTATTTTTTATAATTCTTAATCTCTTATAATAGTAAAGAAAAAAATACATTTTATTTACAAAAGGAATAAAATAACCACAAATTGAAGAATTAAATAATAAGAACATTTGGGGGATTTTAGAGAATTAAAAGTAGGAGTATAAGTTCTAAGAATTATTTATTTTGCTTGTAAACTTATTCTAAATAAATTAACTTATTTCAGTAAAACTCGTTATTAATTAATAA
>OY744526.1:111545542-111578042 GCA_963556195.1 Sepiola atlantica | reverse complement strand
TGACGCATAATGTTTTCCTCTTGTTTAAATAAGTTTAAATATATGTTTAATCATCTTAAAATGCATATACACTAGTATAATATAACTAGGAAAATATGCATATATCTGCTGGTATATTTAATATTACTAATAGAACTAGGTATCAACGTTAATAGAAAATGCGATGTAATTTAGGTGTATATATATATATATGTATATATATATATTATTTAACAATAGTATATATATATATATATATATATATATATTATTTAATAATGGTATACTTTTCATACTGCTGAATGATCAGTGTAGGGATAACCCTTCAAGTCGGTCGCACGATTCGAACCCTGGATAGAGAGTTGTTTGTTAATACCAGCATATTCGACGCTTTAACTGATGCGGCCGGCATTAATAGCCATACGAAATTATATGAAATTAACGTATTTATGTCAGTAAGCGGACATTTTTATAAGCAGCAGTCAGAGAGTGTTGTACATAAATCAACGTTGCATTATAGCCCATGTTGACTGCTGTCTTATCTTGCATTAACATAGAACTATGAAAGCACAATTATGTTTATCATTACTATCTGACCACACTATCAGCACCGAGTATAGCCACTAAATTAATGCATATAGATCATCAATAGAATAGCATACTAACACACTAGTAACACAGCAAGTCAGAAAGAGAGAAAAGAGTTGATGTATACATTTTTCAAATAACAGCAGCCCCAGTGACACATAGTTTAGACATGTATATAAGGCTTCAACGGTAAAGACAATTGATGGCTTATAAAATGTAGGGAGTAGTTGTCCTTTAGAAACAGTCCACGTTTTATCAAAATATACAACACTATTTTTCAAATCATACAACAGACATTAAAAAACACATCTACATATATGATCTTACAATAGAAGAAAGGTTAAAAGGGTACTGAAGTTTTTTATCAGTATAAGAGCAATTGGTAAAACTATATAATAAACCCAATTAAAACCTGTCTAACTTCGCCGGAAAGGGTATAAATTAGAATCACAAGGTTAACTAAAGGATACAGTATATGGTAAACTTACACACATAAGTAGTTAATATTGTGTTATGAAGTTCAAAAGCTGGCAAATAAAAATTAAAGTAATACTTTAAATGTGCTTTTTGAAATCAGGTCTCGACGTAAAACTATAGATTGCATACTTATGGAACCCTCAGTGTTTTTACAAATTAGTTTACTCCAAACAGTGCAGGTGGCCACTGTAGATTAAACGGGCTACTAAGAATGATGGTGGAAGTTTTGCGGTTCATCATAAATTAGGAGCTGTGCAGCGAGATAATTATTTACATGATTTTTACATTTCTGCACGTTAGTACAGGAAAGGCAACAGGGATCACGTAGGGAGTTGCAAAGGCCACCAGTTCGAGAAAATAAGCTATTGGAGTAGGAGACTGTCCGACATCTAGGGACCGTGCAGTGAATGGATTGGATTTACCTGATTGTAGAGTTGGTCTAGTGTATTTACGTCGAATAGGCACCAGAGCAGCAAGTTCATCGAAGCACATTCCATTAAAGTACTTGTAAAACAAGTATAAGAAGGCAACATTGCGGCGATGAGACATAGGCTGGAGTTTGGTTGATAGTGAGGGACGTATCAGATTAGCGACTCTTTTTTGGACCTTGTCTAAAAAGAAGAGACGGGTGGATCGTGCACCAGCCTACATATGACACAAATACTCTATGCATGAGCGGATGGTGGCTTTGTATAGATATAGGATACTGTCAGGTGTGAGAAGTCTCTAGCACGGTAGAGGGAGTCTACTGTTTTTGCAGCACTTTGGCAATGTTTTCAATCTATTTGTTCAAATTAATGTTATCTGTGAATGTGAGATCAAGGAGTTTAAACGTTGGACTCACAGGTAGGATGTTATTTCTTATAGCAATCGGTGGTTGGAAATGTTTCGTGGTGTTGTTGACGGAAAGGAGCTTTGTCTTATTTATGTATGTATGACCCCATTTCACTACAGACTTGATGTAACTTTTTAAAGAGTCAGCTAATTCATGTGCGCGTTCGTTTTAGCAACATGGCGAGGTTAGAGCGTGGTGTCGTCAGTAAATATACCTATCTCAGACACAATGTTATCTGGGAGGTCGTTTATGAAAATAAGGAACAATAAACGTCCAAGGATCGATCCTTTGGTTACACCTGCATTAATGTAATTTGGGTTGAATAAACGGCCATCGAAGACAACCTGGATCTTTCTTTTGAATTTGTAGGACCTACCTTTATTACATATTTTTCCCGTAATACAATATGAATTATTTCTTATAATGAAATTGTTATGCCAGACCTTGTAAAAGGCTTTGGATATATCAAGCGCTACCGCCCTAGCTATACCTGCCTTGTCCATTATATGATATATGCGTTCGGAGATTACCGTTAGGATATCTGCAGTTGACCATTTGGTTCTTGCCCTTTTGGTCAAGATCAAAGTGTAGTATCTGTTCCGATGGATACTGCACCCCATAGACTGGTATTGTCTTGCCCTTCGGGGCTTGATTTACGCCGGTCTATGGGATTGTCCTGTGCAGTTCTAGGAGGTCCACCCTCCCAGGCTTTGCCTCCCCTCTTTGGGGAGGAGTAAGTTAATTGCTTACTGCTTGAGGCGCCCCTACCGGGGAATTCCGACGGGCCTGCCCAGGCAATTGTTGATGGTCAGAGTGCTCACCTCTCGGGCGCTGGCTTTTCAACCCCCACTTTCCGACCCGACCTTGGGTCACATCTTACTTGTGGGAGTAGGATAAAACTGGCCTTGTGCCTAACTCCTGGAGAGGAGTAAATAATATCTGCAGTTGACCATCTTGCCTAAATCCATTCTGACGGACAGAAAAAAGGTTATTTAGCATTAACGAGGTGACGGGCTATCACTTGATAAATCAATAATTCAAAGAGTTTAGCAAAGAGAGGGGATTTAATGATAATTCAGAGGGTCAGTTATATTTCTTTAAGACTAGTACCACAGCGGCAATTTTCCAGCTATTAGGGTAGCAAGATTCGGCAAGGTATTTGTTGTAGTGTTTGGAGAAGAAAATGGGCAGTTCAGCAAAATGTTTCATGGATAAGATCAAACCCACAAGTTAAGACAAGATCAGTAACAGACCCTCCAAATAAAATATTCACCAATAATAATAGTGTTAATTAAAGTAGCAATACAGACAAACCAATCAGTAAGACAGTAAATACCTTATTCATGCTGGTCGCAAGTTAAATAAAAACTGAATATAACATTTAAATATTTGAATGTGTATTTAACTTAATCTGTGAATGTACTTAGAATACGCCCCCCCCCGCCCCAGAAAAAGACAGACGCCAAAAGACATATTAGATAAAAACCATATTTGAGTTGAATGTCCTAGACATTATGAATCTCTAATAGTTTCGAGAAACTTGAAAACAATTTTTTTAAATATAAATCCATTTAAAAAAGAATAGGGCGATTTATAGCCCTCGCAATTCTACTCTTGTGTGTTTAATTAAAAAGTGGACTTTAGAAATCTAAATAGCCAAAATAAAAAGAGCAATTTAAGGTTAATATAATACATACATAAACATACTTAACATGCGTGTGTGTTTGTATTTATATATATATATATATATATATATATATATATATATATATATATATATATTTATATATATATCATCTAAAGAAGCCTTGAGTATTTAAACAAAAGTAAGAAAGCAAAAAAAAGAAAAGTGCAGTTTAAATTCCCAGAGAAACTAACTACATCCAAGATATCGCAGACTTAGCATTCGTTGGAAAATTCATGAATATAAAAAAGAAGAGGGGTTCACGTATCTTACATTGAAACAAAAAACATGGGACCTTAACTGCGTGAAATATTTAAACGAGGATCATCAGCTGTTTACCATGTTACTGTTCCGGAGATTTAAAAACAGGACAGTTATAATATTCATGTCTCTCCAATGGTACGGATCAAACGACCATTCCCCTACTAATCAAGTGTAGAAATAATTCAGCTTAAATTTCACTGATATATGCATAAATAATAATAATAATAATAATAATAATAATATATTACCCTAAAGACTACCTTGTAATATGGTAATTTGCATATCAAATAACATTAATTATAACAATAATAATAATAATTTTAATAATAATAATAAAATTAATAATTATACTATCCGAACACTACACCCAAGAACCATTCTGCGATATGGTAGCTAGCAATTACATTATATAGGCATACAAGTTGCATTAAAAAAAGCTTAAGTACCTTAGGTACCAGATAGGCAAGTAGATAAGAGGAAGGAATCCTTGCCATACAGATCTCAATACCCAATATATAAATATATGGACCTACAAATCGGACACCCTTATTATCATTAATAATTAAGAGTGTTGTAACCGGATCCTGATGGAACTATGCAGGATAATGATGATTTCTTTACGACTGCTGAATTGGTCAATCACCCAGTTTGCATTGGAAAGTGGAATCTCGGGATTTGCAACGAGTTGAGGCTGATTAAGCCCCTTTTAGAGTAATATTTAATAGAGCACTTCTAAGAAACGTAATTTTTCTTGGGCCTTAGTCATCCTAAAATGTTGATACATAATGTATATATTGATATCTGAAACACAGGAAATGTCAATTCGTGTAAATTATCGGCGTTTCGAACTATCACTACTTCATTGTACGGCTCTGTCAAAGGAAGCAGAAACTTGAAACCTGCATGTATTTTTGGGGTGTGCCAATGTATTTATTTCATTTCTATGTACCTACGTAAGGGAGAAAGAAAGTGAGAGAGAAAGAAAGTGAGAGAGAGAAAGTGGGAGAGAGAAAAAGGCTCTGATTCAAAAAGATGATCAAAGTATATTCCTCTCTGATTCATGTCGAGATAAAGCGTAATTTTTAAACAAATAACAGATAACGATGCTTTTCAGTCTTATTTTTCTTCGATGTTTACATATAAAAAAGGCGGCATTTTCTAAGAGTGTTTCCCCGGAGAGCATCCCCCGTCGTCCTCTTTTATTTTCCTTCAATTCCTTAATATCTCGTACACTCTCGGCAAGTGAACATATCCACCCTACGACTTAACTTCATATTACTCACCCTTCTTTCACTCTATCTATATGACTATCTGGTTTATCTAACAGAAAAAGCCACCCGCATTTAAGTTAAACTCCTTCTAAATAGATCAGGGTTGCCACTCTCTTGTCTGATAATATTTGTGTTTTGCTTTATGCCTATATACCATATTATCATTATTATTAGTAGTAGTTGTATTATTATTAGTAGTAGTAATACTATTATTAATTATGATACTATTAATCATTATAAAATAGTATGATAATGATAATAGTAGTAATAATAAAAATGATAACGATAGTAATAATAATCATACTACTACTACTAATGATTATGATGATGATGATGACAACAACACCAACACCACCACCAACACCAACACCAACATCAATAATAATAATAATAATAATAATAATAATAATAATAATAATAATAATAATAATAATAATAATGTCCGGTTGTTAACCAGAAAATACGAAATACCAATTCAATAAACAAAAAAAACGAACACGTTAAGTCCAAAGAAATATGATTGCATCATCTTTTTCAGCACTATATCGAACAACTAATCCGATACATAAATGTATTCTCAAAAACGACAACAAAAAAGCACCCTAATTTCACAAACCCAAACGGCAAACTTCATAGCCGCCTCTTTCGTATTCTTTCAGACTAAGTAAAACAATAATATCACAAACCCACAAAAGAATAGATAAATAGATAAATAAATAAAACTTGCTAAGGAATAAATGAAGGCCTTCCAAACACGAACTAACATCGACCTCTCTTAAGTCTTAGTTAGTCACTATCCCACACCGGATTTTTTTCGGGGACCCCCTCAGAGATACACCGTTTTCTGTCATTGATGACGTCATTCCCTATCGGGCCGTGACTACAATCGTTTCAGCTTGTCGATGATTCCACTGGGCACAGAGATTTACTAAAGATGTCTAAATCTGCCCTTTTGGATGAAACCGCGGTACATTGCTGAAATATGTAATACACAGTATTTAAATAAATTATATTAGCTCTTTTATATGATCGAGAACTTTATTTGATTTCTTTTCATATACAACCTGACACACACACATACACACATATATACATATATATATATATATATATATATATATATATATATATATATATGGTGTGAATAAAGTCCGTGTGTACGTCAAAAGATGTATAACTTTCTTTGTATATTGGACTGAGCTAATTTGTTATTAATTTCATGAAGTGCCATGTACTAGTTTTGATATAGTCAGTTATTTAATGATACTTCACCACAATATTTGCATCGATTGTTATATAAGTAAAAAAGAAATTATCCCTGGCGTCAACTGAGGAAAACGTTAATTTTGTTTGTTGAGTGCCTGAACCGAATTATTTTGAGAATCCTTTTGATGGGGGCATGCGAAAACATCTGTGGGTGCCACCAAACCATTTCATTAGAACATTTGAAAGCTAAAACAACTAATGTGATTTCAGGCATTAATTTAAATCAGTTGGCAAATGTTTTACGTGAACTTAAATTCGTATTACCCTTTGTGTTGCTGATGATAGAAACATGTGAAAACTTAAATACAATTTCTATTAGACCTTAAAAAATATAGATTCATTTTATTCTAATCCTATTAACAGATTCATTATATCGCAAATACAAATGAAGTTATATATATATATGTTTTTAATGCACAAGAACTTCATACACGCCATGTATTTATAAATAAATAAATAAATAAATAATATATATATATATATATATATATATATATATATATATATATATATATATATATATATATATATATAGAGAGAGAGAGAGAGAGAGAGAGAGGGGGAGAGAGATGCGTAATGCCTAGGAGAATGGTATGTTGGAAACACGACGGATACTGAATTACCTGGCTCTATAAGATGAGAAAGTACGAATTGGTAGGATCATACTCATTAAATAGATACTAGCCACACTTTACTTGTGCATTGAAATATCGTACAGTATTACGATTAATTCAGATAATTATATAGTTTCGGTTTCAGATAGAAATATATCAAATCTCTATTTGTAGTATAAATATAATAATACAATAAATAGAACTAGATGTATAATATTTAGTTTAGGCAGGTAGATACGAACTCTTAATTTGTAAGTTATAAGATGGGAAGTGTTGTAATAAGCATGGCTGTATAGTTTAGGCTTAAAGCATATATAAACGGAATTGTCATTAGTATAAGATAAGTATCCTTATAATGGAAGTGTTAGTATAGTTTTGGCGTCAGACCGACATTTACAAAAACTTACATTAGTAATATATAATATAAAGAGATTAATAATTGCAATAAAAGTATAAGTATAGTTTAAGCTTCAGACATATAGATATGATGAACTCGCAATTAGTGGTCGATTAGTGTAAAGCTGCATAGGTGGTGTTGATTTTTGATGTGTTTGATGTATTAGTTCTATTGCCTTCTTTAACTGATTTAGAAAGGGGAAACCAACTTTATTTTATATATATATAAGAATAAATTAAAAATTCTTAAACTATAGTGAAGTTTATATACATCACTTATCTGACAGTTCTCTATATTAAAATTGTTATCAGCCGAGTAAATTATTTCATAGGTTATTGTTCAAACAATATCTACAGTTCAATCTATCAATCTCCATATGAATGAATGTCATAATAAATAATAGACTTCAATCATGATTTCTCAGAAAAAGATAAATAACAACAGAGGATAGCATCGTGACAACCTAATAGATACTAAATTATCCCCGGTAGCATGAGCACAAAAAGGTAATATCCGGTAGCATGAGCACAACACATATACTATATTATGTACACAAAAAAAGTGGAGGCAATGCCTGCGATGATAGTTTAATGACGAAGCAACATATACTACAATGAACCTTACCCCCTGAATAAAAGGTCATATCTCGGACAATGATATCATGACAAAGGAACATATACTACACCACTCCAACCGTAAATAAGGCATTGCAAGATAGAATATTATGTGAAATAGACTAGTAAACTAAATGGAGGATACAAAGTATACTCCGGCTTCAGACAGACATATACCAACTCCGTATTATTAATAGCTACTGGCGTAACATTTGGAATTATTGGAAGAAACAACGAATCCGAAAAATATATATGATAAGAAAATAAAATAGTACCTACATAGGAAGAAATTAAAGTGTACGATGGTGTTATCAATATGAAATAAAAACTTGAATGATTTAAAATATTTAGGAAACATAACGGCGTAAAAACTAAATATAACATGTTTTAAGAAGAGAGTGTATTTGTCAATTGATTAAACAACATATTATAATAATATTTCAGATGTATGATAGACATATTTTTATATCACGTATTACTATCAATGTATATACAATAAATAAATCATCCAGTATAAAGTCAGACGTTTTACCATCGGAACCTTTTTTGAATGCGTGATTAAAATAATATATTCATTATTTTAAATTAAGTTTTGACTATTGTAATAAAAATGGCATGCAAGTTATATTATTTACCTCCTCTCCCGGAGGTTAGAGTCAAGGTAAGGTGTGGGTTTGCTGAAAGTGTTTTATGGAGCGAACTAGATTCGAACATGGCGCTCTCAAGTCAATGTAGTTAACCACTTAGACACCGCCATACAAGTTTTCTTGCTTACAGATGTTCTACTTAACTAATAGTCAATTTTAATTTATAATTTGGAACACGTTTAAAATCTGCCCGATATTCAAAATAATTAGTGGTGTTTGCTATGTTTCCCAATACAGGCCGATCCTCCTTTAAATGTTATAAGTAAAATGCTGGAATCTATTAATTGAAGCAATTGTTAACCACCTAAGAAATACCAACCTACTTAGTGACAAGTAATATGGATTTCTTCCTGTAAGGTGGACTGCCAACGTGCGAACTGCAACATCACATCAAATCAGCAAAACATCTGACGGAGGTGTTGTCTTTTAAAAGACAGCGTTTGATATATAAAAAGTCTTGCCATCTCTAGAATATATGTCAATGTCTTCGTAACCATTGATTTTTTCCTCTAGGATAAGGTTATAAAAGTAATTATTTGTGGACAGAGGACCGAAATACATGGAATCAACGTCGGAGTGTCTTCAGAATATGTTCCTGAGCTGACACTCTTCTTGATATTCATTAATACTCTGTAAAATCGTATCCATAACCCATGTGTGTTCATCTACGTAGATAACTCTGGGTAAATGCTGAAGATCAAGATCTGACTAATTATCGCTTGATTTGGACTTGGAGTATGTTGTGCAACTGAAAAAAAGGCTTGTATTTCTTAACACCTAAACGCTAACTCTTTCTTATTTTACCACCCACGCCTGGATCCCCGTTTTGCTCAAGTCGAACTTAATGTATATTTTCTTTAAGAAGCTCCTTGTGTGGATAAGCTATTAAGACACGTTCTTTTCAGATCTAAAATGGAAGAAATTTGTCTTGTCTGTTGCTAAGGCTGCTGAAAAAATACTTGGATCATTCTATTGCTCTAGAAACTATATGACGGCAGATGCCATCATCTACCGATTAAAGAGTCAGCTAGCACCCATTATTGCCTTGACAGCGTACACAACCGAATGAGAACCTTAGTGGGGGTTGATATCTTTTCGTTCTTACAATCCCTTTTCTTACAGAACATACGCTGCTAGATTCCTGGTAGTTTATCGATATTTTATGTAATGTGCCTGACCGAGCGCCAATCTCGTGTTCCCATTGTAAGACATTCACTACAAGAACTCCTCTCTCTATCACAAGGGAAACAACTTCCCCTATGTTCATCTATTTGTCACGCGTCAGCTAGAATTTTCAAGGGCATACCTTATTTACAAATATTACTAACCAATGCACCACATTGCTGCCGGCTGCTTACCTGCTAATTACAAGTTCGTCGTCTTCAAATTCATTTTTTACAAATTCTTGCCATTGACAAAAATAAACCAAGCGCAGTACATATCATTGATTAATCTAAGTACTCCCATCATATTCCTCGTCTTTATGCTGACACACATTCTCGCCTCGTTAACCATTATCAGTTGCACTTTCGTCTTAATCAGCGGTAAATAGTAAACAATATTTAAATGTAATTCTCTATTGATATTCTAATTAATCGATATCGCACATATGTCAAATAGTTCTATGATACTTTCGTTTGGGGGTGATTGTTTCATATATATTTACTTCAAGAATTAGACCATATTTAATGTCTTGTCTTGTCGCAATTCGATAGTTTCTCATTCAGAGAAACGTAAAACTTATTAGTCAGGAACCTACAACCATTACATTCTTTTAACAATTACATTTTTGGTAGGATTTTTTAATTTATTCGACTCGTCACATGAAGACGTGCATTTTTGTTAGTTTATTGAGGGAGAAAGAAAATATTTTCAGAAAGCCTGGCCATAAAATCTTATACGGCGCACAGATATAGGTTTTAATTAAAACTGCTGGTTTTCTTTTGGCCCAGGAAGGTTTTTTTTTAACTCTCAACCAGTGGAGGATTATTTTGTTATTCTAACTTCAAGTTTCACGTATATATATATATATATATATATATATATATATATATATATATATATATTACTTGTAAGTAGGTAGGAAACTTCCAGCAGAGTGCTCAATTAAATCAGTAAAGAGAATTAAGAGCTAAATATTTATTTATTGAACCAGAAATTGCTACGACGGTAGAACCGGCGGTTTCGTACACTAAGGAATTGGGTCTCAGGCACTCATCGGCAGCCGAGGACGGCTGTCGATGAGTGCCTGAGACCCAATTCCTCAGTGTACGAAACCGCCGGTTCTACCGTCGTAGCAATTTCTGGTTCAATAAATATATATATATATATATATATATATATATATATATATATATATATATATATATATATATATACAAAAATGGAATTGATGATAAACGAATCAACAAACTAACAGAAATATAAACTCACACACGCATAAAGGCTCTACCAACATATTTCAGTTGCAAGGAAGCAACCATCCTTGGTTGGAAATCAGAACTTTAATGAACAGTAATTGACACACATCTTTTCTATTTTTTCTTTCTTTCTTTCTTTCTTTCTACTGTTCCTGACTTGTTTGTTTAAGTTTTTTTTTCGGACGCATCTCATAAAATTTGATTTGCTGTTCATTAAAGTTCTGATTCTCAACCGAGGAAGGTTGCTTTCTAGTAACTGAAATATCTTGGTAGAGCTTTTACATTTTTGTTAGTTTGTTGATTCGCTTATCCTAAATTCAATTTTTATTTTGCATTTTGTCTGGAACATTGTTTCTATTTTTCATAATATATATATATATATATATATATATATATATATATATATATATATATATATATATATATATATATGTATTTTTACTAAAGCATATTTGTTCAAGTTATCCATACTTGTCGTTTTTGTGATTTGTATGTATTCCATCCCTCAGTTGACCAATTTTCTGATCGATCACGGTCCGGACTCCGCATAAATATACACAACATGGAGGAGGTTTGGTCCGATCAATGCAGACGATTCGACACCGCCAGTCTTCTGCACGCAAGTAGAAACTTCGTCAAGGTAAACGTCCCAAGACTGCAGTCAAAGTCAGCGACGACATATAAACCACAATCAGAGGTATTAGCCTGTGACACAAATAGAAGCTACCACACGTGAGGATCCATTATTTGTTTCTGCGTTGGATAGTGACATAGTTATTGGCTACTGTGACCGGAGCAGTGTAACCGCATTCTTAGTGTAATATGACCAAGCGCTTGCGTCGCATTTATTGAGGTCTTGTAAAGAGGATACTGCTACAAGGCCCCACTTTTATTGTCTGCCATTTTATTACGTTTTATTTTTCAATGTTCTTTGTAGTTTCACCTTAGTGTTATCTATAGCTGCGTTGATCAGCATCTTGCAATTTTGTTGATTATACTTAAATTCTTATTGCGCCGTCTACGCGATCTGTCTTTTTTATGAGTCGTCTTTTCCGAGTGGTTAGTAGTTATTGCACAGTGCGAAACACATACGGTGTTCGCTGAAGTCTGAGTGATAACAAGTCTACAAAGATTTGCAGTGCTATTTGCTTCTACTGGATCTTTTCGCAACATATGGTTTCTCTGGATTTTTGTGAGAAAAAGTCTTATCAGAATACATGTATTCCAGTGAATATTGGATGATGCTCTCGCTCTTAGGTTTTTCCACCATCCTAGAACATTCGCGACACTTTTACGTGTCACCATCTTACATTGGTGCCATTTTGTAAACGAGGCAGTAGTTTCAAATTCATTATTATTATTATTATTATTATTATTATTATTATTATTATTATTATTATTATTATTATTATAATCATTATTTAATCGCTTGGAGTTTTTAAACGAGTAATTATTAGTGATTTCTTACATGGAATCTTAGTGTCAAAAGGTCTCCACGATTTTGAGTAGACACCGATTATTTGTAATACTGTTTCAAATCAGTTTGCGTTCTCGCAACACTCGTTCAAAATTGCTTTTTGATGTTAACTGACATTAGGTTTCTCTCAAATTTAATTGGTAAAAAGCCTCCTAAAATTCTAGTACAATAATAGTTTTGTAATAGTCTACCTCCTTTTATTTTGCTTTTTCCTTTTCTTCGCGACCATTTTGTGTGGCGGTAGCTGACTCTATTCCCTTCGCAGATTTTTATAGGGTGGAAAAGGGGTGTCAGATTAGAATTATTATCATCATTTGTACGTGTGTCGTGTTTACATTTAGAAAGATTTTAATGCTGATAGTGGCTTTTGCATGATATCTAATCCCTGTTGTCTACGATTGAAACCTAATCTAGAATAAAGTAATCGCCTTTCCCCTAGTCGCTTTGTGACTTCCCTTTTCTTTGCTAAAATGCCGCCACGTCTGGGTCGCTTGATGACAGAGAGACAGGTGCCCAGATGGAACAGACAGACAGATAAATAGTTTAGATTAAATTTAAATAAAGATAATTATAGAAACACATAATACACTACTGGTGGAAAGTGATAAACTTGCAATCATGCATTTATTAGAATAAGACTGTGTGTAACGACATAAGGTCTCAGACTTCTATAATATTATTATTACTCAAGCGCGAGTGACGTATACACAAATCAAACAATAATACGTGCAATAATACATTTTTTCTAACCGTTTATTAGTGTGTACTATACATTTTATAGATGACTCCAATGCACAATTATTTATTTTAGGTGTATTTACCTATAAAGGGATATATTGTTAACATTTGCATGTTATTGGTTTTGTCTGGTCAAATAGCTTCGTTTAATTGATAAACACATAATTTCCTCGTCATGTATGCTACCACGCACCAATTTCACACAAATGCAGGTAATTTATACGACGGAAAGATTGGCTCTTATGTAAGGAAAAATACGAATGATGACTTTATTGACTTGACTGATAACACGGTGAAAATGCAATAATAGGAATAATAAGATTATAAAAATAATATTACAATCAATAACACGAATAATAACAACAACAGTAATAATAATAATAATAATAATGATGATGATGATGATGATGATGATACTGCTGCTGCTGCTGCTGCTGATGATGATGATAAGAAGAAGATAATCTGAAGAGTACGGAATATTCTTAAATGACACCTCCACAGTCGAAATACAATCTATGCTATCGATGCCAGAGCAGTAGCTGCTATCGATATACGTGACTAAAATCTAGATGAACTAAAATCTGTGGATACCAAAACACGGGAAATACTAACAATTTATGGAGCTTTTGCAAAAAAAGGAGATACAGATTGATTGTATCTACCAATAAAGGCATGTGGTCGAGGTCTACTTAGAGTTGAAGATGGTGTGTACATAGAAAGAGGTTGGCTATATAAATATATTTCTGAAAGTAATGAGATTATTCCCCGTGAAGTGAAAAGAGAGGAAATACCAATAACTGGGCTGAAAAAGAATCAATTGTTACAAGAGAGAGGGTTAAAATTATTTGGAAACAACCTACACAGTGTATTATTTGAGAATACTTCATTTAGAGATAATTACAGCTGGAATTGGTTGGACAGGGATTATCACAAAAGATCTACCCAAACAACTTAATGGCAGCCCAGGAACAAACATCCCGCACTAGGTCTATCAAACATTACACTGACAAAACTGCAGAATCACTGATATGCTGATTGTATCTTGGAAGTGAAGAAACTTTAGCACATACTGTATCTGAATGCACAATGCTAGCACAACACGAATATAAAAAATGAAGGCACGACAAAGTCGCTCTAGTACTACACTGAAATATATGCAAGCTTTATGAATTGGACCAAAATGAAAAGTGGTATAAGCATACGCCAGAAGTGGTACAGGAGAACGCCAATGTCAAACTTCTTTGGGACATGCGCATACAGAGTGATAAGTTTCTTGAACATTCTAAACCCGACTTAATCTTTCTAAACAAAAGCAAGAATACTTGTTTAATCATTGATATAGCCTGTCCCTTCGATACCATAGGGCAGGAGAAAGAACACAAAATATAAATAAATATCAACATCTAATACGGGAATTAGGTAGACTATGGAAATGTAAAGAAGTAAATGGGATTCCCGTTGTAATTGAAACGCTGTGAACCATAATGAAAACTCACCATAAATGGATTAAACAGATTGACGAGACAATTTATTTTCCAATTCTGCAAAAAGTTTGCCTGCTAGGAGCAGCGAAAATGTTTAAGATCAAGGGCATTGGCTTGATGTTAAAACAGAAAACTCAAACTAAAAAAAGATTATAAAGTTGAGAGTACTATGAAGTAATAACAGCAATAATAATAATAATAATAATAATAATAATAATAATAATAATAATAATAATAATAATAATAATTATAAAAATATAATAACAATAATAATAACAATAATAATATTTGCAATACACATTTCTAGTAATATAAAGACAATAATAATAAAATTAATATAAATTTAAACAAGTGTATTACAGTCACGGATAAAATATACAGGTTAATATATAAAAGAATATATGATATTAATATTAGAACTAAAATAAAATAGAATAACAATTATTAAGCTAAAGATGAGTATAAAAACCCCCATATGAAACAAATAATTCAAAATAATATCGATTATTTAACCAACGATGAATATAATAGTGAAATGATTAATTACACATATAACTAATTATTGTTAAAAACGTAAGGTTTTATTTCGTACTAAGTTTTAAATGGAGAATGGTAATCAATTCTTATTAACTTATATGTGTATAGACAAGTAACTATTTCCGAAATACGACGGCGAATAGACATGCGTATTAGATGCGAACCAAAATGCGCACACGACTTAATAGATTCATATCCCGGCATGCAATAAATTTGAAGGGCACCTGCCATACACGCAATATTAAATGCACTTATAGTTAATATAAATAAACTCATAAAATTCACTAATACTTTATACTAATAAATGCATCAAAATACACATATATAAGATTAACAAATCTATATATACCTAATCAATAATACTTTATACTAATAAATGCATCAAAATACGGATATATAAGATTAACAAATCTAGATACCTAATCACTAATACTTTATACAAATAAATGCATCAAAATACAGATATATAAGATTAACAAATCTAGATACCTAATCACTAATACTTTATACTAATAAATGCATCAAAATACAGATATATAAGATTAACAAATCTAGATACCACATCACTAATACGTTATACTAATAAATGCATCAAAATACACATATATAAGATTAACAAATCTATATATACCTAATCAATAATACTTTATACTAATAAATGCATCAAAATACGGATATATAAGATTAACAAATCTAGATACCTAATCACTAATACTTTATACAAATAAATGCATCAAAATACAAATATATAAGATTAACAAATCTAGATACCTAATCACTAATACTTTATACTAATAAATGCATCAAAATACAAAATTAAAAAATTACAAATCTAGATACCTAATCACTAATACTTTATACTAATAAATGCATCAAAATACATATATATATAAGATTAACAAATCTAGATACCTAATCACTAATACTTTATACTAATAAATGCATCAAAATACATACATATATATATATATATATATATATATATATATATATATAAAATTAACAAATCTAGATACCTAATCACTAATACTTTATACTAATAAATGCATTAAAATACATATATATAAGATTAACAAATCTAGATACCTAATCACAGAGTTTCATAAGGTGTATTTGATAATATATCACACATCTTTGTATAAACCTAAAAGTAGGAATACATACAGGCTATACGGACCAGATGAACAAGGCATAACAGCAAGTAGCCAATTTAGCTTTAAAACAAACAAAAAAACAATAATTTGTATTATTTGGCAAAAAATACATAAAAATAAACAAATACACGAACACAATCCCTAAAACATTTCGCCAAAATAAGTATATTTATAACATATAAGAAGGAAGAGGTATGGCTCTGTACACGGTCTATGTTAGTAAGTAGAATGTAAATTTAAGATCAGTAAAATTGACGGTAAGAGCAATCAATAATAATATTAGTTGTATCTAGTTTTAATGGGGATCTTATAGATTTAGTGTGTTGTGTGTAATTAACTACGAGAATGCGATTTGTTACGCCTGCAGTTATTCGAACTTTCCGATTTATTTTAAGAAAAAAAGAATAGAATTGGAAACATAGATGAAAAATATTAAAAATGAAAAGTTGCTTTAACCGGGATCGGAGTTGGTAGTGCAGTGGCGGATACCGGTTACTCTGTCCTTTATGTTTACTACTTTTCATCAATGTTTCCATTTCTGTTCTTTTTTCTTCTTTTTTTTTACTTTTTTGCTTTTTTTACTCCCAATTTTTCCCATTTTATTGTATTTGCATATTTCTCTCTTTTTTCAAATTGTTAAACATGTGCCAAATACATTCCGTTGTCAGGTTTCCCTTTTTTTCTTATTCAATGGATTCTAAAAGCTTCACTGTTTTCCTTAAGACGTTCCTTGATCCCAACGACACCGGTACAATCGCTCGTCTTTCATGATTTATTCCTGTATTTAATTTGGTTTTCCTTTTGTCATTTGCACACACTCTGTCCTTACGGCATTTCATTTGATGATCTATCGTGCATTGCATATATATATATAATATGCAAAATAAACATCAAATTGAGGATAAGCGAATAAACAAACGAACAAAGATATGAACTCAAACACATATAAAAACTCATATTTGAGTTTATATTTTTGTTAGTTTGTTGATTCACTTATCCTCAATTCCATTTTTTGAATTTTGTCTGAAACATTGTTTATATTTGTCCTCATATATATATATGTATATATATATATATATATATATATATATATATATATATATATATATATATATATATATATATATATAATGTATTTCTATGTAATAATTTTTGTATAGGTGATTTTCAGCTCGTGGTTAATGAACTCACTATTACATTTAATTGTTTCACTTCCTAAGTGCTTAAGATGCAGAAACACTACATTATTAGTCGGCCTAATTTCAAAGGTCGTATTTTTTGTTTTTGCTATATATATTAATTTTTTCCGTACATAAAAGTAATCCATGGACACGTGCCCATGGATTCCTTTTATGTACGTAAAAAATGTATATATATATATATATATATATATATATATATATATATATATATATATATATATGCTAAAACAAATTATGCCCGTTACGCATCAAGATTGGGTTATATTTTTTTAATCCGGAAAAAATAAGTTACGAAAGCAAGATACATAGAAAAAAAAAGATCAAATTCGAATTAGTGTATTTCTCACTGCTATATTTTCTTTCTCTCTACAACTACAGGTTTAACAGTATAACTAGTTATGTGATACTCCCTTTTGTTTAAAACGGGCTATAAGTGGTTCATTCTTCCGTTTTCTATTACTTTCAATTGTAAATACACATAAAGAGAGACAGAGAAAAACGGAAGCGAGAGAGATAGATAATGTGCTAAATAAAAGCAAGGGTTCAAACAACATACGTTTAGAAGAAGTTAGCTTGAAAGTAAGACACTCTGAACGAGATGGGTCAATTGGTTGGTCCATTGAACACTGCGGCTCATTAAATATATTAAAATGGGCGTTTATGCAAACGGAGCTCAACGCTACTTTTTTTAAAAAAATGTGTTCAAATACAGAGTACCTATCTTTGCGGGATGGATGGTGGGCATCTTAAAAACCGTCATTTAATTCAATTAGTCTTTCCTGTGGATGCAGTAAATAGGGAGAAATGATGTTCATTTCACCAGAATAATAAATAAAATTACTTAGTGTACGTTCGGAAAATGATTGTTTAATAGAAGTCACCCCCCCCCCAAAAGGCATACATCCACTTGATGTAAAAATGAGAGATGATTAACGCAAATAGAGGAAATGCCTATTGACTTCAGCCTGTAAAAGACCAAGGCTGTGTATAGAAAGAAAACAGTCAACAGGAAGAGAGATCTACAAGCTTGCAACTGATTGGTAGGTAACTATTGAAATAAGAAGATGTATTCTAACGTGGTACCTGAAATGCGAATTGATGAAGTCAAACGAGATGATGAAGTCAAACGAGATGATGAAGTCAAACGAGATTAAACAAATTAATCATTGAATGAATTAGACAATTATGATGACCATATGCGAAAATGGACCTCATAGAACAGACTGAAACTAGCAAACTCACGTCATAGAAGACATGAGATACAGATTGAATGTACACTTAGAAGTTAATGCATATTTACATTTTTAGTATGCGCCAAATATTTGGAAGAACAAGATTGCCATGTTTATCCGGTTCGCACTGGACGTGAATTACTCTCGATGGATTCATCATGAAGTATTCGTACCACATCAGTGCTTAGATCGAATCTGGGTTAACTCGATCTTATTAGATGTTATTTCTTTAATTAATTTGTTACCCGCCGGTTAAAGACATAGACGCCCCGTGACTTGTTGGTTTAAAACTTCTAACATTAAATACTTCACTTCCTTTTAAGTCGACAATTCATACACTCTGAGGCATCTGTCAAAATACATATATGTTACATAACTAAACTACAAATATCTGTTTTTATATTATTATTTTGAATAATATAGTATAAAACTTAATTATTTTTGGACATATAATAAGCATACGAGTAAAATAGTACAAGAGGCAACGCTGAAAAAATGAGTAACCCTTTTTCGGAATTCTTATAAAGAGAATAGAAATATTAGAGGGTAGCTAGATCAATATAGAGCGGAATGGGGTGATATAAATATATAAGTGACAGATGCGTGACTTGTTTATTTAATTAAAAACAAGGGCTAATAACAATAATGAAAATTGTTTTTTTTTCAAACGTAACTCAATCCAAGTATTACAACTACTGTAGAATGTATACTGTTTTATCATAATATAAGTAGCATTTTTATAGAAAACAAACATTTTCAACGATTTTTATAACCGGATGGTGATTCGAGAAGCAAGTTATAGTAATCGTGAAAATTTTACATATAGAGCATTTATTAATATTTTTAATTTTCAAACTAAAAATGTTATAAAAAAATTAATATATTTTTTTATTTCAAAATTGATTAGAATATCATTTAATAATGATTCATACCGAAACCGAACAATTATATTTAGAAAATGTGTAAATATGTATAGATGAGCAGTATTCGTTCTCTTGAACATATTTCGTTAAAGTTCATAACGAAAGTATGTAGACAGAATTTATCTATCATATTAAACGAAATATGTTTAAGATATCTAAAGTAAAGAACATTTTGGGTAATTTACTATATAAAAAAAAAAAAATTTCAATCTAGAAGCAAAACTAGGGTTCGGAAATATAACCAAAGACTAGCCAAAGAGAGAAACAGGCATATTCAAAAGTCTATTAACCAATCACTCCAGAAAGAAGATTAAATAATGGTTGTGTTACTCCAACATGTCAATAAAGAAGCAGGGTCCATGATAAAAAAAATGTTATATCATGTACGCCTTAATACACTTATTTTTGTTTGCTATAGATAATAAAAAACATATTTTAGACACAGAGAGTGCGTAAAATGGCGTCGTCGTTCTTGTGTCCTTAAAACAACTATCAAAAGTAAATTTCGAAAGACAAGTTTCTTTGTCTTCAAAAGAATAGTGTTCACGTCAGTTCTTTCTTCATAAGAGCAAAACAAAAATTAATATAAGATGATATTCACAGGCAGGCACGGAATCGGCGTGAGGTACTTAGTGGGTGGGCCGACGCTTTTCCCGCACTCTGATTCCTGTATTTACGATTTAAGCAAACACCCACCACCCAACGCACATATATATATATATATATATATATATATATATATATATATATATATATATATATATATATATATATATATATATATATATATACATATATATATATATATGTAGATGTGGGTGTGTCTGGTTGATACACGACACACAAGTATATACACGAGGCTATTTCATACAATATAGAAGACGCTTGACGAAGCGTAGTTCAACCGAAAGGATTGGCAAGTTTAAACGTAATTATAATCACATCTGTGATATATTTATATTGAGCATTGTTTTATGTTTTAATTAATCATTGCACTCATACTAGTGCTATCATCCGTATTGTATCAGTATACCGTTTTAAAAAGCTAAACGGACACTATCGCCTTTAGATAAAATGTATGTAGTCAACACGACATTCGATGTGTATAGCTATTCAATGTTTATGCTTTGGGAATGTAATTTATAATATATAGATACACTTATTCGCAAATATATATGGCATACTGACTAAGACACACCGGTTCCTGTTAAAACACCTTATTTAAGCGTCGTTAGTCCTGGTCAGTACTAAAATAGGTGACAATTTAAGATTAGCAACTACGGCATGTGCACTTCGCTTATATAGGCATTGTTTCTAGTCGTCTTGCACTTCTCCTTGTCACTGAAATCACACAGTGTCTATTAAGGAGACGTGTGCTTCGGGAGTGCGCAAACCTTGCTTCAGAATTATATGTGCAGCCACCGTTACAGGTGATATCCATTGACTTTCAATAATAAACGACGGTCATGAAATTAGCATATAGTATAGTTAGTTTTCTTACGGTATAGACAAATAGTTATATTGATTGATAAATGAATAGGTTGATGTATTAATCGACAACAAAGAGATAGTTTTATTTTATATTTTGTTTACTTTTATTAAGTCAAACCTGTCATATTGCAATAGGATCGCACGAGTGTACTGTAGTAGGGGTACACTTTATAAAAAGATCACTGGAAAAGTTCGTTGCTAAGATGTTTGCTCACATGTTATATATGCATTACAGATATTTAGTATAATTAGATCCTTTTCAACCGAAAGAAAGATTCAGGTTGTATTTGATGATCGTGTATATTAACAACATGATATTAATGCGGGTGTGTCCCAGGGGTCGATTCTTGCACCGTTATTATTCCTGATCTTTATAAACGACCTTCTTAACAAAATAGTGTCCGAAATTGGTATATTTGCTTATGGCAGACACTCCATACTAGGCTGTGGTGGAATGGGGACAAATGGGGATGGTTACATTTAATGCTACTAAGACAAAGCTCCTGCCCTTTAACAATTATAAGAAACCATTTTAACCACTGATTGCCATGACTTATAGCACTCTAGCAGAGAATTCGTCATCCAAACTACTTGGCCTAACATTAACAGATACCATATATTTGAACACATGCATTGGATATATTGGGTTTCCTCTACCGCGCTAAAACATTTTTCACACTTGCCATTATCCTTTTTCCTTACAAAGTGAGCATTCACCCATGCATGAAGTAGTGTTGTCACATCTGGAGTGGTGCTCTAAACGCTAGCCTATCCCTTTGGACAGGATCTCCCCAAACGTCTCTAATCTGATCAGCCCCTCACTATCACGCATACACCAGCCTCTGTCCCATCGCCGCAATGTTACATCCCTCTGCTTATTTTACAAGAACTGAAACGGAATGTGTTCTAACAAAAGTGGTGCACTGGTGTTCCCTCTATGTAAATACCCCTGAGCAACCTGTAACTCAGCAAGATCCAACAATCTTACTGTTTAGATCCCTAAATCCCAGCGAGATTTCTACTCTAATGGTTTCTTACCTCGTACTGACAACCTTTGGAATTCCCATTCTACTCCCTGTTTCTTCTGAATGTACTAACATACATACATTTAAATGTAATTTAGAAAACCAGCTCACTGCAAAAATCCCCCATAGAGGATTCTCTTAATTCACAGTAGTCCCCTACGTCTCAGTAGCATCGTACGTTGTTTGGGGTACCCTTAAGTATTTTTCTTAGATGTATGCATCCTGATAGCATTGGGGAAACATGGACCAGAAAGGAAATTTTAAAAAGCAAACGATTCGAGCATTAAAACTATCGAAATAGAAACTCTTTAAACTTCTAGAGACTGCAAAGATTAAGTATTGAATTTAGAAGAAAAATGGGTGGGTTAGTCTAATTATATTTTAAGGGATACAAATGTAAAAAGTTCATCGGATCAAATTCTGTTAGTTCCGTTCCAAATACAAATTATCCCTATTTGGGGAGCTTTGACTTTTATGAAATAAAAAACTGTGAATGTTTTGGAGCCAATCCCTTCGGTTGGATTAAACACCTTATCCAAATGGGGCAGGGGAGGGATAGGAGCTACAGACAAGCAGACAAATGCAATTGGTTTACAATTCTGGGATCTTTATCCCATCAAATTCATTACCGGAAAACTTTTACTGGAGTGGTTGTCACTGATTCCACGCATAAAGATATTTGTCTACAAATTCTGTTACCAAGACAAAACAGTTTCCAAGAATTCTGATAAAATGATAATGGCATTCAATGTGTGACAGGAGTTTTGACTTTTATGAAATACAAACACACTGACTCGTGCTCTACATTCGTAGAAGAGCAATTAGATAAGACACTTATATGAATGCATTTAAAATAGAAATGTGCGGAATATATCTACATAAAAACATGACGTCGTTAAGATCCGAAAGAAAATAATCAAATAATTTATAAAAGGATTAAAAACATAGTCCATTTATAATAGAATACTCTACATAAAGGAGGGTGTATATGGGTGGGAGTTGGATAGATAAAGGCAACCGTCTTTCTCTTTCCGAACGGCTCCGAAGATGCATTTCATGTTTTCGCCTTGGTTCAAATGAAGAACAAGCCTGTAAATGTTTTTTATATCCACCCCCAATATGTTCCATGTTGACCACCTGAGGAGAGAAGAACGGTGGGTGGCACCGCGTAGAAGGCAGCGTTTGTGTATGGGTAACGTTGCGACGAACGGGGTGATGGTGGTAGGATCTCGTCTTAAGGGGTTCTCGGGTGGGTAGGTGTTTTAATAAAAACACGGTAAAAAGACAAGGAGGGTAGTGAGCAATTAAATGATTTTAACAGAGTTTCCAGGAGACGGTATCCGTGCAATGGGAAAGACAAGAAAAGAAAAAAGGACAATAAGATGTAGTTGGAAAGTATGAACACACTTTAAAGAAATTAAAAAAAAAACATATGGCGTATAGTTATACGCACATGAATACTATCTCTCTCTTATATATATATATATATATATGTACATATATATATATAATGTACAGAATAATATATATATATATATATATATATAATGTAGAGAATAATATATATATATATATATATATATATAATGTACAGAAATATATATATATATATATATATATATATATACATATATATAATGACAGAATAATTTACCAAACTAATGAACGGATCATTATGAGTTCTATATATATATTCTAAACAACGCGGTAAGTAATATCGGTACATTACTTTTTGTAAATGTTAATATTTAGAAGAGTTAATATATGAAAATGTTAGAATATATTTGTATATATATATATATATATATATATATATATATATATATATATAATATATACACACACACACATATGTATATATATATATATAGTTCTGACAACGTTCGTCGAACACCCTCCAGACAATATTTCTATATGTGCATCCCGTCACATAAATATAACTTTAATTCCCTTTTTTGCCGTAGTAATCTTTCGTGGCAATTTGCTTGCAGAGTCTACGGCAGTTTTGTAACCGGGTTCGAACTTTACGATCGTACACTGATGAGAGCGACAGCTTGAAACACTGGCATGTGTAGGTAAAATAATTTAATATTATTTACTTAAAAGTAATATATATATATATATATATATATATATATATATATATATATATATATATATATATATATATATATATATATCGTCGTACATGATCAACTCCTAAACTTATGAACCGATTTTTATGAATTTTACGGTATATCTTCTTGGAAACACGAGTCAAAACATAGGCACTTTTTAAAAAATATTAGAATTCATGAGGTGCTCCAGCCCTAACTCGCTCACTCACAGCAAAAGCTTTTTCAATAAGTTCGATACAGAACATCTCATATGGCGAAAATGTTATTTACATCAAACTTTCAATTATAATAAGCTATGCATTTTATTAAGATTGGTATGCGCGCTTGAGCGTCAATAATATGTAATTACTTGCCAAAATCCTAAACTATTTAAAATATCATTATGAATTATGGAATATGTATTCTAGGTATTAGGGTGAGTAACTTAGGCACATTTTTTATTTTATTATTTTACTGAACTTTACCATTTAAGAGGTGGCACCGAAACTATACCATAAAGAAAAAATACAACACTAAAATTGAGAAGTAATGCAATATTTATCGCTTAATTCCGTTCTGGGACAAATATTCTACTAATATATATATATATATATATATATATATATATATATATATATGAAGCAATCCAACAAAAGATATAAGCGTCAACTAATATCTTATAATTAGTGAAACATCCGGATAAAAACTGAAGCTCAATATACTGGATAGAACATTAATATTATAATATAAAATGAAGTAATAAAATAAGGTGTCAATCAAATTTTATTAGAATTCAAAGTTCAAGCAAAGTATCCTTAATTCCTTAGCTCATGAGTTTTCAAAGATAATGCTTCTCTTCAGAGGACCATTACCGCAGTTATACTACTACAGGTAACAAAATTACACTTTGAAAATATATAAAATTATAGACACAAATACATAAAATACATAACATCAAATATATCAACCCAAAAACATACTTTTTGTTGAATCCATACAATCCATCCAGGCCATACAAATTGAGACGCATAATCAGGAAAGACATTCACAGAGTTAACCGAGGATTACTCCAAGTTATAAACAGCAGTTCATATACGTGAAATTGAAGGAGCTGACAAAGTTATCCAGTCGCGAAATGTGTCAATATTCAATGTTAATGATAAATAAATCAAATAATATAGAAAGTTCAATTAAAATTCCAAAATCCCGATATGGGCAACCCAAATCAAGTCAAAGTTCGTTGTTCAATTAGAATACCCGTTATATCCGAATTGAGAAACATAAGACTGAATCCAGGTCGCATCTTGCCAGCAGAGCGAAAAAAATTATTTTTTCGCTCTGCTGGCAATCTTGGTAATCTTACAAGTAAAAAGTGTAGTTTACGCCATAAGAAACAATATGAATATGAAACAACACATAAATTGATCAACATCAAACACCAACTTAATTGATTAAATAAAATCAAGAATGTACACCTACATACGGACACTTTAACACATATAAACTTGGTATCTAAACCGAGCTAAATAATTGCATGGTTTGTTAAAATTGCAGTTAATAACACGTTGTCCGATTTATTAACAATGAGTATTATATATCTAACAACAGAAAATAATTGTTAATTAGTGAACGATATGAACTATATATGCATGAAAGACACGTATAAATAAGAATTGTATAGTAAACATAATTGTCCATTATTGATCTAATATTAATACACAAAGAGTAAATAAGCTTACATTCTTAAATATTAGAATATAACAAGCCGCGCATACGTGGTCCCCCTCTCTATGTGACTTGATGTGGCGAGTGTAAAATGCAATACATTTGGGCAATTTAGGGCATTTTTGACCCAACTTTTTACCCCCTGGGGGCGCGAACAAGTTTTTTCTGAGGTCAATGATGATTATTTCATATCCAGAAAAATTGCTTCTACATTTTGGCCAAGTTTCAGAAAAATTGAATTGATGGATCAAATGTTATGGGAGAAAAGGGTCATTTATTGCCATTTAGGGGCTTTTGCCCCCCTGAGGGTGCGAACCAGATTTTTTTCAAGGTCAGCGATACTTATTTTCTATTAGGAACAATTGCCTCCACATTTTGGTCAAGTTTCAGAGAAATTGAATGGATGGATGAAAAGTTATGGGGCAAAAAATGTCATTTTTTGCCATTTCGAGGCTAATCAGATTTTTTTTTAATCGGAGAATGTCACTTTCTAACCTGATCAAAGTTACAACTTCATGCAAAATTTTAGAGAAATTCAATGGATGGTTACGGAGAAAAATCCGGACGGACGGACGGACATGCCTCAAAACATAGGTCCCCTGATTTTATAAATCGGGGGACCAAAAAAATGAATATAGAATAAAACATATATAAATGGGTTTATACATGTCAGCTGTTCTGTTCTAACATTTTTTAATACTAAATGACACGCCGGTTCTGATGATCGGTAAAGGTTTAATGCTAAGTTTATTTTAATTATATATATTTTTTATACAATTATGTAGGTTTATATGATTATATTTGTAGGTACATTATGAAGTCTAAAACTAATTAACCGATCATTATAAAGTTTAGAACGCATGCGTAAGGGTGAACAATGCGAGCTATATATTGTTCAATTTAGTTTTATGAAAAGAGTGTAAGAAGATAGTGAAGATCTGTTGGGAACAAGTAGACGTCTCAAGTTGTTTTGAAATTTGAGCAAGAGATATTCATCATTATTAACTAAATGTTAAGCAGAATGTCAGTTTCTTTGGAGTATTTTAAATAATTGTTAGCTTGTATAATATACACGCCAACCTCTCATTTCAACAATTCAAGTATTTCAGATTTGGATTGCATTTGATTAATTGCAATTCGACACTAATTAAGCACTATTTCCCAACTTTCAGTTTCTTATTAATAGACTTTTACTTTAAACTTAAATTTGAAGTATTTTCTAAAATGCCAATGATGTAATGGATTTCGATTAAAATTTGATTAACGATTTTGCACAAGAGATCTATCAGCAGCACATTTCAATCTTCGTAAGAGGACATAGATGTTGTGAAAACTATTATTTGCGGGGAATTTAGCTTAGCAGTCTTGGGATAGTTATTGGTCTAGTGTATTATATATATATATATATATATATATATATATATATATATATATATATATATATGAATATATATATATATATATATATATCAATATATATATATATATATATATATATATATAAAAATATATATATATATATAAATATATATATATATATATATATATATATATATAAATATATATATATATATATATATAAATATATATATATATATATATAAATATATATATATATAATATTTATAAATAAATATTAAATTATTTATACCTACAGACGCTAGCGTTTCAAGCTTATTGCTCTCATCAGTGCAGGGAAGTAACTATTTCAGACGGTCGGGAGGCGCGAACCCGGTACACAGAGTCATATCCACTCGGCCCACGGAAACTGTCACGTAATTTAGGGAAATTAAGATCTATACGTTCCTAGAAGCGGGCACAGATAGAAGACTAGTCGAGAGTGTTCGACGAACGTATTCGGAATATATATATATATATATATATATATATATATATATATATACATATATACATATATATATACATATATATATATATACATATATATATACATATATATATACATATATATATATACATATATATCTATATGCATACATATATATATCCATATATACACATATATATACATATATATACATATATATACATATATATGTATACATATATATGTATACATATATATATATACATATATATATATATATATATATATATATATATATATATATATATATATATATATATGTATGTGTGTGTGTGTGTGTGGGTGTGTGTGTGTATAAAAAAATAAATGTGTAAAATATATTTTTATATATTTTCACAATTTATTTTCTATATTTTGACGTTAGGAATATCAATTTTTCTCTTATATAGAAAAAAGTGTTTTTTTCCAAGAAAGGAGAACAAAATTTTCGGCCGTGATCCTTCGGCCTTATATATATATATATATATATATATATATATATATATATATATATATATATGTTTAATTTTACTTCAGTCTGAGTTCTTAGAAATCAATACGCTTCTTCCTGGGGCTTACACTTACTGCTTTATTTCTCAAACGTTGAGTTAGTAAAGAAGTTAAGCACATTAAGTTCCTACTCTCCGATTGACCAGTTAACTATTTTATAGTATATCTTTATTGTGTGTGGTTGGTCTTACCGAATCGAAGGGAAATAATTAATCTAGTCTGGTAGAGTATCAAGCTCCGTTGTGTTACTTGATGTACCATCACTAGAAGAAGGCGCACTATTCCTCCTATGCTTAAGCGTGGCCGTCGTAATAGTAGGTCTGTTCACTGGAAAATTACGTCATTGTATATAGTTATCAAAAAAAGCTGTCGAACAGTCAGACTATGAGCATTTTGACCTCTCCCTTCACTTAAGAATTTATGAAAATTAAAGAAATCAACCAATATTAATGAAATAGTCAGTATTTATTAATTGACGATTTGGAAATATAATAAAACCATTACTTTATACGAAATGTTAGGGCAAATGTATTATTTCGTGTCTTTTTTTAAAGCTAGACAGTAAACATTAAATTACTACTTAATAAAATAGTGTTGCCCTAATTTTTTTAATTTTTAAAACATTAAACATTTCTTTGACAAATAATTTGTCTGATTTAATAATCATTCTCTAAATAAGTTAATTCTTTCCGGAATAGTTTTAATGTTTCAGTTGATAGTTATGGAAACCTGGTCTACATCGAATGGCAATACTATTGTCAGTTATTCTGTATGGAAATATATCTTGGCTTATAAACGCAAGAAGACAAATCCCTTTTTTAAGGAGTTTTATTATTTATATGGGCATTCGATCATAATTGAGTTTAACTCAATCATTTAATAATAGTTGCTTTCATTTCCGAAAAAAATGATGTTTCTTGATTCTTTTAACAAAAAAAACCTTTTACTATAGCTAAATCACAGGGTACAAAAAAAGGTCATGAATGCATATTTTTATGAGAATAAAGCATCAGAGATGTTAACAAAGATATCTTTATAAAATATAGTTCTCATGTATTACGCTTTCCTGAATTCCGCATTAATAAGGACCGATAGATAAAAGCATTTTAATACATTTATTTATTTAAATTTATTTATTTTCTTTTTGGAAAGAAAAACAATAAAGTTTATTTTCAATCTAGTAACATTTTGGCCCAAAACTTTGTGATAAAATAGGTATAAAAGTGACAGTGATTATTTTTCATAATTTTACATGTTACAACACCAACAGAATAATAATAAAACTAACTTTAGTTACAATGATGGTTTTTGATTTTGTTTAACTTCAACATAAATCAAACTTGTAAGATTACGAATTCATTAAAGTAACAAAACATATATAATTCAACATAAGTAATAGAACATTAACTAAATAAATCAAAATGTGAGTTTTGTATTGTCTTTATTTGTTAAGGCCATGGTGGATTTAAGAAAAATATGTTTGAAAAGATAAACAAGTTAACACTTATTTTCAAATGAATGAATACTTAGGAGGGTAGTAGTATTCATGGTATAGGAATAAAGTCACAATAGTAGGAACAAGTGAACTATGATTTCCGAGTGAATGAATAATCAATGCTGTATATGAATCTGATTATAGACGTGCACATGCGCATTAATTCATGGCTAACTTTCTGTTCTGATTGATCGTTGGTCTAAGAACTAGGATCAATGCCCCCACCAGAAAATCTCGACTCACTAACCAGGCCTACTATTACGACGGCCATGGGTGAAAATATTGAATTTGTGCTGCGAATACTATGTTATTGCGCATGTTTGGTGAGGGTTTACTTGTGATGTGAAGTATCCTCATACCAGGTTATCCTGACAACCTCTTTTACAAAAAAAACCGAAGACATATATATATATATTATATATACTAGCAAATATATGCTCCATCCGGTCGCATATTTTTGCTAAGCTGCCGCGTCAGAAATTAACGCTGACGTGTAAACTTATGTAGCCTCAGTCATATTTCTTGGGTGGTTAGACGTTGATATTCTTTACTTATGATCAAGTATATTTGTAGATGTAAGTAAAGAAAACAGAAATTTCGACCACACACCGATTTTTGTGTTACCCTTCTCCATAAGAAGTAATATTTTTAATAATTTTTAAATAAATATTTATTTTAATTATAGAATTTGATTGAGTAAAATTGTTAAAATCAACAATTTAAAAAACTGAATGCAGCAAACAGTATTTTTTGAATTGGAAGAAAGGTGTACATAAAGTAAAACAATAAAAAAATCTGTATTTTTTTACTGTAGGATCTGTGCTGAATTTGACGATAGCCCAAAGACTAACCGTAACACCCACTTTGACTCTGACCCTAACACTAATGATTGAGTCAAAGTTAGCGCGGGTCCTAAAGTGTAAAAGCACCAAAAAATCAAATATAGTGAACATGGTTACTTATGTAAATGGTCTCGGAAAGAAAGTTTATCTAATTAAATTTGTTAGAATGTGTGTTTGTTTGTGTGTGTGTGTGGTTTTTTTTTAGTAGTAATTTTTAAATCTATTTTTATTTAAATAAAAAAATTGATTCGATGAAATTGTTAAAATCACCAATTAAAAAAAAAGCTAAATACAGCGAACAGTACTTTTCGGATCGGAAGAAAAGTGTTTATAAAATGAAACAATGTAAAAATCCGTACTCTTTTGTGTGTGTGTGTGTGTGTGTGTGTGTGTGTGTGTGCGCGCGCGCGTATGTGTTTTTAATGGCCTTTTTAAATTAAACAATATGTTTCTAAAATCAGTTATATTATTTTTGTTGTTGACGGAAAAGAAAAAAATCACATCTTTTATTTTAATAAATAAAACATGGAATAATTGTGAATTAAAGCTTAACAGCGTTAGTTGAAGTAACACGGAAATACCAGCGTTTGTTTACAAATTACGCGCTTGTATTGCGGCGCGCGTCCTGTATAATGTGTGTGTGTGTGTGTTTTGATAGTAATTTTTAATCAATTATTATTTTAATTAAACAATTTGATTCAGTGAGTTTGTGTTTTAAAACATAATGGTTTCTAACATTAAGAAAATAAACTAACTTAGAACGGTTTTAAAAAAAAAGCACGGTGAATGCTAGCGTTAACGATGGCTGTTTATTCAGTTGCTCCATATTTAATTACCGGAGGGAGGGAGAACACCACTGATTAAACAGCCAATGACTTTGCAATGTTAATGGTACTGGCCGTTGAAATGGTTTAGAAAACACGCCGGTTATGATGAAATTGGCTTTAATGAATAATGTTTATTAATATAACCTTATCGGAAAATATTGTAAATACATATGTAAATTTGATAATAGCAGTTATAAGTGTATATTTGTAAATATGAATTTAATTGAAGGTTAAAAGGAATGACTTATGTTAATGAACAACCCCATCTAGTGTCTGAACAACTTTTGATGACAGTATATAAAGAACTTCAAAAAGATTAGTTTCAGTAAAATAGTCATACTGGTGTTTCGGCTTCAAAGAGATACAAAAACTCCATTATTAACATATATATATATATATATATATATATATATGTATATTAATCCCGGCTTGAGGCACTAACTTGTATAACCGCACTGAAGAGATGCGAAACAGTCTGTATGTGGGTGACTATATGAAGCTCACTCCCTGTGTATAGCTTATTTGTAAGGATTTCGCCAACTGGCATTAGCTTTAAGGTATAGCTCACTAGGTAAAACTTATTCGAGCTCCCGGCAATAACAATGTTTACATTGACATATTACTTACATATGTCGTATGATAGCGTAGGAGTAGGAGCGCTGACCGTCAGCTCGACAGTTGAGTTTCAATCCCGGCTTGAGGCACTAACTGGTCTAGCCGCACTGAAGCATTGTGATACAGCGAAACAGTCTGTATGGGGATGACTATATATATATATATATACATTGTATGTATGTATTTAAGCAGTATTTTCTCATT
>OY744526.1:111530542-111543042 GCA_963556195.1 Sepiola atlantica | reverse complement strand
CAAAAAGGTAAACACTAATCAAATGAATCATTTGTTAACATATACACAGAATAGTTGTTTTCATTCATTCCAGTGTTGTTATTTTCAAGGAAATTCAATAAGTAATCGTATTCCTTATATTAAAAGGTTCAATTAAAAATATTTTTCAGAACAGGAGTTAACATTCCATTGGTCACCTGATTATCTTTATTCTTTGTTAGAATTGTGCGATCGCTTGCGTTTACCGTGTATTTGAATAATACATGTGTGGGAAAGTTTTTACCCAAGCGATAATTTGTTCTACGTTAGATTTATAAGGTTATACACCCATACTTAGAAAGGTGTGCAGGTACGATGAGTAAGTTTAAGCCAATCATTTATGGATAAATATATATTTACCAGTATATGACGGTTAAACGTGTTTAACTACGTTGGTTTTGTGAAAATTGTGAATGCTAGATAATTAAGTAATACCTGTTTGTTATCAAATTAGATTATCTATTTAAATTCATTGTCGTAAATATAGATGTCAATATATTGAAAAACAATCACTGTTTATTTTTAATTAATTATCTGTGTTCCTAAAGAAAAATATTTTAAGTATATGCCTTTCTATGATATCCGAAAATGTTACAAATTGAAAGCTCAAATAAGATGTATTACAAGCTATAGAGCATATATAAATTATACGTGCATTCCAATGACAACAAAAAAGATAAATCCATAACAATACATTTTACAATTTCTTCATCCTCAAATGCCGTTTAACGATCACAATCAAAATGTTGCTTCTGTACTTTCAATATCTTTTATATATTAGTGAATACTTTTAATTTCACTTTCAAAAAAACAATATACCACTAATATGTTCATATTGATTTTTTATTTTTATTTTTTGGGGAGTTATTTTCATTCTTTGTTTCGATTCTCAGAGTTAATAATTTCTAATCAATTTGCCTGGGATTATTTAATCGAGACTTTTGATTTGCAGAAGGCTTGATGGGATCTGGCTCAGTTGAATTTCGATTCTGAAAGACGGCTAAAAGCATCGCGTTAAGCTTTTGGAATTCAGTTTTGTTTCTGGTAAGGGTGGCTTGCTCAATTTTGTTACCCTACCTAAATAATTTTTACATACATTTATCAGTATTTTTCCTTGCCGTTACATTTCTCATGGGCTCATTGTTAACTTTTGTACTCTATTTTCCCTTTGAATCGAGATGTTTTCCTTTTGATAATGTACACTTTCCTTAATGAGCAAAATATTCGGGTTTAGGACTATATATTCCGCTGGATTTCTGGGGCGAAACGCGCGTCGGAAAGTATTTAATTTGGAAACACCAAAAATACAATATAAACATATTAGAGGGGTTTTGGTTGTTTGTCGGCTTGAGTAAGTACAATTTAAAGTATTCGCTGACATATAAAAGTGATTGAAAGTACAGAGGCACCATTTAGGTTGTGATCTCTCAACGACATATGAGGAAATTTTAAAAATAAATTAAAAGTATTGTCATGGATTAATTTTTCCTTTGGTCATTGGAATGTATCTTTAATATATATATATATATATATATATATATATATATATATATACAGGGTGATTCATAAGTCACTTAGCTATTTATTTTTGAAAATATAAAGTTAAAAAATACGGTAATACAAAACAGAAAGTTTATTCAACAAATTAATTCATGGGAGTTTGGAATTACAGCAAATTTTCAAAATTCCCAATTCGTTCTGAATACATAGCTCCATTCATTTTGCAAGGAATTTACGACTCTTTGTAGCATATTTGATTGATTATGAAATAAATATATATAGAAATAAATATATAAACAAACACATTTAAAAAAAACAAATAGCAGTAATTAGAGAGTAAGAATAAAATTATCAAAAGTTCATAGTATGTTTGTGCTTCATATGGTAATCATTTGAAATAGCTAAGTGAAGTTACTTATGAATCAGCCTGTATATATATATATATATATATATATATATATATATATATATATATATATATATATATATATATATATGAAGTTTTTGTAACACATAGCCAATAATTATTTCGGCCCAAAACGACTAGTTCAATATCTTGGGATGCATCCGTCTATATATGAATTAGTAGTAGTATTATTATTATTATTATTATTATTATTATTATTATTATTATTATTATTATTATTATTATTATTATTATTATTATTATTATTATCATAGGTCACAATTTACCAATAGTTTAGGCTTAGCGAAACGGGTTAATAAGATTTTCAATTGAACGATGAAAAATAACTTGAGAGGATTAAAAACGATTAATTGAATAGACGACCTTAGAAGAAAGCTCCCGAAGTATTTGTTTGCATTTGACGATCATGTGTTAGTCCGCATGGAAGCAGCCCCGTGGAAATTTGTTATATATATGAGAAGTGTTTTGGGGCATAAACATCGTTTGGTTTTAGGTACACATAGGTAAAAAAAAGTGTCAAAAAGTGTACAGCAGTGTCAGAAATAAACGAGTCTTTGCTGTGAATGTCTTATAAGGGGAAGCCGAGCTAAAGCTTAGTCGAGAAAAGTATTTTGTAAGCGCATGTGTGTTTAATAACCCTAATCTATGTGTATGCATTCATAACACTACTAAACAGCTCCGTCCGGAGGGCGCATACAAACTAGTTATTGTAATGGATGGTTTTATAATTTTTATGCGCATGCTTGAAATGAATTAAGAAAAGCGCAGAAATGTCTGCCTCTCTGCAAAGCGAGCATTAATTAAATATTCTCTTGCTCATTAAATACCAAATGTTTTCTGCGGGCCCCATGTCGATAGTCATCCGACTGGCAAATCATCCCGATATGTAACAGCAGTCTTGACTGAATCATGTGTAAATACGAAACTAATCTATACTAGTATAAAAAGCGGCCGTCTGTTGCTCAATCATTCTGTGTAGGTCCATACAAACTATGGTAGAAATAACCTTCTACAGATGCAAATTGTTAAAACGGTGTTTCTGGTCTTTGTTTTTAAGTGTATACCTGCATCTGTTATTCAATCAGAAAAACGCACTCGAAATTTGGTATGAATGATAATCCACCTATGCACACTGCTATCAGTGTGCCATATTTATTTTATTTTATATTGTGGAATACGTATATATCAATCTTTATGAAATTAAGTACGTTTATATGGTCATATACTTGTATTACAGATTTCACTCCCTAGTTTATTAAACGATCATTATGAGTTTTGGAACACAACTGTTAGACGCACGGGGTTCAAATGTGAACTATGTTTACTTTTAAAGAGTTGTATGAAAGAAGTAAAACACAGAATGGACACTTTTTGTGAGAATTCAGATGCTTACGATTTATATACAATTTTAACCATAGGTATTTGACATCAATTAATAAATATTTCCTAAATTTCAGTTTATTTGGAGTATTTTACCCGGGGTTTAGTAGGCGCACTAAATTTGTAAATTCAAATATTTCAATTTTACATTTACTTTGATCCATATCCATCAGCAAAATTATGTGAATTAATATGTTTCCTTAGACACCTTAAACTTATGTATTTAATGTTATATATTTTCTAGAATCAAAACCAGGCACTAAATCTAAATCAGAATTCTAGACATCAGGTTTATTACCATTATCAGTTCGGTCTACTCTCTGTAAGAGGGTAGAAGCGTAGGTCAAAACTATTCTGTGCATGAAATTAATCCTCCCCGTCCTGAGACGGGTAAATGTCTAGTACTAAAATGTTATTATGTTGGTCTGCTAACTAAGTTTCGAGTGTCAGACATACAAACATAAGATTTGGCAAATATAAGTCTCTCTTTATGCATTTTATATAATGTTTCATATGTTTGGTTTCTTTTGTTCCTTAACATTTTTTAAGCTGTAAGACAAACGCATTTGAAATTTAGTCAATGATTGCTAAAAACGGCATCAAAATACAGTAAAGTTGTTATAATTATATTTTGCACATAAAAATATACATCTAACATGAGAGACGTGCATATGGCTTTTTTAAATTTCGTTTTCTCTTGTTATTTTTTGCTGTGAATGTAACATCCTACCAGGTACCAGATATTCGCCCACTATTTCAGAAAATCCAATCGTTAGTATCTATTTAGCAACCCCTTTACATACACACACTTTGATCTTTAATTTCACTTGCTTTACCGGGTATGTTTGCCAGGTAGTATTAACATTAAAATTATTTTTTTATAAGAGCATTGGCTCGTTTAATTACTGGAATGCTTGCTATATTTCTAAGGTTTCAATTTTTTAACGTCTTATATAATACGTTCCTTTTTATTTCTATACGTCTTAACTATAAGAAATACGAACATAACATTTGGTAGAGATGAACTTACAGACTGGCAAACAGGCCTATTTTCGACTCTCTTATTCGTATGATTTTTACATGAGCAGCCCTATAATAATATGCATGTGTAGATCACATGCATATTATTATAGGGCTGTAATGATTATGAGTTTGCTCATGTAAAAATCATACGAATAAGAGAGTCGAAAATATGCCTGTTTGCCAGTCTGTAAGTTCGTTTTATAGACGACTAAGTACGTTTAGTATAAACTATCAGAATAAGCTGCTTTTATAGTAAGAACAAATGAGCAACTTTTATGGCTATATTTATTATCAAATAATAAATTAATACGAAACTGTCCGGGATCTTTTGAATCCATGGCTACAGATATTCTCAAATGTGCGTTATGTTTGTGTTTCTCTCTTGAAAAATAAATAAAATATAGCTCGTTACATTACTTATTATGTCTACTATCTGTGTTTCGATTTTCCTAGAAATACCTCGTTTGAATCCATGTATATTTATTTTTTAGGAGGCGTTTTGCTGTTTGCTACTCTTAACAATCACATGTTTTATATTCATGTACCAAATTTAATAACAATCTATTCGAATTTTTTAAATCCATGTTTATATTAACTTTCAAGTGGATGGATCCGTTTCCTTTTTTACTTACATGAACTGTAGGGGGATACCGTTTTTTTAAGAGACTGACCTATGTCATGAGATTAGCATGAACAGACACAACGAGGAAATGTTACTTTTCTTCACATTTCAGAAGAAATACGAACTGGAAGTTTAGGATGAATGGCCACGATCACAGCAGCTTATTATATAAATAAAAACGTCTTTATTAATTTTTTAATCACAAAAGACACCAACACGATAGTTATTTCATGTCTATCTATTAGCTCGGTGTAGGCGTCAATGTATACAAACTTGACATTTAGTAGGAATAATGCCATCATTTTAATTGTCACGCTTCAAGGCGTTCTCCCTTTTTACTAACATAAACGTTACAAAAATACTGTTTGTAAAAAAAGCTTACTGGTTTTATTTACTCCTCCCTAGGAGTTAGGCACAAGGCCAGTTTTATCTTACTCCCACAAGTAAGATGTGACCCAAGATCGGGTCGAGAAAGTGGGGTTTGAAAAGCCAGCGCTCGAGAGGTGAGCACTCTGGCCATTTAAAAATTGCCTGGGCAGCCCCGTCGGCATTCCCCGGTAGGGGCGCCTCAGACAGTAAGCAATTAACTTACTCCTCCCCAAAGAGGGGAGGCAAAGCCTGGGAGGGTGGACCTCCTAGAACTGCACAGGACAGGCGTGCAGTATCCATCGGAACAGATAATACACTTTGATCTTAGCCAAAAGGCCAAGGCCAGCTTACTGGTGTCATGCTGAATCGGAATATGTTACTTTAGTCAGTGTATAATTTGTAGTTTCAGAGAGTTACCTGAACACACACATACAGGGAATATGACTTGGTTTATATAATAGATAAAATACGAATTGGAAATGTGGTATTAATTAACTGCAACCGTAACAGTTTCTCATAAGTGCTCCTATCTCACACGTTTATCACAGAATGAATCAATATTAATATACAAGACGTGTATATGTCTATCTATTATCTACGTCAAGGTGATAATGTATACGAACTTGACATTTAGTTGGAGAAATGCCATCAAAATGCATCTTTGGCGTGAAGGTGGATCAGATGTAGGTACTGTTTTTTTTTTAAGTATAATTAATAGAAAATAAGTACACAATTCTAGGTTTGTATTCGATTTCTAACTTGCAAATACAAGAAATTAATGCCAGATGATATCATGAGAACTGAAATGATACAACACTATCCCCAGCCCCCCCCCCCCCCGCAAAAGAGGAGGATGTATCAAGATAACCAGACAAATATAAAACTCCTCCTCTTAATCAAATAAAAAAGATGTTGTAATTGTTGTAATGCCTGGGAGCAATGTATTATGACGAATACAACTATACTACAGTACCATCTACAGGGAGAAGTACGACATAGACAGATTCAGTCCCCCCCCCCAATAAAAAGAGGGTGGATATAATCATGATGGACGACCATATACTAAACAACCCTCAAAGGAGGTAACTTGATAGTATGATATCATGACAACATAAAATATATTTCACTGCACCTTCAAAATAGAGGAGCTAATACCTGGGAGGATTACCTAAAATAAATGAAATAGTTAATGGCTTCGAGTGTTGTATCATAGCAACATAAAATATACTATAATACTCCTCCAAAAAAGAGAAAAGAGAAGATGGTATAGTGACTACATAACTGATACTACACTACCTTACCACACCATCAAAAAGTGATATCAAAAAGCGATATCAAAAAGTGATATCATAAAATATGAAATCGTTTTTTTTCATTAAGTGAAAAATGCATAGTCAAAAACACATAATTATTTTATTACAATTCAGAAATAAATTTCAAAATTAAAATGGGTATTTCTTTTCTTAAACATGAATTATTCATTTACCTTAAGGAAATGCGAGCTGTCCACATGTTCTACTGAAGTATATACCTTTTTGTTTATCACCTTTTTTGTTGGAGATATACTAATATCTCATGGATAGTAGACCGTTAAGATGTACATAACGGTTGTTTCTGTCTGCCGGCGTGTATTTACACGTAGCTTTGTGATTTATGAGATGATGTAATATTCACATTTAGACACATTGTTGGAACTTGAATGACAAACTATATGAATTTATAACAGCGAAAATAAAAATGTATATTTTTATGTTAAATATATTATATATTTACCTTACAGAATTGCGACCTTTCGACATAGAATATGCCCTTCTCCACTATAGACATTTTTTTCAATCAACTTCTTGTTAGATATATAAAAAAGCCCTCGTGGATAGAAGTCCGTTGAGATGTAGATAATGCTTGCTTCTAAATTTAAGAAACCAAAATAATGATGTTCTGTTTTTTCTTTTAAATCATTTTTGTTCAGATCTTCTTTCTACTTTTAGCTAAGATCAATTTGAAATATCTGTTTTCAATATCACGTCGATATCAAACCTTTTACTATGTCCAGAACTAGTACGTATATATAAAAACGTCCGCCAGTACACATTACAAATGTAAGTTACGTAATACAAATTTATTAGAAACTGTTTAAAAAATAACTATGCAAATAAAAATACCTCAAACTGTTTGTGTTTGATTGATAATTACTATATATATATATATATATATATATAGTAATTATCAATCAAACATATATATACGGTATTTCATAATCGTGTGTTGCATTACAGAATGTATTAAGAATAAGACCGTTTGATTTTTATATAGTTAGGATGAGTAAAAAGAATCCCATTTATTCCTTTAGGAAAACTGCGAACGTCTACAGTAAACAAGAACGGTCCAAAAGAAAATCACTTGAGAAGATAGTAACATGTTAACGTCTTGTTTTTTTACTTCTTCTGAACTTCAGTTGCATTTATTTCTTACTTTACATCGCAAAGAAATAAGTATGACAACAAAAGATAGTGTATTATACATGTTGATGACGATGATGATAGTGTGTATGAAATAATTAAAAAGGTATAACGAAAACAAACAAAACAAGTGTTAGATTCGAATCGTGAAAGATAGCATAACATATTCAAGATGTAAGAGAGTGAAAATGTAACATTTTGCAACCTACTTAATATGTTTATGACTCCGCTGAAGGAATACAACCTCTGCATGTCTAACATAGTTAGATTCTTCGAAATGAATAAAGAAACATAAAGGAAAGTTCCAGTTTCTATATTACAAAAACGATGTCCGATACGTACAATGAGTTTACTAATAAATTAAAAAAACACGCTTTATTTACGTTTTTACTGGTTGTGAAATATTCAGAACAGGGTTGGTTGGTCGGCTAAAAATGTAACGTTAAAAATGTCGGAAGATGTGTGTCTAATGTTATTTATACATATAATCACATTTTGAATCATGGGATTTTAAAAAGTTCAAGACCTTCGTAAATCGATAAGGATATCAGAACCGAGTTGCTTATTCAAAATCTTCGATTAGTTTGGGTCTTAAATCAACCGTTGAACTGTGATGTTGCAGACCATATACACCAAGTGCCCATATATATATATATATATATATATATATATATATATATATATATATATATATATATATATATATATATATATATACATATATGTATACATATATAAATATATATATATATATATATATATATATATCTACATATATAAATATATATATATATATATATATATATATATACATATATAAATATATATATGTATATATATATATATATACATATATAAATATATATATATACATATATAAATATATATATATATACATATATAAATATATATATATATATTTATATATATATTGACACACATGTTTATGTGTACTAACAATCATCAGTGTGACTATATATAACTGTACCGTCGTTTAAACGATATTTAATGTTCATTTAAAATTATTGGTGCGGCTATACATAAATGTAATGCCGGTGGAACGATTCTAAACCTGAACTCGGGTAACTCGAAATGGCTTGTTTCATTTAATCGAGTTAAGCCTCAGCTCGTGTCTCGATCAATTCACTGTGCTGATACCTCATTGTAATGCAGCTTCCTATTCCTGTAGCTTCTTTCCAAGAACTGAAGGCTTGTGGAACTCTCTTCTTGCTGAGTGGTTTCCTCCTTCTTATAACTTTGGTCTTTTCAAGACTAAGGTCAATAACGATCTTCTGTCTTTGCAATAATCATATCTGTTCTTATTAGCTTCTTACATTTAAGTGGCTCCATGCCTTGTTCGGAGCGATTTCCATTAAAAGAAAGAAATACATTTGAAAACATCCCAGTTCAACATCCCAACACTTTATATAAATTACATGAAGCATCTGATGTAATACACATTAAAATTTTGTTCAAAGAATCACGTTTGTTATATTGTTAATTGTTAATGCAGGAGTGGCCTAACTATTCTGTGTGCGTTAAAAGTGGCGCATTATATGATTAAAAACACCAGAACAAAACAGAACTGAAGATGTAATAACACATGAATTGATTGCTCGATGAAACACTAAAGAAAGTTTTAGCTATAAGTAAATCTGTTTCTACTCATATATATATATATATATATATATATATATATATATATATATACACACATGTTTCAATAAATATAAATTAGAGAGCTATAAAATCCTCAATGTGGAAATATTTTAACATTGCTATACATACGCTGAAAAATATATAAAAGAATTCAACCATTGTTTTCTCTTTTTCTTCTCCCATCTCTCATATATATATATATATATATATATATATATATATATATATATATATATATATATATATATATATATACATATATATATATATACATATATATATATAAGTGTATAATATATATGATATATATATAATATATATAATAATACATATAATATATATAAATAATATATATATATAATATAAATATATTATATATATAATACATATACAATATATATACATATAATATATATGATATATATATATATGTATATATATAATATATATATGTATATATATATAATATATATGTGTACATATATGATATATATGTATATATATGTATGTGTGTAGATATATTAGATATTCATATACAATATGTATATATATATGTGTGTGTATATATACAAGATATATATACATATATATATATATATTTGTATGTATATATATAAGATATATATATATATATATATGTATATATATATATAAGACATATGTATATATATATATATATATATATATATATATATAAGACATATGTATATCTATATATATATATATATATATATATATATATATATATATATATTCAAGATTTATTTTTGTAAAATTTTATATAAATGTATACACAAAGCAAGTCATCGGGTATCAAATTATTTTTAAAATCCTGTATAGTAAACAATAAATGCAGGTAGTTTTACATAAAAATATAAAAACAAATTATCACTCGTTAAAATCTCGGAAAAAAAATTTAGATGGAGGAAATATGACCTGAATGTGGAAGAATAATAAAACTTTTCATCATTCACTCCAAACGTTTGTAAAAAAATGTTGAAAAGATACAAAATATCAAGATTGCAATTAAAATAAGTTAAAATGCATGAATTATGTCATCCGTAATTACTCGATGTTTGCACTTTGAATTTTATGTATCAGATTATTTTTTTTTAATAGCATACTGGAAGCTTTTGATTCTTCACACATGTTTACGATGATTGGTGGAACCAAGGGCGACAACATACCAGAGTGTTTTCCTAAGCTGATGGTTTATCCCATCAATATGTGTGTATACCTATTATTAATTGTCTTGCAATACGGTTCGTCAAGCAGAAAATTCTAATTAGATTATGTAAATAATAAAAAAAACCTTTATACAATTCGTGAGACATTTATACAATTTGTAAATAGACATATAGTCATGATAAGATCTACATGAAACATGCTCATTACAAGTCGTATCCTTATAAAATTAAAAGGTCATCAAATAAAAAATTAAATCAAAACACAATCAAAATTCAGTAAACTTTCTTAAAACCTGAATGGAAAATAGATTTCAAATACGTAACACTGGTATATGTACGATTAAACTAAGTAAGTAAAAAGTATGAACATTGTCATTATCTTGTACAGTTTATGTGAAAAATGATATAAATTAAAATTGGTAAAGCATGTTTAATGTTATTTAAAACATCCTCGAAAGGAAATAAAGATATTTTCTTATCATTTCCCAAAATATTGATTTCAGTCATCCAGCATCAAATTACTCTAATATTGTAAAAACTGTTCCTCCGTTTGCATGAAAGATTAACTAAATAAAAATGTATGTCTATATAATTTGTGATCTAATGCACGTATGTAGGTTTACTAATTTGTTTAAGTAATTAGACCCAAGATATGAGATGTGCAAAGGTACGACACCTTCATATAGAAATTGTTGTAATATAGTCATATTTATTCATTATACTGATATACATGAAATAGTATGAGCCGTCAAACGGATGTTTCTTACTTGGGATTTTAATAAAATGCAAACATCAATCTATACAAATTGAATGTTATTCTTAATACGAATTAGGTATTTGCTAACAGAAAAATGTTTGGTTAAATCATGTATTATAATAGATATTTTGGTTCGGTATGTAATTCGTTATATCTGTTATCGCGCTGTATATATCAAATTACACTTGGTAGTCTCTTCTGGGATTACAGTAAACCGATGCACTTGTTATGCCGTTATGTAGACAACCCCAGATTATACATGAGACTACAGCTAAACTGATATGAACGCCTCAAAGTAAGAGAGAGATGGAGAGCCACAATACTGACTAGATTCTAAACCGACTAAGACGTAGAAAGAAGAATACGAAAAAGTGACTTTAAATAGATAGCAACAAAAAAGCGGGAAGAAGATTCCCCTCCCACCCAACACATACACACACATTTGTCTTTATTGTTTTTTTTTGTTTCTAAAGGCATCTGTTTCGTATAATAACAACATGACTCTAATCTTTACATATGTAAACACCGAGGGTGGCATGTTCAAGGTATTAGCCATGTCTGCTAGATTTGTCACGACGTTGCACTGTATAGAGCGGAATAAAAGAAAGCAAAACACATGATAATGGCCGACTGACATGGACGACGACTTTAATAACTTTTCAAAACCGCTAAAAGCCGTACATTAGCCATCCGAAGTTGTCCAGGCACATGCTTGTATTTAGGGAAGTTATTTTGGAATGTTAATATGCAAGACAGACTCGATCGTATATATACATATATATATATATATATATATATATATATATATATATATATATATATATATATATATTAACTTGGATGTATGTATGTGAGGGGTGTCTGTAGTTATGAGTGGTAATTTGCCTGTAGCCCATGATATGTGTATATACATGTATATATATATATATATATATATATATATATATATATATATATATATATATATATATATATATATATATATGGTACGTCAATGAAAATTAGTAAGACCTGCAAATGGAAGCAAATCGGTATTTTCAGTTGTTCAAAACAAGGAGTAGTTTAGTTAATAAAAACATTTATTTTTCATCTCTTTCTT
>OY744526.1:111490542-111520542 GCA_963556195.1 Sepiola atlantica | reverse complement strand
TTTTGGATTTTTATTTTTCATTTTTCATTACATCGGATTACCTTCATCCATCCTTTCTCATATATATATATATATATATATATATATATATATATATATATATATATATAAATGCATACCATCATATATATATATATATATATATATATATATATATATATATATATATATATATTAATATATGAATAAAATTGAGGATACAATTATCCGACGTAATGGAAAATGTGAACGAGCAGAAAATTAAAATCAAGATTTTGGTTATGGTGTTATCAGTCTCTCTCATTTAAAATAACTCGAGGTGGCTTGGCCTTATAAGCTTCCCATGCCTAGATTAAGCTAGGGAGTTTGTGGTGGTCAAAATATGTCGTAGGTGAGTTTGGCTGACATAATATGTGGGGGGCTTGGGGCGGAAGCCTGAATCAACCGTTATATTCAAACCTGGCAAAGGAAAGAAGAAGAAAAAGAAAAAAGAAAGATAAACAATTGTAATTTGTATATGAATGTAAAAGGGTAGAGATGTTTTACTAGTTTAAAACGCAAATTATTACTAAAGATAAAAAAAGTCCTAGCATACAGAGAGAGAGAGAGAGTGGGGCATCATGCTCATTAGTTTAAATATTTAAGTGAGTGTATTAATTTATTCCTATGAATTTGATTACTGCCTTTGTGTTTCATGAATGAATTTTTTTTTTTTTGCAATATGTTGAAATTGGTATGAAAGTGGGTTGGAAATAATATAACTTTTCAATTTATTCATGTATGAATCTGTTTATTTATATTACTTGAGTTCATTATATTGGTATTATTAATTGGGCAGTAATTATTCATAAGTATTTATGACTGTACATGTGTATGCATATATAATATGTGAATATAAGAAAAAAAACGTGAGGCTATAATATACTATAGAGTCTTTAATTATGTGTTAATGTGTTTATTCATCCCCATGTATTTAATTATTAGTGTATTATTTATTAAGCAAATAGCATTAATATAATCATGAGCATAGAACTTTTATGCATGTGCGATATGTATAAAAAGTGTTAGAAAAGATATAGTTTAAATTTAATAGGTGTATTTTGTTATGTGTGGGTGTCTTTATTTATTCTGATTTTTTAGGTATTTGTGTATATTTATCAATAAAAAATGAGGTATGGAATGATTATCCAGGTGCTGATGTCTATTTTTGTTCCATCATAATAAGTTTTCTAAAGTGGAGATAAATTATAAAAAACTATTTCGTTGTTTCATGCTGTTGGAGTTTATGATAGGTGCTGCTTCAAGTAGTCAATGTGGAGATTTATTCGGTATGCATTTAATTATTTTAGCCTGTTTAAATTTGAATGGGTGTTCGTGTTGTGCAACGTGGAAGACGTGCGTTAAAGGAGTTGCCATTTTAATGTATCTCTTGTGTGTATCTTTGTTTTAGTTCCCGTTGAGTTTCCCCTATGTATATTTGATTGCAATTATTACAGGAGATGGAGTATATACCGGTATTGGATGTGGATTTTTTACGGAGTTGTTTTACAGAGTTCATTGTTCGCTTTATTGTTACTCTTGTGATTTGAATACTGGGAATTCTAGTTTATTAGGACTGCTGTAAATTATTGTGTTATTGGAATGAGTGGGTTAAAGTAGATGATTATTTATGAGGAGATTATTTGTTGTTTGAAGTGATTGTTTATTGTTTTTCGAGAATATATCTAGGGTTTTCTTTCTTTGCGTGTAGTATGAAATATGTGGGGTAGTGTAGTGTTTTTGAAAGATTTGTGATGTATTTTATTTCCTCCGAATCTGAGAGAACGTAGGAAAAAAACAATTATCATAATTGTTGTGATCTTTTTGTTGTGTTTTGAATAGAACTCTATCTAGTCGTTTTTTGTGATATTAATATAACTTTATATATATATATATATATATATATATATATATATATATATATATATATATATATATATAGTAGTCTGGGTTTTCCCTGTAACTATTACGAGTATAAAAAACATAACTACATACGCCATAGGCTACGAAACTCACCATGCCATTCATCTACTGCACTCGAGCGTGTTTGAAGAAAATTTCATTTAATATAATCCCCAAATATAAACTACTACTATTAGACCATTACGTCTGACTCTCCCTAAACGTAATACCCACATATGATAGCATACTGATCCCCACCCTATTTATTTTCTCCTAACACGCAACTCTTACACACAGAAGATAATATTAAATTAGGAACCAATATTCGTAAAACGGATTATTATTTTATTCGTAAATCATGAACAAATACAACTAATAACATAGGTATCTTACACATAATAATAAACGCTCCCTTCGTAAAGATAACACGAATAACAGAATAGCGAGTTTCTGCCTAAGGATTATTTATTTTTTAACCTACACCTATTCACATTCTTGATTTTCAGAATCTAATAATAAACGATTCATCTTTTAACACAACTTGATTCAAAATTGCGTCCTTCATACACTTCTCCAAATTACTTTGCAATGTTATCTCACATTATTTCATTTTTATTTACTTATAAATTAATATCATAACTTACGTGTTCATACGTAAATCTTTCAGTACTCACATTAGTGACATTTTACAGGGTCACCTTCATTTTTGAACACGTAGTATCGTTAAAGCCAGCACAACCTTCGATCCCATTGTTTACAATACTGATACTGTAGACCCTAAAGTAGTTTGTTTTATGTCGCAGCTAGCTACAGTTAACACGGGTCCGTTATTCCAGATATGGGAACATGCCCGTACACTTTCTTGAAGAGATAACCGGCTAGAATTCCCATTTCAACATTACTGTAATTGTTTACTATTCACGACATATTTACGCTAGATGAATAACGACTTCGTACACAAAATAATTTATTACATCTTTTGCCCTATTTGATTCGTTCCTTTCCAGCACGAAAATTGTTCGCTTCTGTCCACCGATACCAAGCTTACGTTTTCCCGAGGGTATTATTAAGTTAAATAATTCGAGCAGTAATACATCCAAGCTAAGTACCTTTCGAACAATTTGAATATTACAAAAAAAATAATAATTAGGTTTAATTTCTATTACTAAATAATTCAACTCACATAACATTCTTACGGCTTTTATTTTCATAACAATACATATTCATATAATATGTTATATACTTTTATAGAATTGCATTTCTATTCTATTTCTTTCTTTGAACTTATACATAACTTTTACTTATTCTATTCTGCCATGCTACTTGCATCGATCTATCCAGTGTACACACCGTGGTAAAATAATACTGTTATTTTGTTACACGGTACATGTAAATAAACTTCAAAAGTATCCTTTATTCTTCTAGACTGCGCCCATTTTTGTTTTGAGCCAAATCCGACAGCCTCCTTTTGGCAAGTTGATTGGTTTTACTCCCTTAAATATGTTACCTATTCTGTACATTTCCCAGACAATTTAATGAATAACGTTTTCGTACACACATATATGTATTCATTTATTTAAAGTAATCGACACGTCCTTCTCTATCAGTAAAATGTTTCACTTCTGTTCATCGACACCAAATTATGTTTACACAAGATCATTATTAAGCGAGATGATTCACGTCGCAATACAGTCAAACTAAGTGCATTCCGAAAGAAATATTAATATTACAAAACAAATAGTAATTGCAATTATTTACATTGAGAAATATTACAAGGTACATCACATAACAACATCTATTCAGACAATAACTTATACATGGTGCTTGCAGTTTACGCATAATACCGCCATTTCCTGTCTACTGATACATACCTTTTATTTATCATATTCTCCAACGCTACTTACACCAATCTTTTCTTGATATTTCTGCAGTGTGTAGATCGTGCTGAAATAATGTCGTTACTTTTACATACGAATTATTAACATGTGGAACAGGGGGGCACGGTACGGGTCCGTAAATTGCAGAAATATCATCTTCTCTCCTTCATCATTGAAACATAACTCCTTTTAGACTGCACCGAATTCTCTTTTGGCCATACACCGAAGGGCTCTTTTTTGCAGGAAAATATATTTTCTCTAATAAATATGGTAACTAATCAATACTTTCATTATATATATATATATATATATATATATATATATATATATATATATATAGTAAATTTATTCAATAAATGCAATATAAATATGAACAAATAATAAAATGAATACAACAATAATTATAAATAATATAAATACGTTAGTTGTATTTATATTGATTTTCCCGTTGTAATTAAGTCTCAATTATCGTATAATGTTGGACTCGAGAGTGTGTCTTTGTCTTTCTGTTCCATTTTAAATTATAAATAATTTAAGCAGTTTAAAAACGCAAGTTTAAACATAAAAAAGTATAGCTCTGTTATACTTGGGTATCATATGTTAAATCAGAAATGTTGTATTAGTCATATATTACATAGTAAAGTAAACAAGTTTGTATATATGGCATACATTAAAAAATGAATAATAAAATAAGTAATATAATTATAGTACTTGTCTCTATATGTAATATTGTACCGTAATTGGCATATCATTTGTAACAGAAGATGTGTAATAACAAACACAATAATTAAATGTATAGTTATTAATACTATAAATATATTTACTTGGTTAAAATATTCTCACGCCGTAAACAATATAATTTTAAAACACAAGGAAGTATAATCTTCAGCCGTACCATTTCAAATTAATTATAATCGAGATAAGAAATCGAATAGCGCCATTTTAAAAATAACATACAACACTATTTATTTGTTAAATTTAATATCTGAATGTATACTTCAGATTAAGCGACCAAAACTGTAATGTATTTTAATATTAACTTTAACAAGTAAGAAATATGCAGTACTATATATATATATATATATATATATATATATTAATATGTATATATATATGTATATATATATATATGTATATACATATATATATATATTTGTATATATATATATATATGTATATATATATATATATTTGTATATATATATATATATATATATATATACATATATATATATATTTATTAATATTAAATAAAGTATTAAGACAACATCCGGACAAAGGTTTCAGATCCGAGAAAATCGGACCTTCATCAGCGGAGTCGTATAGCTTAATGAGTGAGAACAACCGCCAGGAATTTCAAAATATTGTCCGTTGGAAAGATAGAACACTTTCATATTTACAATTGTCACGTGCGTGGAATATACGTAGTCAGTTATGGAAAGGTTTCAGATCAAAACAACAGCGACGCTGTACATCGAAAAAGCAAGAAATTAAATGGGAATAACGTTAACAGTTGGACAGATGGGAACCTAGCAGGTTTAAATTGTCAAGTGCGTGGAATTACGTAGTCCGTTATGGAAAGGATTCAAATAAAACTAATAGAGACGCTATATATGTTATCGAAAGTAAATTGAGGTAACGTTAAAAATAAAAATAAAATTAATATTAAATTAAAAATTATATTGAAATAATATGCTAATGTAATAATATATTACTAAAAATATTAAATAATAAATCATTAAAATTATAACTATAATTAAATAAATTGTAGTCACACCATTTATAAATTCATGAAGTCTTAAGGGTACTAATCATAAAAATGTAAGGTACTAATAAGAAAAAGGGGGCGGAATAAAGAAAGATGAAAAAGAATAATGAAGAAAAATAAAGTCACTCCCCCATCTTCTTCACACGATACGTGGACAACATTCTTATCCTTTCATCGTCCCAAGAAGAGGCTAACGCAATCTTCGACACATTCAACAACACTGACTCACACATACGATTTACAATAGAACACTCTGAAAATTCTGGATAATTAGCACTTTTAGATTTCAGCTTCAACATCTCTGAAGAAGGAGCCTTAACAACTAAATTCTGCAAGAAGCCCGCATGTAGAGACATATTCATAAATTACAGATCAGCGCTCCCTCATAAGGTAAAAATAGGCTATGCTAGGAATGAGCTAACTCGCATCCGTAAGAAACGCAACATTGAGGCTGACAAAACCACCTACAGCGAGAAATTCCAACAGGTACTAGAGACCAATGGATACCTACATCCATCATTGAGCACCTTAGGAAACCCCGGAAAACCCGAAGACGGACGCAACCCGCTCCTTCCAACACCTGCTACCTGAAGTTGCCGCATTTCAACGAGAGGATCACCACAGTTATCCGCAAAGCTATAAGGAAGGAAAAACTCGATATTCAACTAACACCCACCGGTCCTTCTCTACGACAACAATTGACAACACGTAACACCAATAACAACAATATTCACTGCACCCTAGCGAACTGCCCCATGAACACCACAGACAAATGCCACCGTACTTACACTGTATACCGTTTACAGTGCACCACATGCAACAAAATATACATTGGTAGTACGGTGAGACCCCTACATATTAGAGTCAAAAGAACACCTACAAACACGCACCTCTTCCTTCCAGAAGCACATCCACGCATGTGGCAACACCAGCAAATCATTCAAGATTGATATCCTAGCTACGGAGAGAAACGTTGACAACCTTCGAATAAAAGAATCGATACTAATAGCAAAACTATCTCCGCAAATAAATCACCGACTCGAATTAGGATCTTCATTTCTAGTCTGATATAGTTTTACAGCTAACTCTTGTTGTATTGATTTCATCTTAATTTAACCCTTAAATGAATACTAAAAACTAACAATCTAACAAAAACATCATCTTATAATAATAACAAATAATATAACAACATAGGTCAAACACTCACCTAACAAAAAAAAAATAATAATAAATAAATAAATAAACAAACTGGGGAAAAAATTAAATAAATAAATAATAAATAAATAAAAAAATAGATAAAGATAAATGAATAAATAAATAATAATAATTTACAAAAAATATAAATAAATGGTTAAGTACAATAAATAAATAGATAAATAATAAATACATAAATTAAAAAATATCTAGAAAAAATAGGAAAAGGGAAAAAATTATAATAATAAATTGAAAAATGTTAAAGTCTATAAATTAATAATAGTAATAACTTAACCGAACAAAAAGATTAACTATAATAATATAATAATAGTAACAATAATAACAATAGCAACAACGACAACAACAACAACAATAATAATAATAATAATAATAATAATAATAATAATAATACTAATAATAATAATAATAATAATAATAATAATAATAATAATAATAATAATAATAATAATAATAATGGATGAAATACAGGAACGACCCCAGATAACATTAATAATAATAATTAAAAAAAAAAAGAAGGGAAAAAAATGAGAAAAAAAAGGAATGAAACATTCATTATAACAATATTTTAGCCTAACAATTAGAAATAACTAATTTATAAGCGACGTAAACAACAAATGAACTGAATTACCTCCCTTTCATTGTTGTCTTAGCGTTACGCGAAAGATAATATTGAATTAATTAATGAAATATACATATTTAAAAATAGAATAAAATAAATAAATAAACTAAATATTTATATACACAATCATTTAAAACAAACAGAGAATGCAATGTTTAATGACTGTATTAACCTACATATTAATTTAAACGAATAAACTTGGTTAAAAAAAAAAGATTTAGATTACAATTTAAAATTTTACGACAAAAAAAGGAAAGATTCTAAAAAAATAAAAACAAACAAAAAAAGTTTATAGATGAATAAATAAATTAGATTAAAAAAGTAGATAAATAAAATATTAATAAAAAAATTAAATAATAAAATAAATTAATAATAATTAAAAAAAGGAAAAAAAAGTTCATTTTATTTTTGAATCTGGTTTGGTATTTAAATTTAACCGGTATTTTCTGCGGGACTAGATCTTACAGCCCCTTCCTATGCACGCTTGAACTTGAGTTGGACACGGTTCTGAAGAATCGAAGAGTTCCCAAAAAGAAGAAAAGAAATATTATATCATACGGAATTTCCACCAGACAATCTTGATGCAGGTATTACAAAACATTGTAACATTGTGTAGATTGACAGATATATATATATATATATGTGTTTTGAAAGGGAAAAAACACAACAACAAAAAAATAATAATAAATATATATATATGTGTATGTACACATTGTATTAAGGTTGAAACTAATTAATTTGTTCCACCATTATATGTCTTATTTGCTCCAACTTGTGTCTATCCGTCACACCTCTGCATTGTATTGCCTTCTAAATATCCCATTTATATATATATATATATATATATATATATATATATATATATGTAAACATTGTGAAAAATAAAAGAATTCGTCTATTAATTATCCTTTTTTTATTTTTCAACTTTCTGATGGTTCTTTTTGTATTAAAGTCAAACACATTAATGGATATATATATATATATATATATATATATATATATATAAATCAGATACTTATAAAGTAAGTAATTGTGAAAAAGAAAGTATTATTCTAAATAACACCATTATTTGTGAAAAATTAGGACTAAAATTAGATGAGAAAAATAATAAACTTCCATGTATGTATTGGATACCGAAAATGCATAAAAAACCAGTTGGGGCCCGTTTTATTGTTGCCTCCAAAATGTGTATTACTAAACCCTTGAGTAAGGCTATATCAAATGTGTTTAAATTAATAATTAATCAGATAAATAATTTTCATAATAAAAGAAAGTTCTATAGTAATATAAACCTATTTTGGGTAGTAAATAATTCATATCCAATAAAAGAAAAACTAGACCATATAAATTCCCGTAAAAAGGCTAAGTCAATTTCTACATATGATTTTAGTACCTTATATACTAAAATACCACATAATGAACTAATTAAAGAATTAGGTAACATTATAGATTTAGCTTTTGCCGGAGGTAAAGGTAAATACATAGAATTTTCAAAATCTAAAGCCTTTTGGTGTAAGACTAAAAACAGTAAAACTAGTACTTCAAAAAATGGCCTTAAAATACTTATAAGTCACCTGATTAAAGAAAGTTATTTTAAAATAGGAAATAATACACTAATACAAACAATAGGTATTCCTATGGGTTTGGACCCTGCCCCCTTTTGGGCAAATCTCTATTTACATAGATATGAATACATATATATGTCAGCATTAATAAAAAATGATATATCTAGAACGTATAGTTACCACGGCTGCAGGAGGTTTATTGATGACCTGGTCTGTATAAATGATAGAGAGGAGTTTGAAAATACTAAACATTTAATATATCCTAGGGAATTAAAATTAAATTGTGAACATACAGGAATACATGCTACCTTTCTAGATTTAGATATAAAAATTGAGGATGGTAGATTTATTTATAAAATGTTTGATAAAAGAAATTCTTTTCCCTTTCATATCGTTCGTATGCCGCATAAAAGTAGTACCTGTCCTATGTATATATTTTATGGGAGTATAATGTCCGAATTTCTAAGAATAGCCCGCGTTACTTTAAGGTTAATGGATTTTATACCTCCAGTCACTTCATTAGTAATAAGAATGCTTAAATTAGGTGGAGATAAAAATAAAATATTTAGACACTTAAATAAGGCAATAACACGCTATCCTGACGCTTTTAAATTATATGAAATAAATCAAAAGGAATTGATAAAAGAAATCCAAAACTCTACTATAAAAATGTATAACATATGTAAATAGTCCATGATAAAATAAATAAATAAATGTATATATATATATGTATATATGAAATATTTTTATAAATATATATTTTTAATTTTAAAACATTTGTAGACAAAGAAAATAACCAAGGGAAAAAAGGGGGGTTATTATAATGGAATCATCTAACTCTATAAAATAGATGTTCTGTAAAATAGTAAATACCCACTTTGAAAGGAACAACACAGGTAAGGAAACTATATTTTCATACTTTAGAAAAACAAATCTGGAGGCAAAACTAAATTAACTATTTGTAAACTTTTTAAATTAAAAAATAATTATTAAATAGGGAGGTGGTGTCTGATCAACACTGCTGGGATGCCATGATAAAGAAATACTGTTTTGTTTTTAAAATCCCGAAACAGTTTTCATGGTAAACAACTGACGATCCCTTATATATAAAAACATATATAAAAATATATTTATATTAGAGTATATTCTTGGAAGTAAACTAAAATAGTGATTGCAGTAGATTGATTGACTTACTAGACTAAAATCTTTCAACAAATTTTTTTTTTTTTTTTTTTTTCTTCCCAGTTTTGAAGGTTAAAAGAACTTCCGAGACTATATATATATATATATATATACCGTTTGTTTTCTTTCATGCGTCTTTGATGCCTATATTATACTAATGTATACACACTACGATAAAACAGAATGGTTTCTAAGTGTAGTGTGCAAATATTATTATTACTATTATTATTATTATTATTGTTATAATTAGTATAATTATTGGATATCAAATTGGTATATAACATTATCATCTTAAGGATATTGTTTTCTGGTTATAATAATAATTATAATGATAATGATTATTATTATTTACTTCATATATATATATATATATACATATATATATATGTATATATATATATATTTATTTATTAGTGAAATAAAAAAAATGAATTTTTTCTACATTTGTTTTTTGGTCAGTACAACTGGAGTGCCATCAATTTTATAACTGTTCTGTTTTTGAATATCGGAAACAGTTACATGCTAAACAGCTGATCGTCGTCGTTTAATATTTTACAATTCAAGTTATTGGCTTCTATTTTTGTTTCACTGTTATATATTTGAATACTCTTTTGTATTTGTAAAATTTTCAGCTGTAAGTAAACTTAAGCAACTCCTAAGTCAGCGATATTTTCGATTATGCTAGCATCCCTGTGAATGTAAACTGCATTATTTTCACTATTTACACTGACTCAAAGCGACTTCAGAGGGAATATATATATATATATATATATATATATATATATATATATATATATATATATATATATATATATATATATATATATGAGAAAGGAAGGATGAGAGTAATCCGACGTGATGAGAAATAAAAAAGGAAAAACCAAAAAATATTTTGTATATATTCATAAACGTTTTGTTTTTATTGTAAGACTTCCTCAGGATTATAGTTTTAACAAAAATGTCATGCAAGTACATCGACATATTGGCTTGACACGGCTACGACTTTTCCTTACCAACCCACTATGGCAACCCAACATTTTGATGTACTTGCATGACATTGTTGCATAAATTATCATCCTAGGGAAGTCTTTCAATAAAGACAAAACGTTAATGAAAATATTAAAAATAACTCTTGTTTTTTTCCTTTTTCATTTCCCATATATATATATATATATATATATATATATATATATATATATATATATATATATATATATATATATATATATGAGAGAGAGAGAGAGAGGGAGAGAGAGAAAGAGAGAGCGGGGAAGAGAGAGCGAGAGATGAAGGGAAGATATATAATATTAATCGAAAAATCTCTTGTTATACTAATGTTATTTTAAAAATGTCCACTGTCACAAAGCGAATACTTTCAATATTGGAAACAAACTTATGTATTCAAACGCTGACACAGTGTATTATTTTTTCATTTAGAAGGGCTTTGTTATATTGTGTGTAAATTGTGAAGGTTTACGCTCATCTACATTGTACTTATATAGATATTTCAACATTACATTTCACAGAAGATGAATAATTAATATACAGGGTGGCCCAAAATTAGGTTTACAGTTATAATTTAATATTTTTAGTTTTTTAACTAGGTTATTCGAAAAACTTCAACCATATAAAAAAATAGTTTAATAACTGTAAACCAACTTTTGGGCCACCTTGTACATATGTTATGTTGGTGCTACATTACATTTACCACGTACACAAATACATATCTACATACATACATATGTCCTTTAATAACCGATGGATAGATTAATATGTAGAAGATTGATAATCACCGCAAGAAGGTGTGTCCTTCATAGTCACGCTTCTCTGTTTAAGACAATAGAAAATACGAGGATCAACTTTAACGATTGTTTTCTCTTTTAAGAAATAAAGATGTAAAAACGATCTAATAAAAATAACGAAAATGGTTGAGTTAAAGCAATGTGAAAAAGATACATCAACGAAAAGGTCAGCAAGCAAGCATTATGACGGCAAACGTCAAAGGGAGATAATCATAAGAAAACACATAAGAAGAACCACGCATGTACATAATGTCGTACTGCTGTTATATGAGATAATCACAAACAGGTTTGTTCGTGTTTTTCTTGTTGGAGGCGGAGGTCGTATTTCGTTTTTTTTTTCATAAATGGTCCTTTAGATTGATTCGGAAAATCGTTTGTTCATTTATTTATTTATTTACATATTTAAATATATGTAATAGCAATTATGACTGTTCTGTTTTGTTAGTTGTAGAAGTATTTTTGTGTGAATAAGCTTTGTTAAGCGTACGTAACGGAGAGAAATCGTCTTAAAAAACATCATTATACTTTAACAAAATATTTTACAAACACGAAAAACATAAATCCATCCAACTGTTTCGAATTCTTTTCAATTTCTCCGTTTAAACTTTCGCAACTCATATATAATCTTGTGAACTTTTTTTGACTGTGTGATATCAATTTTTTTTTATAATTCCAAACACTTTTTATTTCAAAATATTAATTAATAAATCCCTTATTCGTCACTTGCCAATTGTTTTGTTCAGTAGCAAGAAATCCCGATTCTTTATATATAATCGTATCACAGTCAATAATTTTCTTCGAATGTCCGGCTGACTTAGCAGGCCGAGAGCAAACTAAAGACGTTTCAAGGAATTATGGCGACAGAGAGGCTCTCGTTAAGACAAGACAATTCGCGAGTGTCTCCGATGTTGCGCTTCATTAATAGACCAAGGCTGTCGTGGAAGTCGCGCGTGGCAGAGCCTATCACTCCATTCGTCTTCTACAACGATCGGTTGAAATACAAATCTGTCGAGAAGATCGCCATATTTTGACCGCTTGCGGCTCTCTGCTTACGTTGCTGCATGCCCAAGGGTTGTTACCGATTCTATCACTGACGAGGGAGCAAAAGTGTCGACACAAGTAGCATCCTATATCAGTGGCTTACCGTTTGCAGATGGAACCACCGTCAGGCCATCAGGTCGGTTTTCATCCTCTCTGTCAAGGCTAACCGGCTCGAGGCTCGAGGATCGACGGGAAGCTAACGATGTCATGTGCTCGTGGGACGACATCATTGAGAGCGCTGTACCTACACGAAAGGGTGTGGAGTACAGATATGTCGACCGGCTAGCGACAACGGAACATGTGGTTGCTGCAATCTTTTAAACTAGCTGTATCAACTCACCGTTGCCCGGGATGTAGTAAAGCCATTTTAGTTTTTAACTTTTATGTGTTTGCATATTTTAAAACCTTATGTAGAGAACTTCTATAATATAAAGCAAACTTAAATAAGGTATCATCCTTGTTGACATTTGTTTTGTATACAAGTACATTATATTCCCAACTAGCTGACCCGTGTCACGGCAATGCCCGGAAACGTCGATTAATTCCTTGCCCCATTTTTTATTATTGAATTAGTTGGTGCTTATGATAAACCAGTGCGAACACAGACCCTACAAGTGTAATATATAACTACAGATAACACTATTACTGCAATAAACAGAGTAAAAACGATTGTGTCAATGTTAGTTGTTGCAATCCCGCCATCCGCTTTATTCATACTTAAGAATTCGAACGCATCAGCTATTGAGTTCTTATTGAGATGCACACACATGTTTGTAGATACTGTTACATTATATATGTACTTTCACAAATATGACAATTTAATGCAATCATTGTGCTCATAAGCTTGATTTCCATGTGGAACAATAGGCAGCGCTTTTCAGAAGTATGCTTTGTATTTAATTGCGCAATCCTATCCAGAACTATTGATGCTTGCTCATTCTGTTTGTTACTAAATACACGCCTCTATGCAGTACTTTCATAACAAGGTATATTTTCACTAAATGGGGTTTTGTCTGCACCTCAACGTCGTTTTGAATGATACACTGCACATGCAATATTATGGCAAACAATTGTTTCCACTTTTCAGATATAAATGCTTCTTGTAAAGTAAAATCCCAGTAAGTAGAATCCTGAAGTTACCATGTGCACTACATGCATCCCTGAATGCATTCATAACTTTACCATTGATCGTTTTTGAGTCAGTTTGGCTTTGTGAACCTCTGACATGGTATGGATGCAGTCTCAGATAAAGACACAAAATGTATCAGTTTTTTTTATTATCAAACCCATCCTAGCCCCCTCCCCAAAAAAACAAAAACAAAATAGAGTCTATTTACTTGCCGATTATATGTAAACAGCCGTTTAAAACATCAGAAAAAAAAAATCAAAGTAAATATTTAGATTGGGGATCATTTTTAAATCTGTCTTTCTAAAATAGTTCTGAACACATTTCTGAATTGTACCCAGTTTACACTTACCCAAACGAATAATGAATAACTATTCGTTTTTGTACCATTTAAGAACAAAAAATAATTCGCCCTCAATGTGTAGTAAAAGGAAAAGAACAATCCTCCCCTCCCTAAAAACATTGGTAAGAAAATTATATTTAGACGTCCAGTAAAATACTCTAAATATAATTTATTTAAGTGTGCAATCATAGATCCGTACTTATATATAAGATGACAGTGGTATAGCCTAGTTAAGTCATGTAAATGCTTTTGAGTTGATATACGTATGTATTCTGGAATAGCGTGCATTTCGCTGCTAGTGTCGCCGATCAATAAACTTGGTTAAAGGGAACATTTTTACTTGACTGTGGATTCCTATTATGAATGTAGAAAGAAGCAAAACTGTATCGTATTATATAGTAGTCTGATGTGATTTGTTTTTAATTAGTAAACACAAATATATAGACAACTTGTAGTAATTGGAAATGCCAAATAATAAAAGCAAGCATTTTTTGTAATTGTTCATATTTTGATTTTTTTACCACCACACTTTGGTAATCTTGTTACATATATGTTAAGCGGTAAGAAGGGTTAATTTAACCATTGTAAAGCCATAACTACTGACATGCTCTAACATTTATAATGATCGGTGCATTCGTTTAAGAGTTAATCTCGCACATATAAATATAGAAACAAATAAGCATATCACTATATATATATATATATACATATACATATACATATATACATATATATACATACATATATATATACACATATACATACACATATATACATATATATACACATATATATATGCATATATATACATACATACATATATATACATATATATATATACGCATACACACATATATATATACATACATATATATATACGCATACACACATATATATATATACATACATATATACATATATATATACTTATGCATAGACACACATATATATATATACACATGCATATACACATATAGATATATACATATATACAGAGATAGAAGAAAAAAGAGTGATAAATATGCGACGATTGTCCAAATTTATTTCAAATTTCAATTGTTCAATGCAAGGTTGTCAGTAATAAACTAGTGTTTATTTTTCTTTCCTTAAACCAAGGCTTTTCAAAGATCGAAATCTTATCATCAGAGGAGAAATACAGATGGATAAGTTGGCTTTCGAAAAAACCAAAGTTCAAATATTTGAAAAATATGAGAATTATTATTAAAAATTATTAAAATAATTTTTGTTAAAAAAACGTATTGAATGAAAAGAAAAATTCCGTGAAAAAGATATGCAAATTGTCCGGGTGGTAAATTTCCGTTGAAAAAGTTTGGTGAAATTGTAGAAAGTGAAGAAAAACTCTTTGCATGGGAGCAGATTGGAGAAGGTGCTCAAAAAGTAGGTAAGTCCAGATGCACTTAAAAGAGGTTGAGAAGAGGAAAACAGGCCATTTTTTTATTTACTTCCGGGCCTAGTAAAACAGTAGGATCTCATACAAGGTTTAACTCAGAATGAGACAAAAAAAGGCAAAATTGATAAAAGTTTAAGATTTGGGGTTAGGAGGGGGGTTAGGAGGTACGGGGTAGTTTAAAAAGTCGCTTTGTGAATTTGGGGGAAAAAAGAAAAGGAGGACGGGTTGGTATGGGGATGTAGTTAAAGTGACAGGTGGGTTAAGGGTGCGGGCGAGCGGTAGGATGTAGGTTTTGGGGGTGGGATTAATCTTAAGTGGGGAGTGGGTATAGAAATAGTTGATTCTAAAAATAGAAATCAAATGAGTGAGCTTCTAACATTTCAGGCAGCTAAAGGCAAATTAAATTGTAGTTATCAGATATGGTTTCCGGGTGTTTAAAGAATAAAGTAGAATTAGTTAAAAGCATGGTATAATAAATAGAGGAATGTGAGAGAGTGGATGATTAAAATTAAAAAATTTAAATTTAAATTTAAAAGCTAGGGAATAGTTAATTAAAAAAATTTATTTATTTCTTTTTAATCTAAAACAAAATTAAGGGTTAGATGAATAATTTGGAGGGACATTAAATGACCAAAGAGATAAGGGGGGGAAATAAATTAATGGGAAAAGGGTTAGTGAAATTAAAGGTCAAGTCTGTTCTACTCAGTTATATTGAAATTTAGGAGAGGGGAACCATGTAAGGGATAAGGATAGATTGTTAGAAACAATTTGTTTCGATTACTAGTAATAGGGGTGGAATTGGGTTGGTTCCATCAAAAACTTGAGTGCAGTGTCAATTTTATAATCTATGGTTTAAATGGTGAGTGAGTCGTAACAGGGTAACAATTAACAGTTACAGTTTGAATTTAATTAGATATATAAGGGAAACTTGCAAGGGGTTTCCAAGTAGTATGAAAATATGATTTGGGGGGTGAAATTGGTCAAATATAAGATAAGTTGAACAAAGAGAGAATAGGCCGATAGAAAATGGCTCGCGAGTATTTAGAGGGATTAGGATTATTCAAAAATAGGCCAAAATTTGCATATCTTTTTCACGGAATTTTTCTTTTCATTCAATACGTTTTTTTAACAAAAATTATTTTAATAATTTTTAATAATAATTCTCATATTTTTCAAATATTTGAACTTTGGTTTTTTCGAAAGCCAACTTATCCATCTGTATTTCTCCTCTGATGATAAGATTTCAATCTTTGAAAAGCCTTGGCTTAAGGAAAGAAAAATAAACACTAGTTTATTACTGACAACCTTGCATTGAACAATTGAAATTTGAAATAAATTTGGACAATCGTCGCATATTTATCACTCTTTTTTCTTCTATCTCTACTATTGCTCTATCTCGTATATTGAGCTAATCCCTTTCACAATAGGTTCCATCTACTAAAAGTTTTCACTTTGGTTTATTTTGATCCTATACATATATACATATATATATATATATATATATATATACATATATACATATACATATATACATATACATATATATGTACATATTTATGTATATATATATATATATATATATATATATATATATATATATATATATGTATATATATATATATATATAATATATTTTTATAACTCAATATAGATTTTGGCAAAAACTAATTATTGTAAATCTACATGCGGCATTTGCAAATAAAATAGTGCGAAATAAAAACTTTTAAATATATACATGCTAATTACGCTATGAATTAGCTTTTTATAAGAAGAGACACACTAGCAGAGACATAACAATCAAAAGACGACAGACATAGTAACGCATAAATAAAACCCGTTACATACAGAGAGGATGTTGTTTGTTATATTTTGCTATATACGACATAAATACATGCATATATATTCACTGTCATGAAGAATAGTATGTTCACTTTAAAACATGTAATCAATATTTAAGAAAGTGCTACTAGAAAGTGTAATACAAGTAAAACATAATAATTCTTAACCGTCTTATATAGAACAGCGTGTAATGCCATACTTCATCTATGACATAAACCAGTGTAAACTGATATTTAAAAAAATATATATACTGAATCTTGGTATTCCCTATTTATTTTTAACAAGCGTTATTTCGTAGTTTGGGGGATTGTTATATTTAAATAAAACAATGGAGTACAAGTGTTGTTTTACAATCGTTTATTTAATGTTTACTCGGCATCACTCTCGCTAACGGCACTCTCTCTATAATTGAAAATTAAAAAAATATATAAGAATAAAAGAAAAGAAAAACAATTGAATAAACAGACAAAATAATACCCATTTAACATAAATAATATATATTTACTCAACATTATCTTAATAGCATTAATAATGTTTAGAGGTAATACAATGTGTTCATGTATTATGCTGAGTGTTATGATTATTTTCTATGGTCTTGTCTTCATAGACAACTATTTTTGATGATTTTTCCTTCAGGCAGTTGGATATTTTGTTCTTTTTTAAAAGGGTCAGTTATTTCCCGAAATATCAAATAAATTTCCGCTATCCCTAATTTTATTATTACTAACACCATGTCCTATATGTACTGATATTATACGTGAAAAATCTATCGAAAAATAAGTAAATACTTCTGAAGTATGGGTTTCGAGTGTTTGTTTGTTTCACCTGCATTGCTACCAGCCTTATCATATACCTACGCACTAACCAGCAACGTTTCAAGCAAACTACTATGCACTTTTAGCATTCTTAATTGGAATAGAGTTCTTCGGAGTCATTACATAACAAAAACGAAAATGTTATAATTTCCGTGTGGTAAGTATGCTTACTTACAGCACTGGCGATCCAGTTTCAACTAAAATAACGTACTATACTTAGCAACATTGAAGAAATCAAGTTGAGGAACTGGCAATTAAAGACGCTTGCTTATAGCGACGTACGATTAATCGACGAAATTGAGCGCTGTTGCCTTGTTAATACAGAAATCGATATAGGTGTGTATATATATAGAGAGAGAGATGTTCATATATATATATATATATATATATATATATATATATATATATACATACACTCATAGTTGTATACATATATATATGCTAATATAAAACATTATTTGAAAAATTCACTTGATCATTTCTAACGTGAACTATTAAAATGAATTTAGTTTTCAACTTTCAAAGAAAAACGTTTTCAATATTTCTCGTTTAATAAAGCACGGTGGTGGTGAAGCATCATAGATGAGCTGGTACCCGGTGTAGTCCAGCCCTACATATTTCTGCATGTTTGAGCTATTTTATAAGCGCCAGCCTTGTCCATTCTCGGATGTATTCTCGAACCCTTTTTTGTCTGCCCCTTTTCCCCCATTCTGAAGTTCGGCATTTAATAATACAGACATCCATAAGTGTCGCTTTTTATTCTCTTTTCAACATTTTTTTCCTGTATTAGGTCACCACATATCAACCTCAATAGTCACTCACAGATGAAGGTGAATGGGGCGGAATGATCGTCAGCCGAGAGATGAAGAATACCATGGAAGTACACATATTGATAAAAAGTATAAACTGCGCTTCGGTACTTATAGGGCTGTTTATAAAAATAATTTATTCACATATGTTTCGAAGTTGACCAAGATGTAATCAATACGTAAGCAGTTCCGCTGTATTGACTATCACTGACAGAAAACCCTCGCAAAGAAGCCTTCTACATAGAACATTTCTGAAAGAATTATGTGCATGAATCTTTCTATGATATTGTATTGTTTCTATTTGGCAAGACATTCTGAAGACGTGATTTGCGTGTACCCACTTGGATTTGTTCTTGTATGCTTTGAATTCTCCCAGAAACGCATGTAAGTTTTTTTTTTGCTCCGAAACTGACATTAAATCGCAGTATGTTATATTTCTTAAATATCATTTGTATATATATATATATATATATATATATATATATATATATATATATATATATATATATATATTAATATAATCATTTATAAATAATATTTTACAATAAACCAATATACACATGTGTTTCATGCCAAACCTGAAATCATTAATATGAGAGGAAACAATTCCTGCCGATCATACAGTGTGAACACCAATACGAAAATCATATTTGACTTAGTTGTCTGAGCGCGTACCGATGTGCCCACCACGCATTGCCATACAACTAGGAGAGTGAATTAACGTCTAAATAGCAAATGGAGCGACCATATCAGCAAGTTGTAAAAAAGAACTCAGTACGCGGGGCTTAGGAAATTGCATTATCTATAAATAACGGCTTGTTGTTAACTTATTTACAGTGCTTTGAATGATTAGTTATAAATAATATTTACACATTCACTCATACTCCCACGTTTGGGAGGATATATACATATGTTTGCAATATACGACCCACCAAATATATAATTATAAATATTTGTTGCTATAAACATACGTATACGTTTCAGTCTTATTGGAATCGTCAGTGTAGATATGATTATTAATATTGGTCGTAAGACTCGAACCTCGGAACACTCAAATTCCTACGCTTTAGCCAACACGGCAACTATAAACAACTCGATAAATCAGCGAGAGATTACATCTATTACAGGCAGGCAGCCGCCGTTAAGAGTGTTCGACTGCTGAAGGAGTGTGCATAGAGACATATACATATGCATATTTATATATACACGTTTATTTCATATATATTTATATATATATATATATATATATATATATATATATATATATATATATATATATATATATATATAAACGGGGCACTCTTGAGTGAGACTAGTTGCAATTGCAACAGTCTATAAGAACTTCTGAGTCCGACTTAAGACATAACAGATTTCATATTTTGATCCGAGCCCGAAAGCACTGTCGGTTTAGCGCGTTTTTCTTAATATTTGATCTATTTCTTTTCTTCTTTATTCATAGTTTCGTTCACCAATGCCGATTCAACTTCACTGCATAGTGCTAAGATACCATAACCGGACAACTGATCCCAGCTGCTACTATCATTTGAAACACGCTTACCTCCCTTGATGCGTTCTCTTTTTTTTAAACACTTGTCTTTTGTCTTTCTTCTCCGTTCAGCCGTAATAACTATTTTTTTTCTTTTACCCGTTTTTAAAGCATTATTTTCCACAAGTGTTTTTCTTTTTACGCTATCGGAATCGTTTGTGCGTGTTGTAAAAACAAAATAAAACGCAAAGGACAATACGCTTTTCTTTATTTTTTTTTATCTCCAATTTTAATTGTTATGTCTCTTCTTTTTAATCTTTTTTTCACTTTTTCCAGAGAAGAAAAAAACTCATCGAAAAAAAGATCAAACATTGTCGGTTACGGAGAATTGCAAATATTCTCCGTAACCGACAATGTTTGATCTTTTTTTCTCCAATGTCTACATATATTTATCCCTCTTATACATTTATTTTTCTTAACTATTTTAAATATTTAAATTTGTTTGGTTACATCCATTCTCCTTGTCTGGTCTTTCTCCCCTGAACATAGGATTAGTTTTCTCGTCTCTATTTTGGTAGCATTGTTCGCGCATTTTTGTAACAAGCTCACACGCTATGTTCTATACACCCTCTTTTTGTAACATGCTTAAAATTGAAATGTATGTGTTTACATTTTCTTGAAAAAGTCTATTAGGCAACAAATATTTATAACTAAACAAAATTACATCATTTAATGTTATGGTAGATGTAAATAAAATAGTTAATGCTGTAGCCGTAATAAGGTTAGAATGGCGGTCCAAATTTCGAGAGGAACTCCTCTTCATACAACAGTGTACCCCCACTAACAATATTTAAGAAAACACCGTTCTCTCTCAGTTATTTAAATGAAACTGCTTGTCGTTTTAAAAAGAAGGTTGGTGACTACATATGCAAAATACTGGTTCACACACGCAAATTAGTTTCATCTATGAAACACAAAATACAGAGCAGGCTTCATTCCCATTAGAAAACGGCCGCCCGACACGCAAAACATCTAACACACTATTAAGCCGGTACGTTTTCGTCACTATTGTCATATCAGAAGATGATCAAATCAATGTTCACTGAATCGAATTTACAAAAATAATCATTTGTAATCTGTTCAGCGATTGCATACTGTGGCATTAAACACAATTATACACATCGTATTTTTAAAAAAATCATAAAAACTAGAATGTCTATATATAATTTCTATATGTATATTGAGTTTTGCGATTAAATGCGCAAATTAATTGTAAACTATCAAGTCAAAATATTACAAGATATGATGTGCTACATAAAATTCTACCAACAGAAACAACACTTTCCTTAACAAATATAAGCAACGTTTGCAACCACCGATTGTCATGGCTGATAGCAGCCTTCCCGAAAGTTAAGCGTTCAGACAACTTCACCTAACATTCACAGGCGACATGAATCATAATAAATACATAGAAGATATTTACAAGTCTGCTGCATAGAAGGTAGGCTCCATCTACCGGGCTAAAAAAAAACTTCTTACACCTTCCAGTATTCGATAGTTTTATGAAGCAACATGTTGCCGATGCATGAAGTAGTGTTGTCACATTTCGGAATAGTGAGTTAATCACTAGTCTCTACTTTTATGGGCATGCAGAAAAAAATAATCTCTAAACAAATAGTTTTCGTACTGTCTTCAAAGATCCAGCTCCGGTCTCATCGCAGCAGTGTTGTATCCATGTGTTTCTTTTACAAATATTTCCAGGAAATGTGTACGATTAACTTACTGCACTTGTACACACCCAACGTAAATACCCTCAAACATTTAGACTAGGTGAACAATCCCGCACTTTCACGGAAAAATGCTGGAAACATTTCTAGTTAAATATGGTCTTTTCTTGGACCGCTTGACTTTAGAATACCTTTCCTTCTCTCCGTTTCACCAATTGTACTAACATGGAGACATTTAAATGTAATCTAAACGAACATCTTGTTACACAACTCCCTACTTTGTATGCCCCTTATACATCTAGCCCCTTACGTCTCAGAGGCATACTCCCTTGTTTGGAGTGAAGTAGAACAAAAGTGTTATAATCCTTTGCTTAAGCAATTGCTGAAAATTCTGTAGTTGAGAGTACTAATATCAGTATGCCACTAGTGTCAGCAAAATATCTGTGTATAAACCACGCCCACAAATATGAAAATCGAACATGAATAGCATGTAATGCAGGTTGAGCGCTGGCCTGTCTCACTCTTCCAAGTCTGTTTTTCTTTGTTACCATATTGAGACATTTGTTCCTGAAACCACGCCCTACATGCACTGAGCAGTATCCTCACAAACTATGCATTTCAATGTGAATATTATGAGCGTAGGTAATGTGTAAAAATAGAAATATCAATGAATAATGAAGTCATTCAAATAACAGAAAACATTTAAAACAACTTAATATACATTTATGTAGTATACATTACAGCTTTTAATTGTAGACTATTATGAAATACAATTGAGTGAACAAGCTAGAGAAAACAATCCTTGGGTCAGTTAATTTGTATGAGAATAGCGTGCGACAGTAGTTCTTATCTGGAACCAAAAACAGCCATTAATGCGTTTACGCGCCTTCAGTAAAGGGTACTGTTCAGCAATACTTTCGAAATGTATCTTTTGGCTAGTGTTTTATTCACATTATAGTTCAATTTAGCAGTGAACTAGTAGTTAATGTAAAGTTTTAAAAGTCGTTATAGTTTTCTGGATTTGAGATTGTGTCTTATCTTTAACGCGCGTGAAAATATTTATTCGCATAGCGTGGATTTCAAAAGCGAACTGTGTCAATATTTTGTCGATATGCCTTGAGTGTTTCAATTCTGTTTTTTTTAATACAAATTTTCGTGGAAAATTCTAAAGGTTTTAGTGAACTACGGATGAAAAACAACATGATTATCCGTATTGAATGTAACTCTACTGTACTAATAATAATTTGGAAATAAGTTCATCGGCATATGTTTAGATATTTCTTATGGATCTAAAAACGATCAATAGTTTGTTCATACCGTTTTTAACGGTAAACTAATTTCTTATATTTTACTAGTGAACCTACAATTTTGTCAGTTTAAAAAAATAATTACTGTAAGCGTTCAAGATTTGAATGAGTGATCAAAATAACGGAGAAAGAGAATCGTGTTTAAAATTAGAAATCAAGGTGAGGTGTTAGCAAATGAGTGCAACCAAATATACTTTTGCAATGTTACGACTTAAAAATCGTTAAATGTTGAAAGAAGAAACTGTGATTCTATTGATTTCGTCAATAAAGAGTGTTTATAAGACATTCTATTTTTACTTTGAAATCAAAAGAAAGAGAAACTCATTTTTGATTTACTCAGATTTGTCAAATGATAACTTTTATAATATATTTTTTTATAGAAATCTTTCCAGACAAGGCACAAATCCAATTTTTAAGGAGCTAAATATACTACTTCAAAGTCAAAAACTAGCCAACGATAAGTGTTACATAGATACATTTCGACCCAGAAAACAACAAGTATTCCCCATTGTCAGAAACATCGCTCATAGAACCTGACGATTTAATGACAAATCAATAGTTAGAAAGATGCCGAAAGTACACACAAGGTTCACTTTCAACTCCACAACATTGTCGTTATAATTTCAACAGTTATGTTAAATCAATGTGATTAACTAGGACGCATTTTCGGAAAAGCAATTTAAAGTTTCAAAATAAAACGTGTCATGAGAGTAAACTTAGCATATCTGATGAATATAATTTATTGTCAATGAATTTTAAGTTTGTGATAATTTCGAAATAAAGCCCAGGACAAATTTTGAGGCTAATAATTAAAACCCAACAGTCGTTAGTAAAACACAACTTGTTTTTATTACTCGACTATTCATAGGAAAGTTGAAAATATGTGATTAGGTGGTGCGTTTTCAGTTACGGATGCATGTATAAACTATTATACACATGTCGTGAACCAGGACTTGTGACCGTCTGCTGACAAAACTATTCGGTCTCCAATAGTAATTTATTAAAAAATGTTTTAGAAACAATCAGAATAATGGACGATCTGCGTGCTTGAGAGAGAGGTAGAGAGAGAGAAGGAGAGAGAGAGAGATAGGGAGAGAGAGACGTATATCCCATCTGGCTATCCCTTATTTATCGTGCAGCCCACTGGCGCCCCATTAATGACGGATCCTGGACAAGTCTTCTCTGCTTGAAGTGTCGCCAGAAAAAAAGACAGAACATATTTGTCCGTAAGCTACGCGGTTACATCGACTTTTCTCTTAGGGTCACCTCTGAAGCTTAAGTGTCACTCATATTATCCAATTCAAACACAGCCCTCGTAGTGTACAATGGTAGCGAATAAAACAAAAAGTGGTGTGAATTTAACAAAATCCCAAATGAAAGAAATTAAACTGTGTTCCAATAAATCTTCGTCATGTTTCTCTGTTTTTCTTTTGTTGCAGACAAAATCGACCAGTTACCTAAGTTCTCGACATAGCGGCAATAACACAATATTTTGCGGATTCTTAAACACAACGTTAGCCTAGAATAATTGAAAAAGCAAACAGTCGACACGCATTAGATCCTCCTGGTATAGGACTCAATTTAGTGTCAGGCCAACCAGAATGCAACGCAAAGTAACTCACCTGTGTTGAAACTTATAAAACTGACACCGATAATTGTATATTGGTGGTATCTCTTGAATAACTCACAGACATCTATTATAGAGCCATGTGTTTCTTAGATATTAGGCGAGTGGACCAAATACTATATGAAATGGTACGCTGAGAATAACAGGAAATTAAAGTGCAGCCCGTGTAAACGTAGTGAACCTGCGGCGGGGATTGCTAGATTGTAGAAATTAATAGCACCATATATGTCGTCATATGGTTAAAAAACAGACTGAATGAGAAAACAAGGGTTCGTTCGGGAGCACGCAACGCGTAGACGAGAACAGTGAGATAGGTTGACAAAATATGATCAAACAGTGATTATTTATTTCCTAATATCTCGTCACACCCCACTGGTAAGTGATTTGGTACGAGGATAAAGATAAATAAACCTACTCTATTTTCAATCAGTTTCGGGTCGACTTAGTTTTTGAGAAAACATGAATAAGGATCTCTTGATATCTTGACAGAAAACCCCCAGGCTGGACAGATAACATAGTGGCCCGTACAACGTATGCATACGATATGTGATCATTAATGTGTCTGTAACGATTACATCAACTTGGTTTTCTGCATGTAGTTGTTTGTTTGTAGCTATGAGCTGTTCTACGAACGCTCAATGTTATGCTATGAACTCAACCAACATGTTTATTTTCCAAAATAAGGGAAACCATAAAAATAGTAAAAATGAATTCGGTAATACATGCTGTGGTATTTGCCATATTTTGCATCCGACTTCCAAGAAAATATCAAATTCACATGTCGTCGCCGATCGCATGTATATCCCGGTCAAGGGGCCTGACACACATCGTGTAGTGTTCCCAAATGGTAACTATGTGATATTATTCAAGGTAAACAAAGAAAGTACACTCAATTGACATACTACGGTGTTTTAAAATGAGAGACTTCTTTAAGGTTGTACACTTTCAAAGAGCTAGTGTTATACCGTTTCCTTTACATTAATACATATTTTTATAAAAACGTATCCGTAAATTCACATCAACACCAACATCTATTTTTCTTTCTCCGCACTACCCGCCTTACTCTCTCTCTCTCTCTCCCTCTCTCTCTTGTCTTCTAAAAAGCTTGTATGTAACCAAAAATATGAAAAGGAGTAGATTGAAAATTTTTATTTGGACACTTGCTGTGAAACATCGCAAGTCATCAAACAGAGTGCATGATGCACTCAATATGGGGATTCAATCTTCTTATTTCCCCACGAAGCAAGCCATGTTTCTTTTTTTCCTTAAAAGTCAAAACACATTGCCGTTTCGCTCCGTTACACAGTTATAATAAAGGAAAACGCATCACTTGTCCACGAAAACTATGTCCTTTGTTCTCAATTCCAAATGTTTGTATATATATAGATGGGTGTGCGTATATATATATGTGTATATATATAACTATATATATATAAATATGTGTATATATATGTATATATATGTATATATGTATATATATATATGTATATATATATATACGTATATATATATGCATAGATATGTGTGTATATATGTGTATATATGTATATGTGTATATATGTATATGTATATATATATTTATATATATATATGTATATATGGGTATATATATATATGTGTGTATATGTCTATATATGTGTGTATATTTATGTGTGTATGTATGTGTATATAGATGTGTATATATATATGTGTGTATACACATATATGTATATATATATGCATATATATATATATGTATACATAGTATATATATATGTGTATATATATGTATATACATATGTATATAACTATATATACATATATATGTGTGCATTTATATATGTGTATATATATATATATATGTATATGTGTATATTGTATATGTGTTTATATATATATATATTTATGTATGTATATTTTATATGTATATGTATATATAGACAACATCTTATCTTGAAGGCAAGTATTGTTAAATAAAACAGACAATTATGTCTGAATACTCTTCTGTAGTTCCATTCCATTGTCCGAATCAGAATGTTAGTTTCGAGGTGGTGATTGGCCGATGAATCTGCTAAAGTTTGTGTTTGTGTCGCAAGTACTTTGGAGCTGAAACATTAATAATAATACTACTATTAATAGACAAATATTAAATTATATTTTCCAACAGACAACGTCATATCGAGCTTAGAGCTCTCTTCAGTGTAAAAAAATGATCATTTCAGACGGTCATCAGGTGCGAACCCTGTTAACAGAGCATGTGCTTGAACAACGCGTTTTTACCATACCCTTTACAACGTGACACTGCGAATTTAAAGTTGTATTTAAGCCCTCACGGCGTAAACCATTTAACAGACTACTCAACTCGGCCATCTTACTCGGAGTCTTACTTTATAGCTAAGTGTATGCTTTCAGCTTTGTGCTCTCTTCAGTATATATATATATATATATATATATATATATATATATATATATATATATAATTATTAAAAGGAAACAACTATACACACGTTAAGGTTGTATACATTATAAATTATTACGACCCTTCACTTAGGTCTCACTAGATGTATGAACAACCACGTCAAAAAACCAAAAAATACAATGTGTGAACCCCTAACTTGGTCTCCTTTTTGCGGATCTTGAAATATAACACATGCCAGCTACAGGCTTCGTTTAAGTGACCTATTTGGCAAAGGATTTTGAATATTCGTCCGTTGTCAAGAGCTTATGGACATACATCCAAAACTGAGATGTTAAGTGTTCTCCACAGTCGACTCACACATATTTGTTTACATTGTTAAACTTTTTCCTACGAGGGAGGGGGACGGAGTACTATGTACCTTTTTATAATTCAGCGTTATAATATATCAATTTGAACATAGTTCAATGTAATATTTAGTACCTTAAATATCGTGAATATCATTATTTCTCTTCAAACACACATGAGTTATTAGTTCTCTATAGGCTTCCTTAATAATATTTGTGTTTTCGTAGTGCTCAGGAGACATACTCATTTTTCTGTTCTCTTAACTCACAACAGAGAGAATGTGTATACTAAGGTAACGAAAGGAATTAGTTTTTATTGAACTCTATAGGCATCTTTTATTTTAAAAGTGCCCATTATTATTGATAGAGCGAGTGTTTAATCAAATATAAACATTCTGGGGAAATACTGGTATCATACGAAGACTCCTAAAAACGCGTACCCTTCATTCGTTCATTACTTTCTTCCTCTTTTCTCCGTTTATCAATTCGAAACGGACAATTATTCTAAACATTTAAATTGTTCGGTGTGACCTATTTGCGTTCGGTCGGATTTTGACAAATTTTAATTCATTTTTATATAGTTCAGCCAGTATATAATAGAATGTAAGTGTCCGTTATAAGAATTGTTGTAATATAAGTTTAATATTAGTTTTCGAAAAACTATCTATGCATATATATATATATAGTAAAATAAGTTACTCTTTCTCCAATTGCATTTACTATAATCGCTTTCAAACCAAAACCTTCATATGCTTATTCGTTCCGTCAGTCACACAGCTAATGGCTCATAGTTGTTTCCACACAATATGCGTTCATTCCGTTCCTTTTCATAATTACTTATATATTTTCCAGATAACCCGCTTATTCAAACACAATTTCTTACAGTGGAGGTACCAGGCATTTTTACTCTCACGCGTATATATAATCCTCAAGATCCCACAGTCACCAGGAAATATTATAACATTCAAATTAATAATACTCGAAGTTATATTCATCAGATCCCAACAGCCTACAATAAATAGCATTTAGTATGAGAGCGCTAACAACATTTTAAAATGCTTAACGTAATACAATTTGATCTTCTGACGCTAATCTTCGCATCTCATAATTTAAATTGTTAACGTCTTTCCTGAAACAGTGTAAACTCGTTTATTGGTCTCTAACTGACTTCATGTGCACGTTTCTCAGCTGCCTTTCAAACCATTTATGTTCTCCAGCTTCTTTGTTAATTTGCGTTTTCACCTGATGATGATTCAACGAAGAATCGAACACGTGCGTTGTACATATGAGACATACACTATTTATTCTAAACACAAAAAGAGCATTAGAAATTTTTTTTAAAAAACACAAAAAAGGTATAATTAAGCAGTAGGTATAATTGCCGCAACTTCAAGTGCGTCCTATCTGGTGGATGTTCAGAGCCGGTTTTTCGAATGACATACTTTCGAGAAAAAAAAACTTCTAAAATACGCAATTTGAAGTTTGAGAAGACATTGATTATTGCTCAAGATATGATATGTTTCTCTTCCAATTATTTCAAAGATCTTTGAACTTTGTCTCGAACATATGAAAGCTTTTCGAAACGCACACACATATATTATATATATATATATATATATATATATATATATATATATATAATTTATTTAGATACTGTATATTACATATTTCAGCATTGCTGAAATATGTAATATACAGTATCTAAATAAATTATATTAGCTCTCTTATATGATCGAGCACTTTATTTGATTTCTTTTGATATACAAACTGACACACACT
>OY744526.1:111473042-111480542 GCA_963556195.1 Sepiola atlantica | reverse complement strand
TTTATTAATTCGTTTTTTCGATTCATCGCACGACCGATTTGGTATTGTCGTCTACGTTGTATCAAAGTATATGTATATATGCATATATATATATAATTCCATATATATATATATATATATATATATATATATATATATATATATATATATATATATATAAGTGAGTTAAGATAAACAAAAACAATTGAACATTGTTTCAAGAATTCAAAACCAAATAATTGTATGACGTATAATCGCTTCAAAGACAATTGTGAGATATTTTATTCTGTTTTATTGTTCTGATGATTCCATGACGCCTTTTCGTCTGCGCTCTTTCCATCAACACATACAAACGTTCCTCAAGACAGAAGTAGGTTCAATTACCATCTGAAAAATACATATATTCAGACAATACTTGAGATATAACCTTACATCACATAAGCACCTATTATTTTATTTCTCAGTTTAAACAACATATAGCAATGACGGTATCTTCTGAACAGCAAATTAGCAGCAAATTAAATTAAGGTGTTGCGAAGACCGAAAGCGCTAGAGAAATTGCCCAATATACAACATTAGGCGCCATAATCCACCAATTGACAACGGAAACCCGACGAATCGCTCGCCGAGTCGAGAAGTTAACCAGAAAGATCGCAAAGAAAGAAACCTCAGTGGTATTCAATGACACATGTATAATATATATATATATATATATATATATATATATATATATATATATATATATAGAATTATAAAAAGAAAAACTATACACGCATTAAGGTTGTACACATAATAACTTATTTCGACCCCTTTAATTAGGTCTCCTCAGATGTATAGACAACCACGTCAAAAAAACCAAATAATGAGAGAAATTGATCGTCTTAAAAAGATAAATTCACTTTTTTGATTGGTCTATGTTAAAAGGAGGTAAATGTTAAAATAATCGAGGAGGGGTGACAGAAGTAAGATTAATTTTTTAATATATGCAGAAATATAAAAATATAAAAATATATATAAAATAATTTGTTTTTGCTATTTAAACAAATAAAATAAATAAATCATCTCATTTAAAATTTCGAATGTGAGCCTTATGGGCAAAAATACATGATGAAATACTCGAGCGTTCACGATTAAAAACTACGTTTAATTATTTACGATTAAAAATTAGAAGACGAAAATGTAGGACGAAGATTTCGGTTTGGATTAGAACATATTAAAAATTTAAGTTGTATAGCGTCAAGATTCGAGATGATTTACACTATGGAATTAAAGTTTAGCGACAATTCAAAAACGGTTTATTTACAAAATTGGTAAAGATTCGGGCGTTCACGATTAATTATTTACGATTAGAAATAAAAAGACGAAAATTCAGGACGAAGATTTCGATTTATATAGGAAATTATAAGAAAACTTAATTGGTTATAACGTCAATACGGAATTAAAGTTTGGCGACATTTAAGCACGATTAATTTACAAACTAGAGTTTTACTAAATTTAAAAAAAAAAAAAAATTACTAATTTGTTAACATTTACCTTTACAGTTATAACTCTTATTGTAACTATACTTTTAAAGAATTGTTATTTTCAAAGAACTTTAAAACGTGCTGTTGATTTTAAACCTGTGCCTGTGTCTACATTTAGCCATCAGTTCGTCTCGTCTATTTAAAATGTTCTTGTCTTCATATTTTAGTATTCTAATTTTTTCCTCCAGGCACAAATTGCATCTATGTCTAAATCCTTTAGGAGTGTTCGAATGACATAGTATGGACCACGAAATAGTTGGTGTTAATTTGTTATTTTTTAAAAACCACCAGTGTTTGGCTAATTCCGTCTTATTAGTGACGTTCGGGTTTAAAAATGAGTGTTTGTGTACGTAGAATCGTTGTTTCCAACTCCCGGCGGATATTCCTATGTATACTTTCTTATTGTTAGTATTTTCTTTAGGATAAATCGTAGCCTTATATACAACGCTTTCGACGTTACAGTTACCTTTAAGTGGGCAGTTATTTTTAATTTGACAATTACATTTTTTTTCTCCCCTTTTCAGTCTTCTTACTCGGTGTGCTCAATATTTTTTTGTTATGTGTATTAATAATGTTCTCCATATTTTTGGTGCAAGAATAACTAATTTTCACCGTTTTCCTATTGAAAATTTTACTTAAAGGATTAGTCGTTTTAAAATGTTTATCTATTAGGTTTTAAAATATTCTCCCGATATTAAGACTAGAAAGCTGGCAATATGGTGGGTTGAACCAAATAATTTTGCGTCCCCTGTTTTGGGGTTTATTTTTCTTTATATTTTCCGTATATATTAGTTTTTCGTTGTACCCACTATTACTTAATGCGTTATCGTATATGTGTTTGCTAGTCTCAAAGATATTTTTATTTGATGAGAGTTTGTTAATTCTGGTGTTAATAGTTGTAGGAATTTGTTTTATAATACATTTGGGGTGATTGGATTTAGTGTTAATGTATAATGGGGTATGATTATCTTTATGGAAAGGTTGAAAAGTTCCCTCGTTTAAGTTTAGCGTAATGTCTAGAAAATTTACCTCGTTGCAATTGGGGGTCACTTCAATCCTCAAACCTAAATATTTAAAAGCCTTATTTAGTTTTTTATGCATCCTAGATATTTGAGGACCGTAGCTATTAGGTACGATGATCAGTCCGTCATCTCTATATAGGCCAATTTGGTTGGGGGTTACAATTCGACTGATTATATATATTATATATATTCCCACCAAATCTGCTATTTGAGCTGAATCAAAGGGCCCCATCGGGACATCAAAGTCTGTACTATCTTTTTTAATCCAATTATCCCCATCGTTTGCCAAAATGGACCTCCGACAGGCCAAAATAATGTTGATTTGTTCGTCTGAAATGTCAACGAAATTTTTGGCATAGTTTATGCTATTAATTAGCAATTCCTTCGAAATGGAAGGGTAAAACTCCATTATATCGAATTGGATAAAAGAGGCTCTTTTTTATGTTCTATTTCCCTAAACCATTTAATTGTGTCAGCAGAATCTTTCCATAGATTGAACTGTGTCGCTGTTAGAGTCTCGTTGATTATGTTCTGTAGTATCTTTTTGGATACATGTCCCAATTCTGTTTTCGTTGTATTGATAAGTCTGGATTGCTTATTATTTTGGAAGTTCTTTTTATGGTCCTTTATAAGGATGTAAGCATTTTTCATATCTAATCTTCCTACTCTGTCTTCAATTCTCAATTTTGAGGTAAATTCTCTAGTTTCCTTGTTAATTGTGGCCTCTGTGTCTAAAATGTCTTTTTTATAAGTATTGGAGATTTTATCTATAATTAGCTTTTTATATTCTAAGGGACATATTTTATATATATTTGTAGATTTGTCGGCTTTGACCCAAACTTTGTTGGATTTTTTTATGTTTTTGATGTCGTGTGCGAGTTCCGACTGGAAGTCATTAGAATGTTTTTTTAATTTAATCTTTTTCACTATATTGAATAAATCAGCTTCAAATTGTTTAAGCGCTTCTATAGGTTTAGCTGGGTTAAGGGTTCTGAAATTATACATTTCATATTGTTCCTTAGTAGATTCCGCTTTTAAGAAAAAATAGGCCTTCCATCTCATCCTGGTAATAAGATCCGTTATTTTCTCCGTTAAGGAGAAAGTAAAATTATGTAGACTAGGAAAGGGAATGTTCTTTAACGAATAAGCCGGCGTGAATTTCTCCATTATTGGTCCAAGTAATGATGTAAAATGTATTCCGAATTCAAATTCCTGAGAGAGCTCAACTCACAATTAGTGGGGAGCCGATATAGTGTGTAGATTTCAATTTTGTGTAGAGAATCTGAATAACAGAGCTCAATGTAATTTAAACAGAGCAAAACAGAATTATAAAAAGAAAAACTATACACACATTAAGGTTGTACACGTAATAACTTATTTCGACCCCGTTAATTAGGTCTCCTCAGATGTATAGACAACCACGTAAAAAAAAACAAATAATGAGAGAAATTGATCGTCTTAAAAAGATAAATTCACTTTTTTGATTGGTCTATGTAAAAAGGAGGTAAATGTTAAAATAATGCTTACATTCAATTCTCCCAATACAAAGCTGTTTTCCTTGAAGAATTATGAGAACGAGATGATAGCACCGTTCCCGTGAGGTCTACGTTCAAACTCTTTGACCTTACATAAACAGGCAACTCGAATTTGAATGAATACGGAGAAGATACTGCCAAGTCTGCTACAAAGAAGCTAGGTTCGTTTCTGCCGAGCTAGAAAACCTCTCACACCTGCCAGTATCGTATATTTATATGAAGCCACCATTCGTCCATGCATGGAGTATTACTGTTACATCTGGTTGCATTAGCCATAAGTGTCTCTCTATCTCTCTCTTGGACAGGGTGCATAGAAACGTATCTAACCTAATAGGTCTCACACTGTCTACGAATCTCCAATCGCTGCCCCCTCGCAGTAATATTACATCACTGATCTTGTTTTACAAGTACTTCACAGAATGTGCTACGAGTCTCTCAACGTCAATACCCTAGACACACTCGACTAGTCGCGCACTCCAACCTCTTCATTGAACATGTTCTTAACTGCCAAAACAAAAACCTTCTACTCTAATTGCTTCTTTCCTCGGATCGCTTCCTTTGGACTCCACTTACGCCTCCCTGTTTTCATCAACTATACCAACACACAAAAATGTATATGTAAAATAAACAAATATATTAATGCACAACTCCCTATTTAGGATGCCCCTATATTAATCTGGCCCGAATAGGCATCATTCCATTAAGTTTTAGTCGCATGGTTATGTGTTTGCGGTGAATAAACTTTAAAAAAGATACTTAACATATTTCAATATACCATACTTCAGGTTTGATCATTTTTGTGTAATGGGGAATGTTATGTACTTGTGTCCAAATTTGGGGGTTCAGTCACATTTGCAATTCACACAGAATATATATATAAAATGGGTGTTACAATTGCTCCCACTTCCTGCAAGTTTAACACTCATCCAAATCATAAGTGATATTACTCTGAGGATTGTTTACAGCTGAAACCGAATAAAGACTAATACAATCCTGATCGATTTCATTGATCGATTTCGTTTGCATTCATTTAAGACAAAATGTTAATACTTACCTTTGTTAAATAAAACGCAATGAATAGAATTTATTTTCGTTCGCTTTTATTTAAAGAATATATTTTTTGTATTAATTTTTGTGAATTTGCTTCACGGTTCAATTTGATATTGACCAAGTAGAATGGATTAATGATGAAGAAGAAAAACATAATAACCGAAGGAAAAATGAATGATCACCATTATTATACACAAAAAAATTCAACTTCAGGGTTTTTAGAAAGTGCTTGTAATGCGTGACGGACTTAAATAAACAGGCTTTCCTTAATTCAATTTTACAATATACACTAAAACATTGCAATTAGAAGAAAGGTTGAATGCCTACAAGAAAGGCAGAGATAAAGTTTGAATGCTTACTGGAAAGACTTTTAATTCTAACTGGAGAGAGTTTCAATACCTACTGGACATAATCCTCGAATGTCTTCGGTTTCTGTACAGGTGTTTGTACGCACACGCTAAGAATACATAATTCGCCTTACAAGAAACCCCCACCTGAGCAAATATTAAAAAAATGGTATTCGAAGCTAAAATAATATCAAATCGGCATGTCTAAACACTGGTTCACACGAGGAATAGTGCACCTTCTCCTAGTGATGCTATTTCAAGTAGTAAGACTCATCTGTATACTTCATTATACCAGACGGATTCTTGTCCTGGAATCCAGTAAACTATAGAAAATAGCACAAGAAAGTTAAACTACGACATAGTTTAGCGGTCAATTGATAAGAGAAAAATGTATATTCTTCACTGCTTTACTAAATAAATATCTGAGAATTAGAGAAGCACCTTACATAAATGCTGGTATGTCAATGCACCTCATAAATCAATCAAGTGTTTGCCTCAGAAAGAGTATCTTGCTTTCTGACAGCTCAGTTATCTAAAATGTAAATAACATTTAAATGTAGACATCTTCCTCGCACACGGAGACAATTTTATTGCGTTATACACATGGGGGAATTATTGAAACAATAACACTTAAAAGTATTGTCAACTTTCTGGGAAAGATCTTTGTGAAGCTCGCTTTTAATTTCTATTCTGAGCACAGAATTGTAATAATTGAAAATGTCTACTCAGAGGGGGATGATCAACATTTAAAAAACAAAACAAGAGAGGGTAAAATAATTATTTAAAAATTGCCTTCCAAATAAAGATGCAAACCCATAGACCTAAAACAAGTTACCTGCATATACTCTTGATGTTTACAAGGACTAATGGTGATTTACGCCTACATACACATTACAAGAAAAAACAAAATATTAAATAACTCACGGTCATAGCCGACAAATAATGAATTACCTGATTTAAATATTCAGAAAAATTTTTACACTCGACTTCGAATTGTATTTAATATTTTCACTACTAATGCAGTCTGTGACTCATACTGAAACCGATTTTGATTGGAAACAGCCGGAAGCTGTCGAAGCGCTTAGCCAATCAGATTGCAGCAGACGACAATTAGTAATTGTGAATGTAGTAAATCGTAAAATTCATAAGTTAAGCCAATTGATTAAAGCGATAATGAATTTCGGTGTGTTAGGGCAGACGATTCAGTCTCCTGAAAAACTGAAAAATGTAAAACAAAACTGTTTAATTACCCTAATGCTTTACCCAATCCCTAAAACAAAATTTAAACAAAACTGTTTTTTAGCTTTTTCACCTTAACCCTAAAAACGAGTAAAACACATTTTTTCTATACAGTGACCATAAACTAATTTTAACCTAGTAGGTATAGTCCAGTACAAAAAACAAATTATCGAAACAAAAAAAAACATAATAAAAAAAACTTAACTAAAAAACTGTTTGTCAAAAAATTATAATAACAGTTGTTTCATAATATTTTCTTCGTCAAAAATAAATATTTTTGTCATAAAGTGTTACATAAGATGTCTGTTGTATTTCTTGCTTTAATGTTGTTTCACTTGTTCCCTATTTGATAGCCTCGCCTCGTTTTGATTTTGGGGCGGAAATGTTTTGATTCGGAATATTCCGGCTGCTTACGTAAATAGACGGAAGATGGTTACGAACAGTGGATTTTAGCATGGGCCACACACTCTACCAGTGTTGTATTGACACGTTCTCGACCCCTTCGTGGAATTGGGGAATCGTAGAATTAGAAGAACTCTCGCTGTTGATTCAAATGAGGCGATTTGTCGTTTACCACTAATCACGTTCTCTGTCGCTGTCGTCGCCACTGTTCGTACTGCCTTTTGCTGTGCTTCGTTTCTCCGTGTGTCGATTGCAGGGAACTATTCGTACTGCTCTGCACTAACCTTTTTCTTCTCTCTTTTCTTTCTTGTCGTCTCGCCACCATTGTCGCCGTGCAGCTATTGTGTGATATTACTCGCACCACCGTTTCCCCTCGCCTGCAACCATTTTTCGCGACTGCTAT
>OY744526.1:111465542-111468042 GCA_963556195.1 Sepiola atlantica | reverse complement strand
TGAGTGACCTTGATTTGTGTTCACCCATCAGTAAACAAATATTACATAAAATGTAATTTTCAACTTTTTGTGAATATTAAATAAATCTACGTGGACAAAGTTGGTATTTGTACATGATAGGTATTGACACCACAAAGTAGATTCCAAACTTGCACTAAATTTTGAGAAATTAGTTTTTAAAATCGACTAGCTTAGTTTTAAACATGTTTGTATCAATTTAAATATCTTCGTATAAACAGGGCCTAGGTTAATAACATTTCGTGTGTCTATTGCGGCAAGATTCCTTGACAACTACTTGCAATTTATGTACAAAAAAATACCCATATAAACGATTGTCATTTTCACGTTGTATTTTTTTACCTAGTTCACCCCCCCCCCCCCAAAAAAGCAGGTTGTCGTTGTAGACGTCAGGGGCTACTGAAAATTAGGATTACACATTTGGAGGCATCCTAGATTAAGAGCTGCGCAGCGAGATGTTTGTTCATATTAGTTTTACATTTCTGCATGACGGTATAGTGGAGAAAACAAGGAGCAGGCAGCTCGAGGAAAAAAACTATTGGAGTGGAACACTCTCCGTCATCTGGGGACCTTCACAGTGAATGGATGGGATTTAGCTGAGTGCCGGGTTAGTCGAGTATATTTACGTCTAGGGGCACTAGAGTTACAACTTCATCAGAGCACATTCCCTTGAATTACTTGTAAAACAAGCACAAAGACGCAACCTTGCGGCGATGGGACAGGAGCGAGCTGGAGCTTGGTGGATAGTGATGACCCTATTATATTAGTGACTCTTTTATTGGACATGGACTAAGAGGGATAGACTAGTGGATGGTGCATCATCCAAGATGTGACAACAATACTCCATGCATGGATCGTATATGGCTTTGTAGAGATGTAGGATACTGGCATGTGTGAGAAGTTTCTAGCAAGGTAGTGAAAGCTCACTTTTTAATTACCTTTCTATGTTATATACTTTGCATAAATATAAATATTTTCTTTAAAATCGATGTATCGATTGCTACGATAGCCATATGTCTACGCTTCATCGGTGAGTCAAATATTGATGAAGTTATTTAAGAAACTGTACTCATTGCTTCTTCAATACTTCTTATTAAAATCTTCTTAACTGCCTTCAAACTAATGGCTCAAATTTTGCTACAAGTAAAAAATGTAGTTTTGGTATGAGTACTCACAATACTATACCGAATTATTTCCGCAGGGAAATATCTGATATTCAATAAAGTATGAAATCAACCTACAATAATAAATACATTTAACATGAAACTATGGAATAGATCGCTTTCAGAGAGGGCATCATCAAATGTAAGACTGCCAAGGTCTATCCATGAAAATAATATTTTTTATTGATAACTTAAGATAATTCATAATAAAGTGTTGGCAACGAATGAGAGTACAAAGAGTCCAATGGAGTTTTTTTATCGTATGATAAGTTGTTTTGTGCATGAAATACATTTGGTTACACGTGTTCATTTTGGATGTCCTTGTGCAGAGTTGCGTGTTACAATGTATGCACAGGTATGCAAATGTGCATATGGGTGTGGACGTGTATTACCATACATGTTTCGCACATTTGAGAATGTATATAAAAACTGTCTGTGTACTACTTGACGAAGGCTTTCAGGCCTCAAAAAGGGACGGACTGATTTTATTTCGTATGCACATGTGTGTTGGCTCTGCAAGAGGGAAGCGAAAAGAAAGAAAACACTGTGTTTGCGTGTTTATACTACATGTGACATTTTGGAACTGGATATTTCTTGTGCTGTGATTGGTTGAGATAAACTGCTGATGTTTGCTTTTGTCTAATCAAAGGTACATACATAAAAATAACATTCACTGCCGCTTCTGCTATGAACAAGACAATTAAAAAATATATCAATCCGCTTTTTATTGGCTATATGAATATAAAAATGTAAATAGTTGCTATTAAACTAGAATTTTCAAAATATTAAAGATTATTTTTCAAATAGAGTTTGGTCAACTTATTTATATATTTACTTTTGTCGCCATTATTATCTACGTAGAAACAACACAACGCTAACAAAAGTATACACTGCTATTTAAGTGTTATGAAACAAGTTTAATCACTTTCCGATATTCAATCCCTCCCCAAAATAAATGTTATTAAACACATAGAAATATCATCCAGTTGTTTCAGATTCCTTACATTATCTAATTGTATAGCCCGCAAGCCACTCCATGCAATTCATTATGTATACAAGCGTGTCGAAACTACATATCTTTACTCATAAGTCACGGGTTATCAAGGCTCGGGGCCCACTCGAGGATAAGGCTTAAACATATTGTACTTTTGGCGATGAAAACACAATGAGAGTATTAGAAACGATAAGTAGAATAGGAAAATAATAAGTATTTGTTAACATTGAACTTGAAGACAACGATTTTGTAGTCAGTTGGGAAGCATCTCCGCGGTATTTTTTATCCACAAGTGGGATGTTCTAGGTAAGACACATTGATCATA
>OY744526.1:111435542-111458042 GCA_963556195.1 Sepiola atlantica | reverse complement strand
ATGGTGATGTAGGTAGCATAAATGAAAACGACATTTTCACATTTATATATATATATATATATATATATATATATATATATATATATGTATATATATATATATACATATATATATATATATATATATATATATGTATATATATATATATGTATATATATATATACATATATATATATATATATATATATGAGAGAGGAAAAAGCAAAAACCAAAAAGGATGTTTTTTTATGTGTTCATCAACGTTTCGTCTTTATTTTTAAGATATCTTCGGGATGATAATATCAAGAAAAATGTCATGCAAGTACGTGAACATATTGGGTTGACATGATGGGTTGATGGGAATACGTAGTAGCCACTACTGGAAGCAGTAGGACCAACGTCCGGGCTTGGTGATATCAGTCGCGTGGAGTGAAATTAATGTTGATGGTTCAGAGTGAATAAAGCGGAAAGGTGGGGGTGAGCAGGCATAATGTGGATGGTTGTAAGTCAAAAAGTGGAGGGGTGGGGTGATAGACACTCTTAAACACTCTCGACTTGAACCTCGAATTACTATTTACATGTTTAATTTTAATAAATTTAATCTTTAATACTGACCCCCTTAAGTTAAACACACTTAAACGAACCCGACTAGAAGCAAAATAATCCCACTTATGTATAAGGGCCCCCATATTCGGGACAATTTTTTACTCTAATGGCTTATTTTCTCAGACTTGTTGCCTTTGTAATTCTCTTTCTCTTTCCTCGACTGTACAAACATGCATATATTTAAATGTAATATAAACAACAATATTGCGGTACAACTCTCTATTCAAGATGCCTTAATTAGGATGTCGGTTTACTTTCGGCAGCCTCGTAACTCTCGCTTCTCTTTATTTTGTATTTTAGTCCTCACATTCCATGAGCGATGTTTCTGAAAAAAGGGGAAACATGGATGTTTTCCTGCTCGGAATCAACCCCTCTTACACTCATTGTTGACCCTTATTGACCTTGAAGTAGTAATCTTATTATTTAGTTCCTTACATAAAGTTGCTTCATGCCTTAAAAAAGTATGGTCCCTAATCACAGTATTACGTCCTAGTGGCAATATGAATAAGAATTTCAAATAAATAAATAATAAAATAAATACCACGTTGTCTCTGCTGTAAATAGATACCCTGAGCGACGCCGGGTCGATTATATATTTTTAAAACCGTTAATATAAAACTTGTTTTGATTGTTTTTTAATTGCAATAACGGCAGAAGAACGTACAGACAGAAACACATAGGCACCACGAATCTAATATAGTTCGTGTTACTGTAAAGGGACATTCTCTGCTTTAATGCTGAGTATTGTGACTAACTTGCAGACGAATACGAACTTTTAAGTGACATCTATAAGCAACCTGCCTATTTTCTTTATTTTTACGCGTATTGTTGTTTGGAAATAAATAAATCTGCAAATGTCTCGCTAGCTTAAGGCTGAGGGCATTGTTCATTCTACACCAAACAATTCCAAACGGAATTCGTAGTGAAGACGACTATTATATTGCCTTGCCTACTTCCGGTATCATTTCGCGCGGGAAACGAGAAAATTGCACTTTTTAATTTGCCTTTATTTACTGCCTCCATTTTAGGTCGGCCATTAAGTCGAACGATAAAGACTGGACGTTATTCTAATACCTCACCACTTTCTTTCTCTCTTTCCCTATTCTCTCTATCACACACATACTTCTGTCTCGCTCTCGCTCTCTTTTTCTCTCTCTCTTTTTTACTTTCTCCTACTCTCCTCTCGTTTTCTTTCTCAACTGTCCCTTATCTCTATGTCTCTTTCTATCACTCTCCCTGTACCTTTTTCTCTCCCTCTTCTCTCCCGGTTCCTTTTTCTCTCCCTCTCTTTCTCTCTCTCTTCCTTTTCACTCTCTCTCTATTTCCCTGTTCGTTCTGTCTCTTTCTTCCTTCTCTCTCTCTCTCTTTCTCTCTCTCTATTCGTTCTGTCTCTTTCTTCCATCTCTCTCTCTGTTCGTTCTGTCCCTTTCTTCCTTCTCTCTCTCTCTCTCCCTTTCTCTGTTCGTTCTGTCTCTTTCTTCCTTCTCTCTCTCTCTCTTTCTCTGTTCGTTCTGTCTCTTTCTTCCTTCTCTCTCTCTCTCTGTTCGTTCTGTCTCTTTCTTCCTTCTCTCTCTCTCTGTTCGTTCTGTCTCTTTCTTCCTTCTCTCTCTCTCTCTTCGTTCTGTCTCTTTCTTCCTTCTCTCTCTCTCTCTCTCTTCGTTCTGTCTCTTTCTTCCTTCTCTCTCTCTCTTCGTTCTGTCTCTTTCTTCCTTCTCTCTCTCTCTCTCTCTCTCTCTCTCTCTCTATATATATATATATATATATATATATTCTCTCCCACCTCTCTCTCTCCTCCTCATATATACATATATATATATGTATATATATATATATATATATATATATATATATATATATATATATATATATTTATAGTACGTACTCAGTTAACGCCATTTTAAAATTCTCTCTCACCCTCATAATACCTTACAATTTTACGTTTTTTCTAAATTTTCGAACCTTTCTCGTTCAATTTCTTTCATTCGTACTTTATTTCCTCGTTATCTATCTCGCTGTAGCTTAATCTCTCTTCTCTCTTTTTTCACCCTCGCTCTTACAATCTCTTGTTTTTGGTATCACAAGTGAATAACTACTGCGTGGAAAGGTTTGATTTTATTTTTGTTTTTCTCCACTATTTCGCTTCTGTCTTTCCGTTCTTTATTTTCTCATTTATTTTCGTTTAAATGTGTTTGATACGCTTTGTTTGTGTTTTATTCATTTAAACTTCTTTTGTAAAGTATTCAATGCTATGAATTAAAGTATAGACACGTAATTAGGTTGACACTTACGCGTGTTTATTCGAATGCTATATGTAGAAATATGTGTGTTTATAAGTACATGTCTGTAAGTAGCATTACATACAGATCATCGGATGTATGACTTATTGTGTAAACTTCGATTCGGAGTTTTTAGGTCAGAGACACCAGCGATAGAATATCAATATATAAACAAATTAATGAAGAGATATACGTTCGTAAGATTTTACAATGATTTGAATGTGATGTTTCTTTCATTAAAGAGTAGCATTGCCTCATTCCACAAATGAAAACTTTACGAAATTATATATATATATATATATATATATGGATATATATATATATATATATATATATATATATAGATATATATAGATATATATATATATACATACATATACATATATATATATATACACACATATATATATATACACACATATATATATATATACACACATATATATATATATATACACACACATATATATATATATACACACATATATATATATACACACATATATATACACATATATATATATACATATATATATATATACACACATATATATATACACACATATATATATACATACATATATATATACATATATATATACATAGATATATATATATATATATATATATATATATATATATATATATATACATATTAATTTAAACGACTTGATTTAAAAAAACAATTAGATTAGAATTTAAAATTTGACGACAAAAAAAGGAAAGATTCTAAAAAGTAAAAAAAAAAAAATTTTATAAGCTAAATAGATGAATAAATAAATTAGATGAAAAGTAGATAAATAAAATATTAATAAAAAAATAAATAAAATAAATAATAATTAAAAAAAAAAGTTTATTTTATTTTTGAATCTGGTTTGGAATTTAAAATTTAACCGGTATTTTCTGCGAGACTGAATCTTTCGGCCCCCTTTATATGCACGCTTGAACTTTAGTTGAGCACGGTTCTGAAGAAGTTAAGAGTTCCCGAAATATTAAAATAAAATAAAAAATATTATATCATACGGAATTTCCACCAGACCATCTTGATACAGGTATTACATAACATTGTAACATCGTGTAGATAGACATATATATATATATATATATATATATATATATATATATATATATATATATATATGTGTGTGTTTGTGAAAGGAAAAAAAATAATAATAAATAAATATATATATATATGTGTATGTACACATTGTATTAAGGTTGAAACTAATTCATTTGTTCCACAATTGTATGTCTAATTTGCTCCAACTTGTGTCTATCCGTCACACCTCAGCATTGCATTGCCTTCTAAGTATCACATTTATATATACCAATAAACAATGCTTCTAGCAAACTACATCAACCTCTTATATATATGTATGTATATATATATATATATATATATATATATACATATATATATGATATAGTTTCCCTGATTGAGAAAATACTGCCTTAATACACCCACAATACAAATATATAATATATATATATATATATATATATATATATATATATATATATATATATATATATATATATATATATATATATAGTGTGTGTATTAAGACAGCATTGTCCCATTCATACACACTTTATTAAAAATTACAGAACAGTTATGTATGTTTATACTTTTACCAACCAAGACCTGAAGATGATTGGGGAAAGAATCGAAAACGTTTATAACACATACGGATTTTATATCAATTAGTTGTATTTTAACACGAAAACGTTAAATAGATGTATTGAAATGATAGAAAAGATTAACGAGCCAGAATATTTCTGTTTATTTTAAAACAATGTTTGCATGAATATATATATATATATATATATATATATATATATATATATATATATATATATATATATATATATATATATATATATATATATGGGAATAGAAGGATGAAGGTAATCCGACGTGATGGTAAAATGAAAAAGGAAAACCAAAAACTGGATGTTTTTTTATGTGTACATCAACGTTTCGTCTTTATTTATAAGACTTCATCAGGATGATGATATAGGGAAAAGATATCATGCAAGCACGGATACATGTAGGGTAGACATGTTGGGAAGAAAAATAAAATAAAATGAAAAATAATGGCAGCGTCTAGCTGGACGTCCGTACTTGTTAGAGAATGAAAAATGAGTGGGAGAAAAAAGGGGAAGGGTGGAGAGAGCAAGGACTACTGTGGCTGGCGATGAGAGAAAGAGGTGGGGGATGAGCAGGGGTAAAATGGATGGCAGAGAGAGATTGGAGGAAAAGGGGGAGGGGGTGTTTGACCAGATGGCTGTGGTCGAGATTGAAGGGGAAGAGTGAGTTGGAATGTTTGTGTGTGTGGGGTGTATGCAGGGAAATGGGGATGGGTAGAGAGGGAGGGGGGGGGGGCTGTGATTTTGGTGGATGGGCGAAAGTTATAGTCTTAGAGAGCGTTTGAAGAAAATGAGGGAATTTAAGAAAAGGTATGGGAGAAAATGGATGAGAGGGGGAAGAGGGAGGATTTTACCCCTGCTCATCCCCCACCTCTTTCTCTCATCGCCAGCCACAGTAGTCCTTGCTCTCTCCACCCTTCCCCTTTTTTCTCCCACTCATTTTTCATTCTCTAACAAGTATCAAATATCTAGATAAGCAACTGGGAGGCTTAGCAAAAGATTTGGAAAATAAAATGTTATTTAACTATCTAACACTTAGTCAAAAATAAATAGATAATAATCAAACATATCTTTAAATATAGCTTTTATAAGCTATATTTAAAGATATGTTTGATTAGGCCGATCTTAAAACTTAAAAAGTATTCATAAATAAGTCTTAAAAAGTTACAATATAAAATATTTAGGCTCATTTTGTTTTGGAAACCCATTTTAATAATAATCGATATGTATATATATATATATATATATATATATATATAACTGCTTTGTGTAAACCTGCGTTAGAAGTGTATCTGTCTTAATACATAACTTACAACTAGTTAGCAAACAGAGATGTAGGCAATGTTCCTACTTTATATATAGATTGATTATTCATCAAATCAATAGATGAGTTTCGTTGTTTTTAACAAACGGTCTCATAATAATATACATTCATGTAATTAATTGATGTCACTCGTTTAATTTAAATAAATTGCCGTATGTGTACAATTTATGTTATTCTTATTTATTCACAGAGAAACAATTTAATTACATACATGCAAACAGCGTGTCTTCCGCTCTCACATTTTCACACTCACGTAAAATACAATGGAGTCATTTTACTTTAAACAAGAAAATAAAGCTGAACTCAGAATCCAATACACAACCGTTTAGAGAGGCACGCACGTCCAGGAAAAAGAAGAGTCCGCAAATACGCATGTAATGTTTATATAAATATATACATATACATATATATATATATATGCACAAACAGACACATGGATGTATCTGTTGACTTTCCTCCCTATCCTCACCGGGCATTCAAGTGTACGCACGGGCTTTCCAATCTCTTATTTGTCTGCTTGTCAACCGTTATTACTCAACCAAACAGCTCGTGGATTTAATTGTACGGTTAATGTTTCACTCACTTCCAGTAAAAGTTTGCTATTGTTGGCGGCTGATTTACGACAAGTCGCAAGTGAAAACAACAAAAACAACAACAAAAACAAAAAAACAAAAAAAACGAACAGAGAGAAAAAGACTCAGAAAAAAACAAATGGTTCGCCTTGAACGGGGTTTATGGAGATTTCTTTTTACCTTCGACATGACAAAATTTCGTACGGATTTCAATTAGATGCATGATATTCGGTACAACTCTAGGTTGAGTAAGTCTGTATATCTTTTAATCTAGCAGCACACACACACAAACACACACACCCCACACACACACATACATATATATATATATATATATGTATAATGTATGTAGATATATGGCTCTCTATCAAAGTGCTTGTTGTAAAACTAGCGAGACAGCTATCGTATTGGCTGCTTTCACAAACGCCAACAAAGATAGTTGCGAATGACAAATCTATTTCATCTTCGATTGTACAATGCAAGGTGTACTCGATAAAAAATATGTTTTATTTTCTTTCCTTAAGCCAGGCTTATCATCAAATGAATTACATAGATGGATAAGTTGGCAAGGGAATAGCCAACATTCAACATTTTAAAAATTAAAAAAAAACAATATAAAGTAATGGAAAGTAAAAGTGTGTGTGTGTGTATGAAAAGGTTGTCAAAATATAGAGTCTGTCCAGTCGGTGAATGTCCGGTGACGAAAGATTTTAAGATTTCGTGGCGACTGCGTAAAATCTGTTCAATATGTAGAAAATCCAATAGAATTATGTTCAATTTCTGACACCCCTCCTCCCAGCCAACAACCCCTAATTTAACATTAGACCAATTCTTAATTTTTATATGTTTTTAACTTTTTAACTCTTCACCTTTTCAACTTCACAAATAATCATCTCAATAACATAGAGAATTAATCTTAACATTAATAATTCCAAACATTGTGTGTGAAAATTAAACATGTGTGTCAAAAGCCTGCAATAAATAATGAATAAAAGGTTCCCTTAATAAGTAAGCAAACATAAGTGTACGATGTAAGGTGGCTAACTCTTTATTATCGGATTCCGATATATATATATATATATATATATATATATATATATACTAGCGGAACCCGTCGCCCGGCGTTGCACGGGAGAAAGTACTACCTATTGCATAAAAAAGTAACCGCCTATTGTTCTTCCCCCCCCTCTACCGTGTTGGTGAATGTTTTAAATTAAAAAAAGAAAAGAAAAGAAAGCAGAATGGGATCGAACGTCGATACTGAAACCTCCCTTCTTAACCATTGCGCCACAGTTACAACTTGAAAAATACATGGGAAAATAGGCCAGTTAAGCTAAGCTTGCAGCTTCTGGCGACGAAAAATGAAGTTTAACAATGAAACGGTTCAGGTCATTTATTTGAAAAGGGTTAAGGGTATATGATTTTGAAAATATAAATGTGTCGGGGTCTCACAGTATCTTGGCGGCTATTGAATTAAGTAGGAAGTCAATTTAATGAAGGAATTGTAGCCGTCATGTTTGAAGAATAAATGTTGCAGGAACTGTGTTCGTTAATGTCATTCGCTTAATTCCGGAATGAATGTAAATGTGGAAATCATAGTTAGAAATAGGAAAAACGTAATCTGATATTCGCGGAATATCATCGGATTGAACGGGAGCGGTCATTATTTGTTTGCGTATTGCTTTATATTATGTAGTAAATTAATACCAGGCAAATAATAAATAAGGACGGACTGTTTTGTGTAAAGTAAACTGTGTGTATTAGTTCCCGGTGTCGATGAGTGTAGTCACAGTACACAATTGTTAGGGGGAAAAGTCTTTGCTACCACCTATATGGAGTTGGTTTTTCGGAGAGACGTTGATGGTGGGCCAAATGTAATATTTAGTGTTAGGTTGGAAAAAATAATAACAACTTTACTAAAACACGCTCGAGTGAATAAGTGTAGTATAGCGGTGAGTTTAGTAGCCTGTGATGCATGTGGTTATTTTCCTATACTCCGAGAAGGTACAGGGGAAGAAACGTCTCTACTTTATATATTAGATATTAGGAAAATGTAAAATATTGGGTCATTGACAGAGCTTAAGATTACTTCGATCAAGAAAAAGTGAGTTAGCGATTTTAGTTAAATTTAAAAAATGAACAGAAACTGACAAATGCATCTCACTGATCGCTATATCTCCATCTCTTACTTTCTCTTTTTTTCTTTTCGGTTATATATTAATTAGCATTTATACTTGTGGCGACATTCTCCATTGTTTAGAATATATTACTTCAATCTTTAATTTTATAGTTAACGATATAACTTTCTAGTCTTAATACATACAGAGAGAACGACTGTGAAAGGATTCGGACGCGAGAGTGTTATTTACTGTATGAAAAAAAAAGTAGAAAGGGTCGAACATCATAATGTGAGAGAGGGTCCAACTAATAGGCGGAAGATTTCTAAGAGATGAGTGACTTAGTAAGCAATGTTAAATTGTCAGGAATAAGGCGAGATTGAACTAAAATCTATTGTTTGTCCCAGGAATGTTATATTCTTAACGCCGAAAATACATTCTTTCGAAATATATGTGTAAATCGAATCTCTAGAATGTTTAAAACACTTGTACGATGTGTATATGCTGTTCGAGCTTATAGGCGATTATTATACCGCCTATGTAGACGTAAATAAATGGCAACACCCGTAAAACCGGATCAATTATTTTTTTGGAAATGATTGAACGGAATTCTGAAGTCAAATTGGTAACGGAACATTTTCATATAATACGAAAGCCAGACATTATTTCATTCTACGAAACATTCAGCGCGCGAACAAGTATTTGGAAGTAAGCGTTTTCCAAGTCAAATTACAAGAAATATCGTTGCAACATCCTCATCAAATGCGAATTCATAAGTCGAAGCTACTGAATAAACATCCGCGATGGTAGATTCAAGTTATCTTTGATAATATCCACGTTGTTGGAAATCTTACATCACAGCTCTGAAAACTAAATTCAAATGAGATGCCACCTAACTCTTAAAAGGGTAACAAAATCCCTTGTTTGAGCATTCTATTGGACTTGTGTAGCGTATCACTTTATTCTTTTACTGGAGCGATTGCTTTTTTTTTCGCATTATTTTAGTCGTAGTATACACTTACACGGCTTGATATCGCATAAATTTGAATTTAATCTTTTAGGCAGTATTCTAACATATTTAATAACACTTTTCAGAATTTTAAATTTGAATGCTACTCTTCAACTAGTTGTTCTTTTTCACATGTTCGATCCACAATGATTAAGCAGTGACAACAGATCTATAAAGCGGATCGTTATTTCAGCTAAGCTAAAATTGATACAGGCATATTTCAAAAGAATACATTAATAGTATGTCTCATTTCAGTATCGGGACACACCATTATGATTCTAATATTCTAATTAAGGTATTTGAATATTTTACAACGTCTCGATGATTATATAACTGTATTATGGGTGATTTTAAATTACCCAGTGTTTGAACATCATCAGCTTTGAGATTGAAATTCCAAATTATGTGATTTTAATTTTCTACTTGGTATGTTTTCTTAAATTTCATGCAGAATATTTGATGTCTAACCACATCTTGAAATATAGATCTAAAAAATAGTTTAATGTCTACTTTATATATAGTCGTTTATGTTACAAGTTGCCCAACTGATAAGGAAATATTTAATAATACATGGTGGCCAAAAGGTTACTGATAGATTGCAAAATGTTTCCATTTTACAATTAATAATCATGTGTCTCCGTATTTCAAATATTGTATAGAAATATGTTGGAAATTTATTATGAATACGTATAACGTCGGAGAACGTACCAACAATGTTAAATTGTTTCAGCAAGTTATTATTATAAATTATCAATTATTCTAACACAAATAACTTATCGACAGTATTTTCTCATTTTCTAGTTACAACACAATGCAGAGCATCGGTCGATCGTTTGGAATAGTAATGAGCAGTAGGGAGTCTCCAGCGAGGTGGGAGACCTCGGAGATTTACAACAAATGAAACCAGAAAAAAAGGTGAGGGAAAATGTGTAGCAGAATCCTAAAACATCGACACGACGACGTTCCACACAAATTGGGATATTCTGATATTCTGCACAGCTTGAAACTTTTTCTTAACAAAGTAGATCTGGTTCACATCTTAAAATGTTCAACCTAGGCTTAGCACCCGAACATTTTGAACTTAGTCACAATTAAAGATTTGGTTCGCAATGATCTAACTTTTCTGAGACATTTTATGATGTCAGATAAAGCACATTCTCATTTGAATAATGTTATTTACACTCAAAATTTTCGATTTGGGGGCGCTTAAAATCCGAAAGCAATTCGACCAAAGGTAGTTACATCCAATAAGGTGGACGCTATGGTGTGCAATGATGACGGAAGAGATTATGTGATCTTATCTTTTTGAGAATGAAGATGGAAATAGTGCCACTGTGATGGAGTACGTTACCGGATAATTATTGAATATTTTTAACGCGCAAGAATAAAATCATGAATAATTGTTCTAACAAGGTAGGGCAACACAACATACGACTAGAGATACCATGTAGTTACTAAGATAATGCTTTGACGAGAAGATTATCTCTCTCTACGGCGTGTCAACTGGTCTTGATGTTCCCCAGACTTGACTAGCCGTGACCTATTCTTGTGAAGGTATCTAAGAAAATGTCTACATCAACAAACCTGAAACCCTTCAGAAATTAAATGAGAACATAAAGAATAAAATCGTGGAATTTAATCGTAATTAAGTACTTCTCCCAACCGTTATGGATGATTTTTTAGAAAGGTCGCGAATTTGTAGAGCTGAAAATGGAAGCCGTGTAGTAGATGTTATTTTTCATGAATACATTCGTTTTATTTGTGTTCTTAAGTAATCTCTATTGCCTTCGTCATATTATGTTGATGTACCATCAAAAATTAAAATAATCTATTCAAGTTAAAAACTTATAAAATACTTCTTGGCTACCCTGTTCCAGCTTTTACTGTCAAGGGTATGGACTTTCTTTTTAAGAAATAAATTACGGCAATTCAAAAAGGTCCACTGGATACACAGTCCAATGGCTTTTTTTGTTTCATAATGTTTAGTGTTAAATTGAACACGTGCCGACATTCTTTGACAACAATAGTTATCTGTTTCTGATATGTATCATTTACTATAAAAGAAAGTATGCATTTATATCGTCCAAAATATTTTTCAAAAATTATTGTAGGTTCGATCTTTCCAAGGCAACTCAAGATCAAGTTGTGATACTATCTTTAAGTTTTATTTATAAAATAACAATTTTTATATAATTATCTTTATTATGGATTGCGTTTAACGCCTTTAAAACACTTCACTTGCAAAGTAACCTATTTCTGACCAGATATTTAGTTATCTTTCTTTTACTCAGGTACATTGTTATCAATTAGCCGACGTGACGTGATAAATTATTTAATTCTGTTTTTTTTTCAATTATGTACATGATATTTAAATGCCTAACTAGTTTACTAAGACACCATTATACATTCTGATGGATTAAAAAATAGGGTTTAAAGATATTAATTTCATATTATGTTTTAAGTTTGTTGTTGCATTTCGGTTTCTATTAATATTCGTAATATTAAATAACAATAAAAGATAATGTGTATTTAGAAAAGTTATACGGACGCTAGAAATACACACACATCTATAAAATAATACGCTAGGCCATTATATGCTCGGACGTACGTTATCATCTTTCACCGGCATATAAAAATCTGAAATCGTACGATGATCAAATATTATGGTTATAGATTAATATACGGTACAAATCACGTTGACACACCGGTTCCCGTTAGATCACCGAAGTTAAGCGACGTTGAGCCTGGCCAGTATTAAATGGGTGACTATTTGGGACTACCAGGTGCTGTATGTGCTCTCTGTTTATCTCGGCATTGTTTCCAGTCGTCTTGAACTGCTTGCCATTGGAATCAAGCAGTGCCGACTCAGGAGAGGTGTTGTTAGGGATTGCGCAACCCTTGCTTCATAATTACACGCGCAGCCAGCCCCTTATAGAGGTATCCATAGTCTCTCTAGACTGAACGGAGGGTCTATAGATGAATCTGATACAGCTTGAGTAAGTAATTCCAACCTTAGCAAGTTTTAAATGCATTGTTAAAAATACAATTATGCCACGGCGTCGAATAAAATAGTACACTTTAAATAAATACGTGTCGAAAAGTGACATTAGTTTTATTCATTAAAGAATATTTAGCTGGCAATTATTTTTACGGTAAGAAGAGAGAATATTTATTGTTTAAAAAATACATTGTTACAATCTTTAATAAATAAATAAAGATGACGTATTTGTTTTACTTATTTAATAATATGTAGCTGACAATGACAATTATTTTTACTCAAGAAAAAGGGTAATTTTAATAGTATTGACTCTTACAGATTTTATTATTTTAAAAGCGATATAACTATTATGTAGATCAAATTATTTAGATTGGTGTGGAAGACACCGCGGAATTTTTACGACGTTCTGCTAGTAATTTTATTAATATAAAAAGTGTAAGCATTTCTTGAATTAAAGAGTAAATTAAGCAAAGGGCAACTGAAATAACAACTAGGCAAAATGTGTGGTTTTTAAGAGTGGGTTAATACGCGGGAAAATAGTCCGATCAAAAGAGGCTAAAGAATAAAATTGCAATGGCGGCGCGGTTAAGAAGAGATTTGTAAAAAGCTCAGCTGAAAGCGAATTTGAAACGCGAAGTTGTTTTTGGAAAGAGACGACTGAACACAGAAAGGAAAATACAAAAGGTGGGTAGAGACGTAAAGGTTAAATGGGTCGGTCGACTGTGTTGTAAACGCGAAGAAGAGATCAAGACCTCTTAACCGATTAAGAGGAAAGGCTGAAAAATAATGAAACATTTTTTCATGGAAGGGAAGGGCTTATTTAATAAGAGGGCTTCCTAGAGATGATGACGAGATTGAGGAAATGAAGAGGATAATTATGAGCTATAATAATCGTAATAATAGGAATGATGAGGCGAAAGGTCTAAAAGAGTTGTTTTTGTTTACAGATATTATTATATGGGCGTCGAAGGAGGTGACAGTGTTATTAGATGAAACGATCACTTCAACCGCGTTCAAATGTTACGTATATAGAGACGAATTTACACATAGGGAATTAGGACAACCTATTTGTAGTATGTAGCAACGTATTTTCTCCATCAAATTATAACTGCTCTTAATTACTGAAAATGCACATCAATTTACAACAGATATAAATGCCTCTGATCTGATTGCTATATTGCATCTAATCTATTTGACGACAGGAATGTCTTTAATTTTAAACATTTAATCAGTGACTTTATCAGGGAGTGTTTTGTTGGTCTAATGAATATAATAACAGACTATGAAATCGCACAGCAGAACTATTGTAACTGTTTAAGCCTGCGTATATCTTACAAGCTAGCCTTTCCATCCCTATCGCTTCACAATGTTCGCTACTTTAAATATTTGAAACCAAAGTTTAATAAATAAAACTTCCATTCAAAAATTTGTTGTAAACACAAAACAAAGACTTTCGCATTTTATCAGAAAAATAGATACATATTAACTCTATTAATATAAATATGTAAATATTAACATTTTAGGAATTTTGATAAAAAATGTTGTCATTTTTTTAATTAAAACATAAGGACTTAGAAATGGATGGCAACCTGTAAATCAAGTTACTTACTCTAAGGAGAAAGCCTTAAAAAGAACATTGTAAAATGTTATTTCACAGAATCCAAACAATCATTGAATGTAAAAACAATCCAACAATTTTATATATCATCACCGACTCTGAAATCCTCCATCAGACCTCTTGTAATTGTTTTAACCTTAATATTGTAAGATATTATACCACACAATGCAATAGTAGCAACACATTCTTTATAATATATATATATATATATATATATAATATATATATATATATAATGTATATATATAATGTATATATATATATATAATGTATATATATATATATATATATATATATATATATATATTACCTGCGTAATTCATTTTATATATATAAATATATAAATAATAAAATAAATAATTATAATTTATAAGTAAGATTATTCGCGTCAATTATTTATTTTATTATTTATATATTTATATATATAAAATGAATTACGCAGGTAATCTATCTACTGCGAAAATGATTGAACAGCCTGCGTCACTCCATTGAATTGGTTACCTCCCTCCGATTATTCAGTATGGACGCAAGACAGGCGCATTATTTACAATGTAAACAAAACGTTGGCATTTACCGTGCTACTTTTACTCTGATTTGTTTTATTAAAACGTTCTGAGTGTGTTTATTTTCTTGATCTTATTAGCCATTACGTTTTAAAACCCAAATTCACTGAATCAAATTGTCTAATTAAACTAATAATTGATTTTAAAATTACTATTTAAAAACACACACACATTATGTTGAATTTAGTTTAGGTAAACTTTTTCTTTTCGAGAATTAAAAAACTATTCGTGTTTACTGTATTTTATTTTTTAATACTTTCATTATAGGTACACCTTTTCTTTCGATTTAAAAAAAACTTCCAATATTATCGTAAAAACAACCTTAACTGTGTTCATGATTCAAGCTTTTATTTACAAACTGTTTCTATTATTCCGTGTTTTATTTATTAAAATAAAATATGTGATTTTTTTGTCTTTTCTGTCAACAAAAAAACTAACACATTGTACTGGAAAACGATACAACTGATTTTAGAATAAAATTGTTTAATTAAAAAAGGGCATTAAACAAACACACACACACACATACACCCACCCAAACAGACACACACACATTCTAATGAATTTAATTCAGGTAAACTTTCACTAGAGGACCCGCGCTAACTTTGACCCCGTCGTTAGGGTCAGGGTCAAAGTTGGGATAAGGGTTAGGGTTTAGAGTTAGGGTTAGGGTCATGGTCAAAGTTAGCGCAGGTCCTACAGTAAAAAAATACCGATTTTTTTGTTGTTTTATTTCAGGTACACCTTTTTTCCGAATTGAAACATATTGTTCGCTGTTGATTTTAACCATTTCATTGAATCAAATTGGTTAATTAAAATAATAATTGATTTAAAAATTACTATTAAAAAAAAAACACACATTCTAATGAATTTAATTCAGGTAAACTTCTTCTCGAAAGCATTTAAATAACTAATCGTGTTCGTTTATTTGATTTTTATTTTTACTGTTTTTCTTTTGTTTTTCTTTTTAATTAATAATATTTATATGTATGTGGGAAGATGAAAAAAAACATTGGTGAGCGGTCAAAAAATTGTTGTTTTTTTTTCTTAACTAAAAATATTTCTATGTATGGTGGACGGTAAAATAAAACATTTGAGGGGGGCACACATTTTGTTTTCTTTTTTTTTCAACTAAAAATATTTCTATGTATGTGGGAGGGTAAAATAAAAAATTTAAGGGGGGAGCCAAACATTTTGTTTTCTTTTTTTTTCAACTAAAATATTTCTATTCATGGAGGAGGGTAAAACAAAAAACGGGGTGGGGTCGAATATTTTTTCACCCTGTATTTTCAACTAAAAATATTCTTGGTCATGAACAAAGAAAATCAATGCTTAACTACCCAATAAATATGACTGGGGCTTCATCAGTTTACGTGTGAGCGTTCATTTCTGACGCAGCAGCCTAGCAAAAATATGCGACCGGAGGGAGCATATATTTTCTAGTATATATATATATATATATATATACATATATATATATATATATATATATATATATATATATATATATATATATATATACATATATATATATATATATATATATATATATATATACATATATATATATATATATATATACATATATATATATATATACATATATATATATATATATATATATATATATATACATATATATATATATATATATATATATATATATATACATATATATATATATATATATATATATATATATATACATATATATATATATATATATATATATATATATATACATATATATATATATATATATATATATATATATATACATATATATATATATATATATATATATATATATATATATATACAGGTTATAGTAAATATCTATTTCCGCTAGTTGCTGTTAAGAAGCCAAATCAAGCAACACACACACATACACTCTGGTCGAAGAATTGATGCTGGCTATGCATATTTAAAAAAATGTGTATGTTTTCAGTATTGTCTACATTATTTCTACTAGATTCAGATACTTATCAATTTTCTACCCTGCTATTGAGGTGATAATGAATTAGAATTTCAGATATATATGTACGTAAAGACAGATATATTGTTGGTGTTAAAATTTTCGTAGCATCATCCTTACAAAATAGTAATGATGCATGAATGTTGTATTCTTCTTAATTGTATATATATATATATATATATATATATATATATATATATATATAACTTCTTTTGTAAGATGGTAACAAAAGTCCCTGCACGGTGAGTGCTCAATTAATTGAAAAAAATCCAAATAAGGAGCGTAATATTTATTTATTATTCGGTACAGAAAATGTTGTACTGATTTTCTCTCGCTCTTTATATATATATATATATATATATATATATATATATATATATATATATATATACAGGGTGGGCAAAAATAAGGGTCCTATTTTTTAAAATTCATAACTAAAAAAGTTATGAATTTTAAAAAATAGGACCCTTATTTTTGCCCACCCTGTATATATATATATATATATATATATATATATATATATATATATATATATATATATATTTATCGATTTAAAAAAAATTTTTTTTTAGAATAAGTAAAGGACCCTTTCCGAAGTAAGCATGAGCCGTATTAGCCCTAAGGAACGTACCCTCATTTAGAAAACATTATTTTTGCTTAAAAAACTCAAAACAGTGTAAAAAACAATACTTTAGTTTTTGTAAGTTTTAAGAAGTGTTTTTCGGCTAAAATTTGTTTTGTTTATTTCAAAAAATCTCGGAAGGGTCAGTCTACACACACATAAAGTTTGGTGAGTTTAACTTTTATTTTGTGGAAGTTATTCAAATTCAAGTTATTCAAATTTAAAGATAGGACCCTTATTTTGGCCCACCCTGTATATATATATATATATATATATATATATATATATATGTATATATATATATATATATATATATATATATATATATATATATATATATATATATATATATAGTGTGTGTGTGTGTGAAAAATGACAAACGGAAAACAGTGAAAGTACAGGAGAAAAAATAAAAACAAGAGGTTTGACCGGTTTCGTTCAGTTGGCGAACGTCTTCAGAAATGAAGGATTGGAAATAATTTTATTTTGAAGGCACACACATGGGATGAGGGAATTATGATCTGATTGGACCATATGAGAAGACATTAAGTGATGTTGAAATGTGCCAAGTGGGTGACACATTCGTCTCTGTTTCTTATTCTTCTGGTTATATTTTTATTTATTTTTTTATTTTCACACCCAATGAGGTTGTATGGGGAAAGTAGTGGGGGAGGGGAAAGGTGATATGAGGGAAGATTTACAACGGAGCTGCTAGGATAGAACAACAAATGGGAGGTGGCATGAAATTGATACACTGGATGCTAAAACCAAAAGATGTAATCTGAATGAATCAGGGATAGGTCTGCTTATTTGTTCCACATTAGGTTTCTAAAGAGTAATAAAAATCCCAAACAACAGTCCATATGTATGTATACATATGTGTGTATATATACATACATACATATGTATATATGGAGTAAGTTATATAATCATTCATGAAAATTAAATGCTGTGGTGGACAAAACGTGTGAAAAATGAACAAAAGAAAACAGGTTAAAGGGTAGGAGAAAACAAAACTATATATAGATTTCGAAAAATAGAAGATTAGGGTTAAGTTTGAGAGAGATGTATTAAAAGTATTTGATTAGCAATGAGAGCTTGCTATAATCACAAAATGCCTATACATATATATATATATATATATATATATATATATATATATATATATATATATATATATATATATACATTTTTTTTTACTAATAATAACATTGCTTTTCTATTTACTGCTCTGGTATTTAAACCGTTAAACCGTGAAATATTAATAAATTGATTTGAGATTTCATTCATATTTTTCTTCTCATTTATTTTTGTTCATCTGTTCCACCTTCCGGTACCTATTTCACATTCCTCCTGCCTCGTCTTACTAACTTACATTTATATATATATATATATATATATATATATATATATATATACAGCGTATTGTTTTCTCATAACAAAGCACGTTTTGCAGTGTCAGCTTGATACACGCACAACTACAAAAATGAATACTGTTTCCTTGCACGCTAAAAAGTCAATCAAGCACATGTTTTATATAAAAAAATGTTTTATATAAAAAAGCTTGGTTATCATTGTTTTAATAAGCTGAGAAATATATAAACAATTCTTTTCGCTGTTCTAATTTCCTAATTATTTGCAATATAAGTATTTTTTCAAATGCATATATTTAACATGTATACTTATTAATAAGAAACCACATACCCACTACTCTTATTGAAATACAAATATAATGCCGTTATATAATTATTTATTTCTTATTCTATTACCAGCTATATTTTAACAATTTGCAAAGATCTTCGCTAGTATAAAGTTCACAGATATTTTCGTTTTAATTAATGTTTTTCCCCCGGAGGAGTCAGGTTTTAAGTGGGTTCATCAAATTACTGATTATACAAACCGATAAAAAACATCGCGACCAATAGGATGTTTAGAAACGGATATTTAAATGGCGCTAAGAAAGACGATTCGACCTTGCCCTCCCTAAAAGAATAAAAAAAAACAAATAAAATAAATAAGATGTCAGAGGCAAAATGACAATGATCCCTGGGTCGTTGGGTAAAGCGAAGTGACATTGACACGGTATATGTGATGGGAATCTTTTAATTGAATCCAGCTGGATTTGAATCTAGGAAATAAGTCGGATACCAATTTATTATTATTATTATTATTATTATTATTATTATTATTATTATTATTATTATTATTATTATTATTATTATTATTATTATTATTATCATCATTATCATCATCATTATTATAATTATCATTTTTATTATCATTATCATTATTATTATTATCATCATTATCATCATCATCATCAGTTTAATCATTATCATTATTATTATTTACTAGGAGTTCTAAAACAAGTTATGATCTGCAATTATTCACTGAGTAACAACTTGTCTCTTCAGATTTACAGACCTCTCGGCATATTTGGAAAACTATTGCAACCGTTTGCGGCATCGTAATAGTCGCCTATCATTGATACCTCCCAAGAAACATATGTTCGCTTAATCTGTAATCGTAGTGGCAAAAAGCCTCCTCAAGTTTTCACTAATTTCCGCACAAATTCATTTGAGGTCTGCTTTACATAATCACCAAGAGAAAATATATAAATTCTCTTTTTTGTGTTATTTTAATAAAATGGCGACAATGCCATACATATAGGTTACTTTTTTCTTTTTCATTCTTTCAAATCAAAAATTCGACGACTATCACTGTTTTTAAAAGAAAACATAATAAATTCTTCTTTTCTTCTTTTTTTTCAAAAAATGGCGACGCTTCGAAGCTAACTGCTTACTCGTTCTTGCTGTACTTTCTATGTGAGAATTTACGTCCATTTCCGTTTTTAAAGAAAAAAAGTAGTCATATATTTTAGTCAAGGATTGCTTCAACAAACAAGAAGTATTCCACTCCATCTTAAGATTAGCTAAGTTAGATTATACTATGAAAGAAGTATTCCCACTCCATCTTAAGAATTGCTTAGTTAAATAATACTATGAAAGAAGTATCCCCACTCTATCTTCGTAATAGCTTAGTTAAATTATAATATACAAGAAGTATTTCCACTCCATCTTCATAATAGCTTAGTTTAATTATACTATACAAGAAGTATTCCCACACCATCTTAAAAATAGCTTAGTTAAATTATACTATACAAGAAGTATTCCCACTCCATCTTAATAATAGCTTAGTTTAATTATACTATACAAGAAGTATTTCCACTCCATCTTAATCATAGCTTAGTTAAATTATACTATACAGGAAGTATTTCCACTCCATCTTAATAATAGCTTAGTTTAATTATACTATACAATAAGTATTTCCACTCCAACTTCATAATAGCTTAGTGTAATTATACTATACAAGAAGTATTCCCACTCCATCTTAAGAAACCGTTGTTAAATTATACTACACAAGCAATTACAATGAGAGTGACGTTGTACATTATACGATTTATAGTAAAATAAGTGACGGTAAAACAGGTGAAAAAAAAACAATGATTGCCGCAAAAATAAGGAACACGTAAACAAAACGAAGAGAAAAAGCGATAGAAAGCAAATAGAATAATAACACTAACCCCAGACAGAGAAAGTATGCGTGTGTGCCGTTGTCACAGCTGGTGCGGTATTGCACGACTTAAGTTCAGGTAGCTGTAAAAACGTAAAACTTTAATTAGGGGCAACCGTAATAAAACAAAATGGTTGTAAGGTATTATATTCCCTAATTTTAGTTGCAATAAATGAGTTTCTGTCATATGATAAATTGTTCTTTATTATGCAAATGTAGCCAAAGACGTATTCAAAAATACCTCAATGAAATAGGAAGAATACACTTTACTTGAAATTTTATAGATGTGTTCTTTCATAGTATTCGACATAATATATATATATATATATATATATATATATATATATATATATATATATATATATATATATATGTATTAGTTCAGTATTAAGAAGAAAGGTGGACCGACACATACATTTGAGAAAAGAGATTAATGTGTTTTCTCTCCCATTATAGATAGTAACGATGAAAGAAGATCGGTATCTTTTAAACCAACCAAAATAAAATGTCATCTCGAGGCGTTTATACTATTGTTAAACAGTGAATTTATTTTTAGAAATATATTTGTACAAATCAATTTGGATATTATTTCTTATGCCCTTTATGATAAACATTGTAATAAAAGAACACTTTCAAAATTAATTAAAATTACTCAGCGGAAAAAAAATCAATAAATAGCACCAGCAAAGTATATAAAGAATTTGATTAACTAAAATAATGTTTGAATTTTCACCTATTCTATTTCTAATTATATATATATATATATATATATATATAATTTTATACTTATAATTAAGTCTATACGTATAATTAAATCCGCCACGATATAAGTCGGTCGCTTATAACTAATAGATAGTTGCGAGCGCAATGGTAACTATACGCTCATTTGTTTATGTAAAATAAGAAAATATGTATATATATATTTATACTATATATATATATATATATATATATATACGTATATATATATACGCATAAATATATATATATATATATATATATATATGTATATATGTATATATATATGTATATGTGTATATATATATATATGTATTGACATATGTATATATATATATGTATATATATACATGTATATCTATACGTATATATGTATGCATATATATCACATATAAATAGGTATATATATGTAAATAAATATATATATGTATATATATATATGTATATATACATATATATGTATATATGTATATATATATATATATATATATATAAAATAGGGTAGGGCAGTATTAGTACAGTTTCAACGAGAGAAAAGTATATATGTAAAGGAGTAAGGCTACCAACATTTGTAAAAAGTTTTTTTCAACATCTATTGATTATTTTGTTATGTTATCATTTTATAATTTTATATAACGCGTTTCACGCGGTGGTCCGCTTTCATCAGATATGTAAATCCATTTGAAGAAACGGCTTTCGATTTGAAACAGTGTTGTTTCATTTTAGGAAATGTCCTCAAATGAAAATACACTGATACAAAACCTTTATCTCTAGAATCCTTATAGCAATGTTTGTCAACATTCCCGTCATAATTTATATTCCAGAGAACCTCTAAAATAAGTAGCTCGTACTTAAAAAATGAAATTCAGGTAGTATTGCTTTA